>JBBMOC010000082.1:1408834-1748877 GCA_037975185.1 Centropyge bicolor
AGATGGAATCAAATGTGGGGAGACAAACTCCGTTCACAAACGATCACTTAAGACATATTATGACACCATGAAAGAAGCACAATCATGAATCAAGATGAAACACACATTTAAGCTGATGTAACTAGTCAATTTTAAGTTCAATCGAGTTTGTCTGTTTAGTAGAAGCTGTTTGTAATGATACCAAAGAAGATCAGCACTCACACAAAAACTGGCTGTCAAAATAACTGTGTCATGTCTTCTGAAAGCCCTTCACAACTGCAGTGTCATGACATGAGTGGAGATGAACAAAAGAAGGCTCCAACTTCCTGAGCCAACAAAACTTTTACTTCGCAAGTTTTTGGATGTGCACACACTTCAACTCCTTGAAGCAATAAACCTGTGGGGTAAAGAGACTAATTGCAAGACAGAGGCCTTCATACTTAATGTTCAACCTGTGTTTGTGTCAGAGTGAGCACTGTCGTGCCTTTCATGTCAAGTGAGTCACGTGGAGCATGGCCGGAGGGACACTGGTGCTATGAGACAGGGAGCAGGGATTGGCTACTGCATGCCAAAAAGCTGCTTTCTCATTGGCTGATGTTTGCCTCAAGGTGGTTTTGTCACACTTGGTTAGTGTTTGATGAAATGCCCTGTCCCTTTGATCTGAAGTGAAAGTGGGCATGCACGCGCAAACGCAAACACATGCACTCACACACACACACAGACTTGTTTCACTATCCCCATGAGGACACTCCATTGACATAATGCATTCCCTTGCCCCTTACCCTAACCTCAACCATCACAACAGAATGCCTAACCCTAACCTTTATCTAATTGTAACCATATCCCTAAACCAAGTCTTAACCCTCAAAAAACAGTGGGACCTCAATTTTGCCCCCATGATGAGGATGTCCCCATGGGTTGGTGTGTAGTCTTGTTAAAGTCCCCACTGGGATATAAAAACAAGTGCACAAGCATACACACACACAAACAGGGTACTACAAAGTACTACGAATACACACTCACATTATGCACATGTATGGTGACAATTAAAAGCCATAAGAATGGGGGCACCAGTGTATGCAGTACATGTGCTTTATGCAAACATACCATGTACATATAAGCATGCACTCTAGCTCTTACTCTCTAACACACACTCATACACAAACAGCCAGACAGGTCCACAGAAACATATCAGATAAAATTTGCACATCTAATCTCCTCTAGCAGTTCAAAGAGCCATGTTCTCCAGACTGAGAGAAAATATGAATTCAAGGTTCCAGACGTTATTCACTTCCTATCAAACCTGAGGCCCTCTGATCTTTTGTCTCAGAGTATCTCAGATCTCTAGTATTGACAAGCAGGGAGTGAGCAGGACACGGCTGTGTGAGGTGAAGAGGCCCGACACAAAGACCTTTTCTCCACAAACTAAACTTTAAGCTTATATAAATATTGCCAATTAAGCACTAATTGCAAATATGACCTGTGTTTTATATGGATGTGATCACACAGAGGAGTGAGTGTGTGTGTGTGCATTTGGTAAGACATCATGTTCCCACACTTCCTCAAAGCCCAGCCCTGATTTCTAGTAAGGCCAACTCTTTATAGAAAGCACTAATGTTCTGGGCTGTGCCACAACTTGAAGGCAGGGTGGGTGGTGGGGTGGGGAGGTGTGTATGTGTGTGTGTGAAGACAGAGAGCTGGACGGTGGAGGTGTGGAGGAGAAAAAGAAAGTTAGATAAGGAGGTGGTGGTGGTGGGTGAGAGGTAGGATTCGTGCTCACTGTCGCCCAGAGATGAGGTGTCTTTATCTGGCACCGAGACAGCTTCACAGGCCCCTCAGTGGGGAACTGAGATTGGGAGGTCTGGGGTTGTGTGTGTTCAGTCTCACCCATGAACACACACACACACACACATTTGTGCATTCATACTTGTGAGGACCCTCATTATAACATAATGAATTCTCTAGCCCCTTAGTCTAAACATAACCGACACGACTGAATGCCGAACCCTAACCCAATTCCAACCTTAACCCTAAAACCAAGTCTTGGCCCTCAAAAAACAATCTGGACCCATGGGGACCTCAATTTTGTCCCCACAGTGAAAGGAAGTCCACATGGGTTGGTGTGCAGTCAAGTTAAAGTCCTCATCATTCACTCTCACACTCTCTCTCGCTCTCTCTCTCTCTCTCTCACACACACACACACACACACACACACACACACACACACACACACACACACACACACACACACACACACACACACACACACCCTTACAAAGATAAACTTCAATAGCAACCAGACTGAAACACCCCCACACACAACTTCTACTCAGCCTACCTCCATCACTTTTCCTTCTCTCCTCCTTTCTTTTTGTTGCAGCTCAAATGTATGGAACTATCTTAACGTCTGATCTTATCTCCTCTGATATTCTGTTTCTCATTATTTCATTCCAACAGCTTCAACTGTCTACTCCCAAAACATCCCCCCCATCCCCCTGTATCCCTCTCTGTCTCTCCCTTAAACGCATGCGTCTTTGATGGGAATCCATTCATGGATTTAATGGATTTCTCTGGCCTTTTTTCCAGGATTCTGGGAGATGTGTTAAAAAAAAAATAAAGGGGAAAAGCTGGCCTGCCCGGGCTCTGCTTCCAAGAGCATGGCGGACTGCAGAGGACAGCGTTTCTGTCTGCATCAAAAGAATGAGAAATTTTCAGCTTACAAAACAGGGCGAACGAGTCAATATGGATCTGAGAGCTGGCTGACTTCAATCCTGTGTCAAAAAAAAAAAACAGGGCACAACGAAGTAGTGAAACTTCTCCCTGCCCACTCCGAAGTCAAACTTGGAGACAGATTAGAAAGTAGCAAAAAGGGGGAAAAGTAAGACGTTCAACCTTTGGTGAGTTTTTTTTAGAAGCGTGCACTTTTAGCTGACAAAAAAGGACGGAGAAATCATTAATCTCTTTCATAAAAAGTGAAACTAGCACATTGCTTATAGTGTTATCAGTTTAAGTTCAACATTCAGCCTCACTGCTTTGAATCCACTCCAAATTCCCCGACAACTCTGGGTCATTTTTTTTGCCTATGTACAAAAAAAGAGAGAGAAGAGAGAGGGAGGAATTAAAGTGTGCCAAAAAGATAAAATAACTTTTAGCTGCAAAACAGCTTTCACATATGCATAAAGGAAAAAAAATGGACTGATAGGAAATAGCATGATTTCTTCAAATGAGGATTATCGTGTAATAAGCACACAGATCTCTCTCCCTTCAGTACCCCTGGTTCTGTGTGCCATATGGAGCCAAAATGGCCGTCTGGGTGCTTTGGAGGTCCCTGCATTCCGGGGCTAATGCTGCGCAGCTGGCGCGGGATGGTGTCTAATGAAAAATGCTCTCTTTGATGGGCCCTGCCGAGGGATTAGGTTCTGATCAACACCACCTTAGGTCAGCTTCCTGCTAGACCAGCACAAGATTATGAGTGATTTCCCAGCCATGGGTCCAGTTTCTGTAGTGGCAAAGGGGGCGAATACGAGACAGAAAGAGGTAAAGAAAAAGGGAGGGAACCACAGAAGTTCTAATTGAAGTACTTCCTGGTTCACTTAGATAGCAAAAAGCAAAGCTGGATAATGACTCTACTGAAATGCTGTGGTTTACCCTCTATGATTGACCTGTAAGTCCAATCCTTTAACTAGTGTGTTCATTTTAAAATGGTACACCCACTACTGGTAAAAGGGTCAACCAAAACACTTACATAAATAAGTAATACTTAAGTGCATCACTGTAGACTCTGATGGCACCATTACTGTAGTTTCTGTTTAAGGATCTAGGAGGTAGTGAAATACTGCAGTTACAAGCTGGGTGTTATGTAGTGTTTAGGACAGAGTATCTCAATATGGCTAAAGCTCTGTGGGTCTGTGGGTGACATATGAACATATGCACAGATTTAACTCCAGCTGGGATGTGCAGACATTAAGATGTACTGATCTGTACGAGCACACTAGCATGACAGACACATCAGGCACAGGCTGCAGAGGATCCTTCTACAGTGGCGAACCCAAGCAAGACTTCCTCCTCCTGGAGCCAAGGCAGGTAGAGCAGGTCATCAACTAATCACAGGTGGCGGTTTGATCCCGGCTCCTCCTATCCACATGTCTGAGTGTCCTTGAGCCACTGAACTCCAATTGCTCCTGACAAAGAGGCCAGGGCCTTGCATGGTGGCAGCCTGCTACCGTTGGTGTGGGAGTGTGCGTGTGAATGGCAAATTGTAAAAGGCTTTGGATAAAAGTGCTATAAAACTAGTCCCAGTCCCACACACAGACACAAAACACGACCTGCTCTCACTGTCAGCACTGATGAAAAACAATACCTTGGTAAAGACAACATTGTTCACACGCTCTCTGACAAACAACTATGGGAAAAGGAGACATAAACAGAGGCAGACGTACAGAGAGAGAGTGGGAGAGGAGGTAAGCGTTACATACAAAAGATAAAAAAGCTTGATTGTCTGAACAAGAATACTGCTAAAACAATACAACAAAACACCTTGTAACAGCCACAGGCTGTAAACTGACTTAACTCACTCGTTGTGCACCGCAAAGCCGAACAAAGCTACTCCATGCCCTCTTTCTTGCACAGTTTACCACTCTCTCCACTCTCTGCTTCTCCTCTCTGTTTCTGCTGGTGAATCACTGACGGTGTCACTTTTTATATGACTTTAATTTAAACACAGACATTCATCGACAAAGGCAGGAGAGAGTGATGTAACATGAGCTCTGCAGACAGCAGCCCATTAGAAACTGACCACTTCCCCTCTTTTCCCTCCTACTCTTCACCCACCTTCTCTTGGGCAGCGTCTTTCTCCTGCTGGTGGCTTCTCTCAAGGTCACTGCGGATGCGCTCCATGTCAGAGCGGAGTCGGTCCAGGGATCCCTCTTTGTCCAGGAAGGCCTTCTGCTGTTCCTCCTCCCGGAGTAATGCCATCTCAGCGAACTGTTGCTTATGCTGTGCATGAGTAGCCTGGAGTTCCTCACAGAGACTTGACAACTGGTCTTTCAAATCTGAAATCACCTGGAAAGAGACAGACACAGAGATATATAATGGATTTAGGTTGGTGATATTAACCAATGCCCTGCAGACATTATGTGACTCTGACGCACTCTTAGGTTAAGATTTCACTGTATTCCTGTTGACAACACAGAAAGAAAAATGTCCACTGAAGTGATAATTTTAGCTGAAGTAAACAGTATTTTTGTTCATTGTGTGTCCCTCCAGATGGATTGATATCTGAATGTGTTCATCTAATGTACCAATGAACATCCACCTGTTTTCCTATCTGTACTCATATGTTTCTGGCAGTGACAAAATCCTTGTCAACGGTCTGGCTGGATCAAGAAAAGAAGGACAGAACAGAGAAAGTCTGTGCCTGTTGGAATGAAACAAACAATATCCCCAAATGCACCAGTTGCATCATCTCTGAAACTTTAACATGCTATGACACCCCAATGAGAGGTGTTAAGAAATGTTGATAGATGATATATATTGAGAGGTCTGAAGATTTGTACAGGAAAGTTTCACAAGCATTGCCTAAATATTTCTTTATCCCTCTGGATGTTTGTGTGGGGGCTGCTGCGATCGCCTGACCCTCTCTCTTGACCTCTCCTTTTTGGAACTGCTCAGCCTTGACTTTGCCCAGAAGAGCCCTTTAATAGTGCTGCCAGTGAGAGTCAGCATTACATAGTAGGAACAGCTAATAAGCACAACCCTACGACCTCTGAGACACTAGAAATAAGACTGGTCTGTCCAAACGGCATCATTTAGCTGGGATGATGATGATTTCTTCCTTAATGTACATTTCACATTATGTCAACCTGCATGGTTCTGTACGAGGACATCCTGTCTGTGCATTTATGATCTGAAATGGGCGATCCATGTTACAGTTGGACACAACTTTATTGGCCTATTTATAGCACATAAAGAACACACATTACATTTATCAGTATAATATGATCAGTCCCTACAATTTACAACAAGCAAAAAACATTGTAGTGGATTGTAGGTGACTCGGAGATGCATTGCAGTGTGTTACACTTCTGTACATATATTGCACATATTCCCCAGCTATTGCACATCCCTATTACTCTACTTGGTTTACTTCTTACTTTGGTTTGCACTGTGTGCTCCTGCCCCCCTCCTCCTCCCCCCAAAAAAGCCTGGGCATCCCAGGACAATGCCATGTTAAGGCAATCAGACAGAAAGTGTCTGAAGTCTTTTTTAGCGGGCACTGGGGAGATTCAAAGAGACTTCAAAGGAGTGTCACAAAAACAGGCAGATGCTGTGGCTCCGTGTTATACTGCCCCCCTCCCTCACACACACACACACACACGCTGGCAGATCCACTTGTGGACACACATACATACGTAGACAAACAGCCACACATGGTCTAGCTGTCACACACATACAATGGCATGCAGCAAATTCAGAGAGAATATGAGGCAAAAAAACAAACACACGCAATCCTCTCTCTCTCTGTCCCACTCGCCTGTCTCTCAACATTACCAGTCTCACTGCTCTGCTGGTGCCTTCAAGGGCGAGCAGCTATTAGATCTGAACCCTGAAGAGTCTTTAATGTATAATTCTCTCTTTAACAAATGTGGATGATCCGTCTTCCAAAAAATCTTTTAATAAGTTAGAGTATAATCTTCTAGAACAGAGGCATTGGCAATGACACTTCAGAAACTTAAGAGGCCAAAAGAGCATGTTTCCTTTGGCAGTAAGTGAGTGCAGCCGCTTCAACAGGGCACATGTTAGCATGCTGATGTGGAGCTTTGTGAGGAAGCCGCTCCTGGTGACAATAGGAGAGTGTCAAATGAAATATATTGGGTCAAACAGTGTCAGCTAAGAAGACAAAAGACTGGCAGAACAACAGAAGAGAGATGAAAAGGATGGCCGACTGCTTAACAGAGAAAATCAAGGGAAAATGACACCAAGTCAACTTTAGATTTGCTCCACAGACATGCTGGCATGGATGAAGAGTTTCTTGATAACATTTTAACCCATGTGCTACTGCCCCTGCAAACTGTGTTATGACAATTGTTTAGGCAGCATCTTTTATGGACTCAACAGCCAGGATGTGCTGGTAATAAAACTGGATATAAAATGCCTTATAAATTTGTTCGATTACGACCACAACAACGCTGCCACTCCTTTTGTGCTGATGTATTATTTACAAGTGTTCCTTGTAGGAAGAAAACCAGCTACGTTTTGGTGAGAAGTGTCGATATGTTTGATAAAGAAGAGTCACAGCTTCTGAGTTTTCTTATTTTTATTATCGTTATTTTCGTGATTTAATAAAACTGATTAAACAAAAAAAAAGGTTAGTTGAGTTTGAATAGATTAATTATTCTACTGTTATGCTTAAAGTGTTTGTTGATTCATGTCAGATATTAAAGATGTGATAAGATAAGAAGAAAGTGAGTTTTCCCATGCAGACAACAGTACATGAAGGTTACATAACTACACACGGGCAGAAAACCATTCTCACAGAGGATATTATGACTTGGCAAACACAGGTGTAACTAATAACATTTATGATAGTAGTATTCCATGTAGTCATGTCAGTGCCAGGGCTCTGGTACTGTACATGCTGGCTTACTGACATGGCTCGCAGGTACACCTAAATGGAACGGTGCCATTATTAATCTTATTAGTTACACCTGTGCTGTTCCGACTATGAAAACTCAAATGGTTGCTGTGAGAATAGTTTGCATGAGTATGGCAGCATATTTTAGCTTCAACTCTGTTGATCTGGGATTTAAACTTAACTTGTGTCTTGACTTTTTCTATTCTGAGAAATTTATAGAAATATTTTGAAATTTTGGGAAATGCTATTATTTCCACTTTCATGTCTTTATGTTAACTATGGAGCTCAGCTTGTGTACGGATTAAACAATATTCAACATACAGTGCTACTTAGTGAACTTTAATGATTTAGATCTGTGAGCTTTAGAATGAGACAGGCTAGCTGTTCTCCCTACTTTCAGTTTTTATGCTAAGCTAAGCTGATCAGCTCCTGCTTCTAGCTCCATAGTTAATGCACATAAGTAGATGAGAGTAGGATCAATCTTCTCATATAAATATGGCAAGACAGCTTATAAGTGTATTCCCCAAAATGCTGGACTACTCCTTTAACATATTTTTCGTTCATTTACTGTTGTCTCACTTATCATTACATAAACTCTTAGTGTTAGAATAATAAAAGACACCAATCATCACTACTGACAGTCTAATAATCTTCCCATTACTCACATCTAACACATAAAAATGTGAAGAAGAGCTGCTAAACTAAACAAAAGATAAAATGATCTGCGGCCATAAAATTCTGCGCTATAAAAACAGGAATATGAAGCCATTCTGTAAGTAAGTGACTCTTAAATCACAAGGCATATATATTTCATGTGAACGATGCACTGATATTGTGTTAGCAAAAAAACGGGCAAATCAGAATAAATAAAATAACCTGCCAATCTCTCCCTCAAAAGATAAATAATGTAGTAGTGTTTAGAGTCATATATATTTTTATATATATACAATACATATGCATTATTTGACCGAATGAAGCAAAGAAAAGGTGGGTAAGAGTGACTGCAATGAATGTTTTACTGTTGTCAGATAAAGATTCATCTGGCTGAGATCCAAGATGTGATGTATGCACATAGTAAATGGCTTCCTGGTTTGAAAGCGATCATGTTGTAACACTCAACATATCACAGAGCATCAGCACTCACTGATGACTTCGCCCATGATCTATCGTTCTGAATGAGAAAAAGAAATCAGCTTAGTTCTGACATGAATACTCAGATGCGTATGGGATAATGTGATGAAATCATTTAAAGAACCACAAACACGGTGACATATCAGCTCAGTGGGATACTCAGTGAGCAACATGACAAGATCCACTTGACGATACCAGATCTCAGGGACCAATCATTTGGTAAATGACAATGCACAAGCACTGAGACAATCGATGTGCACGCTGGTCTAGCTGTCTGCCTTGTTCTCCTCATCAGACATCCCCTTAGCTTTGACTTAGTCTGTCATCACCCTCTTCATTTGACTCATCTTAATCACGTACTTGGGATTGAAATGCTTTGAAAAATTGACAGCATCATTATTTAGTCCATCACGGCCCTCACAAGACTCTCACTCTCTCCCATGCTGTTTGAAGTCCAGATGGCGTGTACGTTCCTTTAAAAAAAAAAGAGACAATTATTTGGGAAAATAATACCCATCAAATGAGTTTTGAGGAGGAGGCGGTGGGAAAAAATATGAATATTGTGTTTTTGCACCAAACAAACAATTGTGTTGTTTGGAAAAAAACAAGGTTTCAAATTAATTTATAATGCTGGGCCTAGTTTTTTTGAAGTGAGACTCTTACTAATGTTTAACAATTGAAAAGCCTCATAGACACAAAATAAGGGTATATTAAGAACAACAGAAGCAGTGAAATTTTCAGTTTCATAAAATAGAATGAGCAATCTTTACATTCTCCAAAAAAATTAGAAGATTAATTTTATATAATATATAACGTCAAAGTTCTACAAAAACTTCGAGCTAAATTGAAAATTGCGGTATAATGAGAATTTCTTGTCTAGTGTGACTTCAGTGTGAAATATAGTTCTTCTATTGCTATACATATGCTTAACCCTCTGTAGTGGATGTGCACACACCATATATTTATCATCACAATATCTTTAGAAGGGAGGCAAACAAGACAGGCCACTACATGAGTATTTGGGCACGTTAGAAGGTATACTGGTGAAGGATCCTCAGAACAGTCTTCAGAACCCCTTCGTCCTCTGGGGGGCATTGATCAGCCAACAGAACAACACAGAATTCGCTGCAGGCAAACATGTTTTTACCAGCAAGACATTTCATCATCCTGGACAGACAGCCAACTGAAAGCTTCCTTTCACACTTTGGTATTTTCAAAAATGGTTTAAGAAATGGCTTATTCTTTTAAGAGCAACATTCAGGTCCCACAAGGCTGGAAATTGTGAGTTAATCCCCTCAGTCGGTGGGATGCCAACTACGCACCAGGCCTCGAACCCAGCGGCTTAATTCTTTCATTACAGATATCACAGCAAATGCAACGGAAAGATAAATTAACGTGTGAATGTTGACAAATACCGAATGATGCAGTCATCCTGAACACAAGAGAAGCCTCATGTACACAACAGATGGGTCATATAGTCTGTAGGGGTGAAGCCAGAGTTTCTTGGATAACAAACTGGTGGGATGAGGACAATGTGTCCCAGTGTGAGGTTTTTTTTTTTTTTTTTTTTAGCTCTTCTCTCCAATCGCTGCTACGACTCATTGGCTCTCCTTCTCAAACACAAGGCAGGAGTCTGGAATGCTATTTATTAGTGTCCCGCCACATCAAGGGGATGAGTGGGTATTACTCATCCTATGAGTGTGTGACTGACATGTGCTGTTCTCTTAGCCAACTTCCTAGCTGCAACCCATTCCAGGAAGACTGAGAGAGAAAGTGTGAGACGGAGAGAGGCAGAAATAATGAGGCCTGGGTTCAATCGCCGCAGCAGGCATTTGGGTTGTCTGTTACTGGCATGTCAGTTGATGATAATATCATTGTCCGTCTGACCCATGTGGTTGGAGCACAAGAGAAATGAAAGAGGAAAAAAAGTTGTAGCACTGTACAGGAAGTGTTCTATGTTTTTCTGTAAGCAGCAACAAAATGCTGTTTGTTTTTTTTTAATTCAATTCATTTTTTTCCCTCAACTTTTGCAGCTGTGTGTCATGTGTTTAGAAAAGCACATTGCTCTCAGTGTGACAGTGTTCTCAGTGGGTAAACAACTTTGGTAATGCAAAAGTGTTTAATAATAAGTGGCTTTACGCAATGTAAAAAAGTTCATGTTTAATACATATTCGCTGCTGGTGTGCCAGCTTCTTGTCATTTCCACATCACATCCCCAGAACAAGCGCTCACACAGGAAGTCAAAACCAGCTCACATCCTCACCAGTTTCACAAACCTCACAATCTTGTCCTCCATCTTTCTGAGGCCTGAGTAAAAAATCTTGATTTCTGCCGCTTTAACATGTGACATTAGGCAGGCGTCTGATCTCTGCTCAAAATGCTGCACGAGCAAACAGGAACTGAGAATACGAGATGAGTGCTGGGGAAGTTTGTTTTCTGTCACCTCCTGAGAAGCTAAGATTCGTCAAACTACACGTCATTTTGACACGCGGAGGACGGCATGTTATCAGCAGAAGTGTCCTGTTGTGACGGCGTCTCCAGAAAACTAAATAACACACTAGCTGGTGCCATCTGTGCTGTGAAAGGCATTTCCCAAAAATATTAAACAAGGGAACATTGGAGACGACTTTTCCCTCATGTTATACAATTTGTAGCTTTACACTTGACACTCTAGACTTGTAGCGGCCTAGAATATTGTGACATTTGAGCTAGCAGCAGGGTGCCATTTTGAACCTTAGCGCGTGTATCCATTCTAGTTTCATTGCTAACATCTAAAATGTAAAAATAACCTAAATAAATAAATAAATAAAACCCCACAGATGAGGAAATGATGCCATTTGACAAATTGGGGGAGTCTCTTACATTGTTAAATATTGTTGCATTCCACAAGAAAAAAGGCTTTCACTTGTTACAGTGTTGGTAAACACTTTTTTAAAGAAAACAATTAACTGTTGTTATTAATGATGAATTTAAATTACCTCTTAAATACCTCGAGTAAATTGTTATACTTAGTATAAACTAAATCAAATATTTTATGTTGCAAAATACAACATAAAATAGTTGAGGATAAGAATGATTTCTTCACCATCCACTCGCCGTCTGGTACCATCTCTGCCCCCTTTTGGGTTAAAAACATTTCATCCACAATTTCCACATCGCTGGCTGGATCCCCATCTGAAGCCAATAAACAAAATTCTCTGCATGTACGCAATTTCTATTTCATCAGGAAGCTTGAAGAGTCAAATACATCCACAGTTGGGGGCTGGTTTGTCAAATGGCTTCCCACAGAGCGCCAAGCTAGCCCAGGCTGGAGAGAGGCGAAGACAGAGCGAGGGGTATGAGATGAAGACCTGCTGCTGGTTTGGCTAAACTGTAGCAGAATAGCTTCTTAATGTCAGGGATGTCCATTAATATAGACCCAAATGTCATACAGTCGCTGTGGGTGCCAATGCCGAAATAAGAGAATAAGCACTGTTTTCCGGAGGGAGATGGCTACCTGCGGTGAGAGGAGGATGCCATGCAGAGACACACTTCATTGGGTGTACAAGGCGCTTGACGCTGGTCCACAACCGTACAGCGGAAAATAAAAAGAAAATTCAATTCGAATAAAAGCTTGGCGCTCAACAGGACAGATTTCTTCTCCTTCATCTGGCTACCTGGAGTTTCTGGATTTCAAGCCTTTACGCTTCTATCACGAAACCCTGCTGCGATAAAACATAATTTAAAAAAAACATCAGAATAACATCAGAAGTTCGGACAGTGTGAGTTTTTCGTTTCGTGCATTCCATTTTTTTTTTAACTTGTTCTTACGCACACTGTTGTTTTTCCCCAAATAAAGTTTGTTTTTTTTCAACAAAAATATCTAAATTCTTCCGAACGCTCACACCGAACATACAGGAATCTCTAATATAATTCACCACCAATATCATTATCTGTCTTGCTTCAAGTAAAAAAGTATCTTAACCCGCTGTGCCTTTGAAACCCCAGGAAAACGTCAATTGGCAAAATACAAAATGGTTGTCCACGGGAGAGCGGCGGGTCAGCATGTGTGTGTGCATGTGTGCAAACATGGATCAGTGGAGACCCCCTACCTGGGCATCGCGCTTCCTCCACTCCTGGGTGTGCTGTTGGTGCTGCTGCAGGGTGGCCCTGGCCTGCCTCTCCAGGCTGATCACCTCCCGCTGGCGCTCCTGGACCAGGCTGTCCTTTTCCGCGCTGTGCTGCTGCTGTAGCCGCGTCCTCTCCTGCTCGTGCTGCATGCGCTGCTCAGCCATCTGATTGGACAAGCAGGCAAAGAGAGACTTCATCAGCCAACACACACTCAGAGCAACCCTGTCGTCATGACAACTTGTCCATCCAACGATCCATTCAACCTTTCTTCGTCCTATTCCATGTACCCCGTCCCTCCACCTAGAACACCCACGTGCCCAACCACATTGGCGAAATTGGTAGGATGGATGGGGTAAAAAAGCGAGAAAAGTTTCTCCGCTCACAATGTCAGAGGATGACATGTAGCGATGTGTTTACATCTGGCTTGCTCCCCCGCCCTCCCACCTCTGCTGCCAATTGTACAGCCTGGCCCTCAATGTCCCACTCCTCACTCTCTTCAAATCTTTCCCCCGCGTTCTATTCTGCAATCGGCATATAAAAGAGCAGTTAGTTTGAGCTAAGCATGCAAGCTGGTAGGGGTTAGCCATCTGGCTGCAGCAACTACCCAATGCCCCATGCTAGGAGCCTGACAGCATGTGAAAATCGGCTTAGGCATTGACTGTGATGATCATTATAAACCCAAATCAGAAAACTTAACTGGAGAAGGAGGCAAGGACGGCAGAAACTTTGAGGAGAAACGAGAAGACAAAATGATTCTTGATACTACTTTTACCTGTGATCATAGAAATATTTTCATAATCAATGGGATTATGCTCAAGCAGCAATTACTCGGATGCTATCATTGGGGTGTACGCTGCTAATGAAGGATATGAGTATAGCAAGGACCTGTATGTACTAATCAGGAACAAGGCTTGGTTATGGTACAAACATACAGTAGACTTCATTCTCACTGGACTTGCAACCAGCTACCCACAATGCAGTAGAGGAAAATAAAACAAGTTTAATGGGACAGAAAGTCCCAATTTTTCAGGCTTAATCATCCTGTCATCAGAGGCTAGTCTGTATCCCTGTACGACCGTGAGCGGAGTCACCTGCTGAGAGGTAAGCTTTGCCAACAGAGCTCCCAGCTCCGAGTCCCCGAGCCTTTCCCAGGCTCTGTTCCGTTCCCACTCCCCCATGGCGGGGGGACCAGTGACCCCCACACCATCCCGCCGTGCAGCCCCAGCCGGAGCCTTGAAAGGACAGCAGGGGCCTGGGGCCCATTCGCCTCCCTGCTTTGAAGCTAATCCCCTGCACATTGTGCTTGACGGCACCCTACCTGGCCTGCCAGAGAGGCGGAGATCCACAGTCTCTGTGCCCGGTGCCTGCTCTATCCATGGCCCTATCTTCGGACGTTGCGTGCTATTCAGAGCAGGTGATGAATGAGGGGCTATCTACAGGAAGCCGGATTCCGTCCCCGGCACTGAGAGGAAGGCCACAATAGACACTTCATTTTGGCAGCCAAGAATTTACCCTTCAGCTTTTGGGAGAGCTTTGCTAAATGCCCTTCTGAAAGGGGCAATGGGAGGAATTATAGCAGGATAAAAATGTATTTTATCTCTGTGGCATGGTCAATGGCATGGCAGGCAACACGCATAGAGTACACCCTAAAGATACCTCACACATGCCATTTTTCCAGGACGTAAAAGAACACCACAGAGCTCCATTAGATAAACACTGTGAGAGTGTGGGCAACATCTTCCACATGCTGCCACTGGTGATGCTGATGTTGTCTAAAGTGTATTCCACAGACAAATTTGCACTGCCTTCAATTCCCATTCAAAGGCATAATAGATACAAATCAGATCCACGGCCAGAATACGTTGTCCCACAGGGGTAGTCAGATTCATACAGCAGCACAAGTTACAGCTGGCAGACTGATAAGCAGGCAATTGCTTCGAGAACTCCCCAGCAGGACAGCAGGACATGCGGTAACAGAAACTGGGGGAGGACATCATGGCTTACTGTTCGCTCCTGTTTAGAGTCTCAGGCCACGGGGGTTTTGGAGGAAAGAGGGGATCTGAGGTGAAACGAAAAAGAAGAAGTGGGCAGGATAGATCCATTGTGGGAAAAGCAGCTAAAGAAAAAGACGGAGAGGAGAGGAGATGACAGAGAGCAGACCCAGCAAGGAGCCTGGTTGTGACATCACGTAGCGCCAGCGTGCAGCGGAGGATGCTGGGTGCTGCGGTTCTTAAAGGGACCGATGTGGCGTTTATGAGGAAAGACTGAGTCGGTTATAGCACAGCTTGGTGCCACAGATACAGAGTGGGTCGGGTGTTACTGCACAGCACGACTCCTGTCAAGCTAGGCTGACATGGTTGTGTGTGTGTGTGTGTGTGTGCAATGCTTGCATTGAGACAGGACAGTGAGGTAATGGGCTTCTTTCAGCCCCAGGGGGGGAAATCTGAAATGTTTGGGAAGGAGGAGGAAAGAGGAGGGTTAGAGGAGAGTAGAACAGAAGCCCTGTCTGGTCTCAGCAGGGGAGGCTTGGGTGAGTGTGGGAGGGGTGGGGAGACATGGAAGAGAGACAAACTCCTTATTCCTCACTGTAGGGTTTGAACCAAACATGGCCAGTGAGTGGCGCTGAGTATGGATATAAGCGCATATTTGTCTGTGCACAGTAGATCCACACATTTGCATTTGAGTCCTTTGATCTGAGAGTGACGCTTTCAAGATTTCCGCTAACTCTCAAGGTCATGACTCCGAACCAGCAATTTGACCTCAATGACATCACTCCAACGTCAGGAGGCAGAGCTCGGTTGGGACACCGTGACGTCCAGCTGCCAGGAGGGTCAGCTGCAAAACAACTCCTTCATACATAGTTCCCTTTTTAAAGTCTCACTGAAGCTGCCCTTGGGCGACTGTTCTTTTGTGCTCATCTGAATGGACAAACTTGACCCCTGCAATCTTGTGACACCCATCTCTTCAGAGTGGAGGCATAATGTACACACGCATGCCGGCATATTAGAAGGGATACACACATGTGGTCAAGCTTGTGCAAAACAAAGAATGTAAAACGATGGTAAGTTATGAATAATCGCATGTCTTCATGTGCGTACAGACGTGTTGCCTCACTTTCTTTCTCTACTCTTCTAACTGTGTTGCTAATGTCACCAACACTCATATCAACACCATCACAAAGACAGGCCCTTAGTCTTTGTATGTTTTTATCTCCAAGACTAAAGCCTTCCTGATGTGCTGCTAATGTAATTGGCTTCAACTGTCAACTGCACCCCCACTCTCTGTAGCAGCAGATGATAATCGTCATTTGAATATTTTCTGCAACACTTTGATTACCATACCTGTTTTTCACATGAGATGGAATGTATGATTTCTTAGAACAAGCTACAGTCATTGGCACTCAAAACACTGATAAATTCTCAGTTACTGGATTGTTATAGAGGGATGAAAATGTCTTGAATATATATACAATCTGCTTAACGGTTCAAGTGGCATTGTCTGCTTTCCATGACAATACACCTTTGCAAGCAAGAATTAAAAAATGGTGCGTTTCTCACTTTCCCCAGATAAACTTGTTTTTGGTAGATATTCTAAAAAAGATTTCAATGTAATGGAGCATCCTACATCCTATTTAAATCTTTTTGAAAGTGTGATTTTTCCCCCATAAATTTCATTATAATAACAAACAAGTGCTCAGCCACGAAGCAAATCAATAAGGGAGAACCGTTTCTCCACTCCTTGCGAACAACGCTGGCATGATATTCTCCACTTACACCCATCTACAGCAAATTACACGCAGTGTAGACTCCATCTGGCCTGAAAATGAATGTTTATTAACCGCTTATTTAACATCAGGTTGAGTGCTAGTTTGGTAGCTGAAAATCAATCTTGTTGTGGATGCATATGGGGAAATAGAGATGCGACACCCGTTAATGCTGTACGCTCCCGTTTAACATCCTTTAAAGGAAGAATTAAAGAATTAAAGAATAATGGCAGTGTAGGGATACGTGAAAGTCAATCACATGGTACAATTAGCTGCTATGCAGGGCTGCATGATTTTGCCTGAAATAATTATGGCTAAAATATTCAATCAAGTATAAAAATCCCACTAGCAGACCGTTGAGGTTAAAGTGCCCTGCCTCCAACAATGAGAGTAGCTGCCTCTGATAATATCCATTTCTGTGGTTTAATTGAATCTGACGCTCTATACGGGATGTCTTCCTATCAGCAAGCCAGATTTCAATGAGTTGTGAAAATGGTTTCTAGACTCCCAATCGAAGAAGACTGACAGAGATGCGATGATAAGAGGGCAGTGCGTCTGCTATGCAGATTGTATTAGTTTTCAATTGGCAACGTTTAAGATATTTATTGAGCCGCAATCCAAGCTTAATCTAAAGCGTGTCCCTTATCATGAGAAATTAATCATGTGGAACAGATGGGGAGGAATAACAAGACTTTTCCAAATGGTTGTCAGTCCCCTTGGCTGGCTCCAGCGGGCCAAGTGTTCACTGATAATAGAGAAAAGATAACAATGATGATGGTGGAGGAAATTCTTTCCCCTGGCTCCACCATGAGCACAGAAGCAGAGAGACTATACATACTGTAGACAGACAGACATAAATTCACAGACTCATACAGACCTGCTGCTCATATTTATGTCTGAGTGCATCAAGTTGCTGGGAGAAGTCTTTAGCCTGGTTCTCCCTGAGGGACTTGGAGCGGATCAGGTCCTCCTCTACCTTCTCCATCTGGAGGCAAGAGAACAAAGAAAAAAACAACAACAATCATTTTGATTGACTGAAAAATAATTTAATAATCAAATACATATAAAATATCTGTGTTCAACATTCAGTCTTCGTTTACAATCTGGAACAGATTTATGTTGCTAAAAACCACAAAATCTCATATTTCAGAGGAGTGGACATACATTTCTGCTCAATATTTTTTCATTAGTTCTAGTTGATGCATGTATAATCACAACATTAGCACAGTGAATTTAATACATGCAGAACTTGCGATACATGCAGTGATGCTGCTGTAACATTTTCCTTTTAATTTGAAATTAATGAACTGCCATGGGGAAGAAATATATTCATGCCATTATGTGTGATCTTATCGTAATGATATTGTTATAACAGCACATCAATATATTCATCTATTCATCAAAGTATAATATTATAATTAACATAAAATATGCAATACCAGTAGTTCACATCAATATTCACAGGTGCAAGAAAATCAGTGGAACTAGAGGACTCAAGTCAAAGACACACAGTTAAAAATAAGAAAGTCACAAGCTGCCGCCTCTTTGAGGACTTTGTGTTTTTCTGGAAAAGAGGGATTTGACAATATTTACGCTATTTATCTTAACTCAACTTCCTTGCAGCCTACCACTTTTCATATTTCCTGTTCAGGTGACGATAATCAAAACAATTGGAAATGTAATTTACTGAAACGCCTCTGTATCTGGGCTATGCTGTGTGTAACGCTCGGGAAAAGCTAAATGTGTTTTGATTAATCCATTTAAAATGCTGAAGCCTCCTTTGAACTGTGCACGCAACAGAGATTTGATTCCGTATGGTGCCTCTTTTTTTCCTAACCAAAATAGGGCAGACTCTTTCCTTTAAGTGCAGTCTAAAAGTGGGATGCTGATTTTAAAAGGAGAGAAAGACACAGAGAGGAAGAGAGTGATGCAGATAATCCATTTAGATATAACACCATCCACAGACAGAGAGAAGGAGAAGATGATGAGAGGAAAGATGGAAGGATGAGAAAAAAAGAGTAAAAAAAAAAACTTCTTTTGAAGTACTTTCTGCAACATTAAAGCCTTAGCAGAAGGACGTGATGGAGCAATGCACAAGTGGGGAGAGGGAAAGAGAGGATGACAGGGATGCAGAAGAGACTGCTCCCTCTCTCCTGTGGCTTTGATGTGGGCTAAGGATAAAGTCAGACTGGAGATTGGGATGCCAGGGGCTCAATGGGAAAAGAAGGAACAAGCATGAGATGGAGGGATGACAATGGGAGAAAAGAGCAGAGGGAAGAAGAGGAAGAAATTCAGCAATTTTCAAAGCATCGAGTAAAGAAGATATCACTTCCCACCACGGTAAACTGAACTGACAATTGTAGCCTTGTATTCAAGAAGCAGGACCAACATAGAAAGCAAACTGCGGTTCCAAAGTTCTGTTCTTAAATTACAACATTAAAAATTAACAACATCCAGTGTTGCATTGTTTTGTGTCCTTTGCATACTCAATGCACAGATTGTAGAAACCAGTTCTTTTTGCATTGGTAGCTGTGGTGTGTTTTACCCAAAGGGTCAAGGCTTGTACAACCTTGAATACAGCATTTTTTCCACTTGAACAGCAAAGGACATCTCAGTTTTTCCGGCTGCCTTCTCTCCCTTCTTGAAGGTTCAGATGCAAGCGGCACAATTTATCTCTTTTGTCAATACAACAAACATATTTAAATTCAGTCTGGGGAAATAAAGGTTGCTCTGTGTGCCCACAAACATCCATGCATAAATGTGACTCCCACACACCCTCTCTCGTTCCCTTACACTCCCCCCACCACTGATTAGCAGAAAAACTTCACTAATCAGTGACTAAAACCTGCTAATCTCCCCTAACATACAGCCCTTTAAATCATTCAGGACCACACTCTGTGCTGCCTCGTCAAAAAGGAACACACACAGTACAACCAAAACTGCTTAACAAAAACGCCTATAGCCAAACTGGCTTGTAAGACAGCATCAGAAGTTTTACGGCTGAGTGCGTATCGATCGGAGAACTTTCCCAATAAGGAGCAGCCCACGCGGTGTGGAGGGCTGCTCGCGAGGCTGGCCTGATGTACTAATTAGTCTGGCTGCTTAGTGCGCGTGATGTGATCCTGCTCTCCATCGAAAACACAACCATCCCACGTCACGCCCACTGAGAGGAAGTGAGGTCAACGCGTGGTAGCAGAGGAACGAGTGCACCTGCTTAATGAGCATCATAAATGATTTCATTCACTTGGAATGAGTAAATGAGTGAATATTGCCTTGGGATGATAACGTTCTTGTTTCTCGCTTATGGATTTTTCAGTATAGGAGCAGTTGAGTGGGAAGTGACGGGGAGCGAAAGAGACGGAGAGAGAACGACATACGGAGGAATTCAAGCGCAGCCAGCGTGGCGCCCTGTCGCATCTGTGGTCAGGCTGTGTCTCATTGCAACTACCAAATGTGTGAGTGTGTGTCTGCACTGTCCTGGTGACTGTCTGTCAAACAGCTCACTCCCTTTGTGGTAAACATGAAAGAGGGTAAAAGTGCATATGTGTGTTTGTGTAAATGCACACAACAGGAGACAAATGTGCAGTACATGAATGAATATCAGGATGTACAGTATGTTAATGCTTTCTGTTAGCATACACTTTTTGTTTTTAATGTTTGTATGCACATTTGTGTATGTGTGTGTGTCAGACCTGGAGTTTCATCTCAGCATAGGTTTTCTCAGAGCTGAGCTCCACCTGTTTCTTGAGCTGCTCCAGTGCCATATCTGCCTGCTGGATCTGCTGCCTTTGGCTCTCCCTGGCTCTGTCCAGCTGGCTCTCCAACTCCCTTCAAACCAAACACACACACACACACAAATTAATATATGAAGCCATAGAAATGTGATTGCACACAAGAAATGCTTTGTTAAGAAAGTAAGTCTATTGTTATAGGACTTTTAAAAACAGTATTTACAAAGTGCTTTCAAGAAGGACAAAAAGAATAGAGAAAACAGAAAGATGTAGATATAAATGTTAACAAGAACAACAGAAACAACAATTTAGATATCATGGCCATTTATTATTCTTTTTGTCATTTTGAGGCAGAACAGAGTGATGTCATTTTAGCATACTATTCTACTGCATCCATCAGCTCAAAAGCCTTGGTGTGTGTGTGTCTTCGATGCAGGTACACTCTGAACTATTGCTGGCAAATGTCAGGTCATGGAGCTGCAGGCTGTGTGGATTGACAGGCACACTGAGAAGGACAGCCTCACACTGAGTGCTGTCAGCGCCCAGCCGAGACACTCAGCCACAACATCATATACAGCAATACCAAGCAGCTGTCAAGCCAAACCCACGGAGGGTGTGTGGGGACAGGAGTGTGTGTGTCGGGGTGGATGGAAAGAGGGTAAAGACAAGAGCTGGAAGTGAAAGAAGAGTGTGGTGGTGTCATTTTGGTAAAGCACCTGAGAATCTGCATGTTGGTATGAGTGATCGCTTATCGATGCTCTCTGCATTAATTAGTACAAATAAAAGTCTGGCAGATTAGATGACAGATGCTTGCTTACTACGATACTCTTTCACATTCATGACTGATGAGCGAAAGTCTGCAGTCACGCATAATGACACACATGATTTGTTTTTGACTTGGACACAAAGTTGACTATGAACAATCATGTCAACATGCACTCACATCTCACAAGTTTGATCAGCTCCAAGTGTTTGTCATATGATATACATATTGGATTTGGAGTGTTAGAATTTGGCAGGCTGCGTGATCCATGACATGAACTTTATTGGGGACAATGTGTTGTGTGTTGAAATCCATTCAGAAATCTGGATAATATTATGGTCATAAATTGTTTACTGCATATCATTTAGTTTCCTTGCAGTTTACATCCATGTCTGATTAGACTCATTGAACACATGTAGTGAAGTTTTCGAAGGATTCGAATAAAAGGTATTAAGTGTATTTTTTGTGTAATGCAAGTTCCCTATGCTGACGTGTGATTATAGTAAATAATTTCCAGTAAGAAACATGCTGCTAAAGAGTACAGAGGATTGATAGAGAGCTTCAGCACATAGTCTAACAACAATCACCTGAACCTCAGTATGAGCAAAAGCTATGAGCTTGTGGTGAACTACAATGCTTCAAATATGGATGCTGCTGCAAAGAAGCTACAAATTCTTAAACATGGATGCTTCACGTACATCTTCAACTCAGCAGCACAGAATATCTGTACATTCACCACAGTTAGAAGGACACCCAAGATGTGTCACCAATTCAGTATCTGACCAAATATGAAACATCACTACAATCTGTCCTTGTGTGCCTGAATGAATAATGGCCAGAAAAATGTTTTTTGCAGAACATTATGATGTCACAGTGAAGTTGACCTTTGATCTTTTCGACATAAAATGTCATCAATTCATCATTTTATCCTAGTAGAGATTTGAGTGACATTTTGTCATAATTAGCACATGAATTCTTGAGTTTTGGCCAAAAACGTGTTTTGTGAGGTCACAGTGGCTTTAAATCAGCCCATCCTTGAATCTGAGTGGATGTTTGTGCCAAATTTGAAGATATTCCCTCAAAGCCTTGCTGAGATTGCATTCATGGGAAAAAGACAGATGGAAGGAGGCAAAACATTGAGGTGTAACAATGTACAAATAATAAATGTCTCCATGACACATAACTCACATAATGCTTTTAAATTTTAGAAAATGATGATTAAAAATGCCTTGCTGGAAGCTAAATTGAGTAAAACTTCATGAAACTAGGGTTGCATGCATGTTTTAAGACCAAGTACAAACAAAAACAGGCTCCTTCACACTGCTCTGAATCCCAAAATTGTACAAAATGCCTTAAAGTACATTAAACTTTTTGCACTCTTGTCCCTGCTATTCATGAGTGTTATATGGTAATAGTGTCATGGGTGAACCTCACTGAAAACAATGAATGAACTGATTTTCACAAATGTTCTGAATATGCAACTGTTCAACTCCGAACTTCAACTCAAAGTGAAGCAATTTTTCTGGGGCAGCAAACACATAACTGTGAACTTCCAGTTTAGTACAGAGGCTCCTAAAACCTTTAAGACCCTTCTTCTGATTAATGCGCAAAGATGCAGCGTAGGGGGGAGAATTTGGTTTTCTCACACTGTGGTGTGGCGTGTACAGTGCTCTCTCTCTCTCTCTCGCTGTCCCTTTTCTCCTGCTCCCTTGTAAATTAACTAACATTGTATGGATAATTATTCCCTGTGGATAGACAAGCAGAAGGAAGGAAGAATTTTTGGCCAGTGGGTGAGACTTTAAACCAATTAGAAGTACAACTATTACAAAATTACAACAGGCACACAACGAGTGGTGGGGGAGGACTATGATGCTACACACATTTATCTGTATTTCTAAAAGCAGGAGAACTGTGTGCAAGTGTGTGTGTGTTACAATATATAAAGGATAAGGTCCATTAGCATGGTTATGAAAGCACAGGTAGCACTATGAACATTCCTACAAAAACACACATGACATGCAGTGTATAATACTACATATATATACAATACACAGTTCAAACAGTTTGAAATCGCCTGCCACAAAAGACTGAGTTGATACAGACACATGGCTGAGATGTAGAAAGTGCTCTTTACAAACAGATGTTATTTTGTATGAACAGTTTGCAACAAAATTAACGTTTGCACGTGGAGAACAAAGTGGTGTAGAATAGTTCAACCAGACTGACAAATGAAAGGGCAAAAAGAGACAAAGACACCTCTGAGCCACAGTTAAATAAGAATATAAGAAATCACCAGTCACTGGAAAAGAAACTGGAAGCTTGCCAATAACACCTTTGCAGATTTAATCAGGAGCAGGTTCCTGTTTTAAGTGTCAAGTGCACAATAATGACTGTAACAAGCTGTTCTTCACTTCAAATTAGAAATAGAAGGTTAGTTTAGGTTTAGCACTATTGGAAGTGGATTGCAGAATATCAGCTGGACATACTTTGGACTGACCAATTACAGTTTAAACCTATTCACTCTAACCACTGAGTAGACTGCAGCGGGCCCAAAGAGAAATGGCTCCCAAAATATTTACAGCCCAGTTGCACTGTTGTGGTTCAATAATGATCTTGGGAACATCGTCTAATGTTAAAATGTCTGTGTCTATGTTAAAATAAAGCAGGTGATTCCAAACTTTTAAACAGCAGCGTATGTCAGCAGAGAAAACTATAGTCATTAGCAGCACACAAAGTTTACATTTTTGTCAAGTGATTAATCATTCCCCATAATTAAAGCAACAACTAAGGGTTTATAAAGATAGAACAATAATGAAAAAAACAGAAATGGAAAAACACAGAGAAGATAAAAACAGCAAAATGAAAAGAAGGCAATAAAAAAAGCAAAGAAAGCAAAGAAGAAAAGGAATGTGCAAGCTTTCTCTCCTCTTTATAGTGCTCTGTCTCTTTGTAATTTTGGTCTCTCTCATGCCGGACATCAAACGACAAAGAAATTGTTTTTTTTTTTCTCTCCCAATTTTGTATACTCTGTAATTATTAATCAGTCTTGTTGCATGGCTGCCTTCCGGGCTCAGACAGACACAAAGGATATGTGGAGTGACTAAGATGGAAAAAAATGAAAGACAGAGGAAAAGAGAGAGGAAGATGGAAAAGAGGATGTCACAGAAATAGCAAGTTTTTTAAACTTGCAAGGCAGAGCAGAAATGAATTGGGTGTGTGTGTAGAGTGTGTGTACGGTTGTGCGCACGGGCGTGTATATGGGCCTTTGTTCATGAGCCACAGTCCCGAACTCTGCGTGTGACTGACAACTCTACTCAAGGAATGCACTATGACTAAGTTGGAGCTGGCTGCTGGGCCAATACCTCTGAGGATAGACCGAAAAAATTCACTGCAGCTAACTTCAAGTGTGTGACAGACTGAAACATATTATGCTCTAAAGCTGAGGAGAGCAGGTGAGCACAAGGCAGCTTCAGTGATTCCTCGGAGAATAGCTGTGTGTGTGTGTGTGTGTGTGTGGTCATTTGAGCGGTAGACAGCGTGTCACCATCAATAACAGAGCAATGAGGGTGAGATGAGAGGACAGAGGAAAAAAAAAAAAAGACTCAGGGAGGCCTGGCAGGGAGAAACAGCGAGGGTAAGGAAAGGAGAGGGGTGCCAGCACCAGGGCGGCCCGTTGGCTTTAAATGGATCTCTGGTCAGAAAAGTGGAAGGAGAGGAGGCTCAAATTAAAGATGTGCCTTCTCTAAGGAGGAAGTCCTCTCATCCCTCAATCCTAAACGGCTGTTTAAATGGGAGGAAGAGAGGGAGGCGAGGAGAGAGGAGTGTTTGTGCTAGAAAGGGTGAAAGAGCTTCCGCCATCCAGCCGCCTGGCAGACAGGAGGACTGCAGGGATGCCGGCGTTTTTCCGGACTGCCCTAACCACACAATGCCACGTGCCGCCTGTGCGTGCACCACATGCTGGATATACAGACACAAGGAAGCTAGTGTATATAAACATTTACATACACGTACAGCTAATACAAGAGTACACATTAAAGTTAATGCACACAGAGCCAACTGTAATTGCTTATGCAAATATTGCTTTCATGTAAGCAGAGTATTTAAGAATTGTATGGGCTGTGATGTGGGTGGAGCAGCACATGGAAAAGACTGACAAACAGACTAGAATGCACGCTTGCATGTGGATGCCTCTGGTCTCTAGTATAAAAAGACAGAGAGTGAGTGTGTGTGTATGTGTGTGTGTTGTGTGTCTGTGTGCGTAAGTGCATGCGAGTGCCCGCGCATCTGCGTCTGTGAGCTCATCCAAACGGAATGATAACGAATCCACAGACACATCAAAGGGGCCTGGAAAAAAAAAAGAGGGTGCACAAAAAAGAGAGAGAGAGAGAGAGAGAGAGAGAGAGAGAGGGAGAGGGAGAGAGAGAGAAAATGCAAAACTGAAATATTCAGCTCCCTCTGAAGAAAAAATAAAACAGGCTTGGTTTTCATCCGCATCCCCAGAGAAAGAGAAAGGGAGAGAAAAAAAAGACAGAAAGAGACACAGAATAAGAGACAGACCACAAATAAGTGAACACAAAAGAGAGACAGCACAAGGGCAAGAAAATATTAAAGACGGCGAGAGAAAGAGTTAAAAAGGGAGAGTAGAAAACAGAGAATCGTTGAGCGTGATGGCTTTAAAAGTGCCTTCAAATGTGGCCTGTTTACAAGCAGCATCTCACATCAAGATATGAAACAAAATGGCCACATGCGTCAAAAGGATGAGGCTTCGTTATCATTACCCGTCTCCCACAGCGGCATCAGTTCACACCAGTCATCTGGCTGTTTGCAGCCTCTGTAGGGTTGCTACCAGCTTTACTTAAATTAAGTCAGTACTCTGAAATTAAGCTTTCCAGTACTTTGTTCTACTTGCTCAGTATTTACACCAGTCCCAGAGAACTATTAGATAACTTTTGACTGAATAACTGATTGAGCCATTTTTAAGCAGAATTGGCAGAATTTCAATGGCTACAGCCTCTCCTATGGTTCCTCATGTGAATAACTGGTTTTCTTGGTCTTATTCTTCAATGACGGTACAATGAATATTTTTGGGTTTTGAACTGTTAGTTGGAAATAAAAAAGACCTATGAAGACGTCATTTTGGACTCTTTGGACATCTTTTGATTAATTGATGAGATTAACTGTTAGCCCTACATAGATTAATTAGTTTTTTAAAAAGGGAAGAGGCTGCAGAAGGGAACCGGCTTGCTATGACAGATGACATTTCAATTCATCTAAACAAACTGTCTCCTATGAAGCTTGTGCACTCCCATCAACACTGGGGATGAAACCAGTGACTTTCTCTCGCGCTAGTTAGTGTGTCAAAGCCAAGAGTGAACACCCTAAGGAGAGAGAAGAGGATGAAGAGGAATCTGGTACAGCCCAGGCTGACAGTACCACTATGTGGGAGGATAAACATGTGGGTGGGACAGAACAAAAAGACACTAGATGTCTCATACTTCACATGGCTCTGGAGTTCAGAGTTATTAAATATTTCTATACGACTCTGTTCTTCTTTGGCGTTCGGCGAGTTCAGATATGTTGAAATAACTGTTAGTTACTCTTTGTATACACGCAACTGAAATTGCGCCTACAGTGCAGAAATGCAAAATGCACCAGAGAAGATGATGTTATTATAAAAAAGAGCTGAAAAAGAGAAGAGAAAAGAAGAGGAGAGAATTTACTCATGACACAATTTCGAACAGGGATTTTCTTGCCTTCGCTGTGCATTTAGATGCTATTTGGCTTCATGAATTATGCAGACTACAGCATAATATGCTAAATCAACTAGGCACGGGTCCCTAAAGTAAACATACTGTATTTACATATCTCAAACATTATTCAACGGAAAGAGAAGTCGGAAGGTTTTTAATGAAACAATGAAAGCCCTCAAGACAATCTATCGAAATTGAGTTGTTTCAGTGCTTGAATTAGCTCGTGCCTGCTCTGGTAATAATTCACACTGTCAGCGCGCATTTGTAAGTGAGCTAGCTTAGTGTAAAAATGTCAAATAAGGTTAGGTGTGATAATCACGTACGCAAGGCGGGGCGAGGCGTTTAACAACATTACAGCATGAAAATGTCACGATATCAATCAGGGGCGCATATTAAGTGATATGAAGATACTGCAATGATCAGATAGGAGAAATTACAGCTAAATGCCAGGATAACTATTAATTTTATTTCACAGAGTAGAAACTTATTATCTGCCTCATTATCTATCCATTTAAATCAGTATTCAAATAGACAAAAAGATTCACAGCCTAGACTTGTTCCATTAGACACTCCTACAGTGAAATGGTAAACTTAGCATTAGACCCATATTAACTCTGAGCCCCAGACTTAAACAAACAGCTTTTCTTGTTGATATTTTAATCCCTTGTTGTTTTTTGGTGTAACTGCATTCATCCCTGCAAAACACACTGATTATATTAAAGTATATTGCAGGAGTGTCTGAGGAGCTAATTGTCCTTTAGCTCAGAAATCCTTGGCTATGGGGCCTAGTTAAAGAGTTCTTTACAATTTTGCTTTAGTCAAGTCAAAATCCAACTGGCGCTAACCCATCTCCATCCTCCTCTTTCAGTGCAGTTGCCATGGGGGTAAATATTGAGCCCTGGTGCAGCTTTTCAATATTCAGGATCCATACCTCCACCTGCTCCTGCACCTCAACACTAACTGGGCCTCTGCTCGGCTGCCTCTAGTCCCTCTCCGGACCACCACCCCTGCTTCCCTCCATCCCTCTGTCATGAGAGAGGAATGCTGAGAAAGATAAGACCACTTCAAAAGACACACACAGATGTAGGGTATGCATGTGCGTGCACACATACACACGTGCAAAATAACATGAAAGAACGTCGTGGATGCATTCTACACCTTTAAGAGCAGAGGGGCACTATCTCACACAAGCATGTGGGCCTGCATGCACAAACACTGAGAGAGAGACAAACAATGACACACAGACCAAGACAGACATGCACACACACACTTAGTTAATACCCTGCCAAAAAAACCTGCTTTCATGTCTCAGGAGCTGATTACGAAATCAAACAGTAGCTTGGTGGTGTGTTGTAAGAAAAACATGGAGTTGGAGTCGAAACAATAGCAAAGAAGCAGGGAAGAGTTAAATTCTACACATCCCATCCATGACAGCGTGAGTTTGGACAGGCACTCGCACAGCCGGCACGTTAGCCTCTCATAATAAAAGGCGAGCTCACTTTCCCTCCAGCTGCCCAAAGTAGAAGCTGCCTCTGCCACTCCGAACTGTAAACGATCAAACTGAGCAGAAGTTACCGCTGAGACGCAGTCAGAGTTGCGACAACCCTGCACCACAACCTGAGCAGGCATGTGGTTTTGATGAAGCCAGTTGGGTGCTGAGCGGCAGGAAGGAGGATGGGAATGGTAGGGAGGGGGGAGAGAGAGAGAGAGAGAGAGAGAGAGAGAGAGAGAGAGAGAGAGAAATGACAGCCTCTTCATGAGGAGAGAAATAACCTAATCTAGAAATAGACCAGCTGTTTTTCTTTTTTCCCTACTTTAAACATTCAGGTGATTTTCTGATGTTTTTAAATTGTGATTTTGGAGGTCACTGTTGCAAAAGCAGCCAAGCTGTTTCCCAGATGAGCTCACTCAGTCTCTCTCTCTGTCTCTTTATTTTCCCCCCTCTGCGGTGCATCTCTCCATCTCTATGCTAATGCCCTGTAATGATCTGAGGCACGTTGGGATGAAAGAAAAGGAGAGAAACTTGTTCTCTGCACAGCTTTGTAGTGCTTTCTGTTGTTGTTGCTATAGTAACACAGACCTGGAGCTCAAATTGACACAGCAGTGCTTATTTGCATGGCAGGACAGGGTGATTTGTCTTTTTGCACTGGAAAGAAAGAGTGGGTGTAAAGCGTGCAAAGACATGAGCTATATATGCGACATAGGAACAATGATAAGCAGAAGTGCCAACATGCTCATCATCAGCTGTTGTCCTACTTATGTAAGGAGGAAATAAAATATCAGAAGACAGAAATTGTTATCAAGAGATCTAGGTTCATGTCTTTTAACAGCAGTGTTTGGGTCAACAGACACGCACAAAAGACACATCGTAACACAGTGCACATGGCACACAGTATCTGGCACATGGAAGGTATGTTGAGCAGTTCTTCTTGTTTAATTTCATCACCCGTCCTCCCATCGTCACACACACACATACACACACCCCTGCGTGCGGTCCTGCCTCGACTTTGAAGTTCTCCTGGATCGCCTTTAAAGGCCGTCAGTATTGCCACGACAGCAGGCAGGTAACAGACATCAGACTGCTTAGCGTGTGTGTGTGTGTGTGTGTGTCTGTGTGTGTGTGTGTCTGTGGAGCTTGAGTAGTTAATTAGCTAAGAGCCCGATGGGCCACTTGCCGTTTCTCAGTGTTTAACACTAAACGAGGGAATGACTGGCTCGTTACTGATACTAACAACAAGGATAATTTATGCACAAACAGATCTGTCTGCTGTGTTTAAGCTTGTCCTCTGTTGCTGGGCTGACAATGACAAGCACAAACAATAAGCAGAAGCAGGCACAACCATCAATGTCCCTTTGCGATCTTTATGCTGAATACTAAACGCCATGAAACTGAAAAACGTTTTCAAGTTACTTCAAAGACTGAAACACAAAGGAACTGCAATAATACCCAAGTCCTACAGGTTAATACAATTTCTAATTCAAAAAAAAGATTTATCCTCGTTTTTAGAGGCCATTTAAAAGTGTTTGGCGAAGACACAAAGTGTCTCAGGCCATTGATGAAGACCCAAGAAAAAAAAGCAAATACAGCCACGCTCAACCCATTCATCCTAATCCACTGCCTCTGGGTTGCTCTTATACTGTGACAAACAGTCGAAAACCACTCAAGGGGGGTGATGGCACTGTGACTGGCCTTGGCAGTGTTCGGCTGGAACTGGAGCTGAGGTTGTTGAATGGGCGTTGTGTTAAAGTGTGTAGAATCCAGAACACATTCTAGTTTCGCCAGGGAAACTGTAATCTGCTTGTGACCAAGTAATGTGGTCCAGTATGGGATTAATTACTCGGTGGAATGTACTGACTGGCTGACTGGTTGGTTGGCTGATGGGCTGGAGTCTGGTGAAGTCTGGGATGTCAGCAGAGTGTGTAGTTCTGAAGGGGAAGGGAGTGACAGTGCCAAAGAGTGAGAGCAGTGGGGGATTCTGGGGAAACAACAACAAGTAGCTCTCTACTTTTAGGGCAACTACTGTTATTAATTATTGAAAGTGGAATAGATTTGAAAACCTGAGGTGGAATTTGCAGAATCAGAATCATCTGAAGTGGTATATTTATAAATAGTTCCAAGCCTTGTATAATCTGTCTATAATATTCGAATATGGGCTTAAAAGTATTTGGTAACATAAAATGAATCGATACCACAATAAACACTTTGACATGTCATAGAAGGAAAGTAAAGGTGTAATTAATAGCAGTAATTAGTAGTGGCTTCTTTGCATTTAGGTGAACCAGTTTCAGGGTCTTTTGCATGGTGGCTCACGAGGATGTCTTACTGGGACAGTCAATGGAACGGATCCGTTGTGACTGTCATTAGTTACACACATCTTTTTCTGCAGATTTTCTGTTTATTAGTATAGCGACTGAGACAACACAAATGCCTATCATACATGAAGCTCTAAAGCGACTTCTCAGCACAGTTTCCAGGCTCTCAACTCTAACCGTACTACTCACAGTTAAAAAAAAAAAAAAAAGATCAAAGAGAGTGTGCAAGGGTTGGCTTGTTAAAGCCAAACTCCACCTTAAATCAGAATTCATACACAGTGTTCGTATGATCAAAGACTCAAGGGTGTAGACATAAACAACTCTCTAATAAAGTTTAAAGCCACAAAGTCAGGGCTCAAATGTGTGATGCTAATTATTGTAAAGTAAAGGGTGCACTAGCATTATGTTGGAAATTTCATGACCAAATGCGGTCAGTACAAACATTAATAAAGCAGGAAATATGTCCATATGTCCATCCTACATAAACAACCCCTGGCACCATCACTGTGTTTGTGTTTTGATGATATTCTTAGATTATGATCCGCTTTGAGCAGTACTCGGTTTGCACAAACACACAAACAGAGATGTATCTGATTCTACATCTATATCTGTAGGTTTCATCACTGCAGCTTGCGTTTTATGTCAACTGCACACATCTGAGAAAACACACACACTCGTGCACATTTATACACTGGCTGACATGCTGATGGTGTGTCTCAGACCATTATGTCAAACACTCGGCCAAGAGGGAAGGAGGAGGACCACACACGGACACACGGACTGTAGAGCTCACTAATGTGATTATTACTGTGTAAATTCTAACATAACTGATTAAATACAAAGTAAAGTGTGTGTATATGGGTGAAGTTTTTTGTATGGAGACTTGGGCTATATGAATTATGGTAAAAGTTCAGCCACAATAAAGATGCTGAGTAAAGTACAGCTTTAGCACCAGACCTACTGTTTAATACTATGAATAAGGAAGCAGTAAAATACAGTATTTGTGTAATCAGTATTGAACAAAAATGTTTGGCTAATTCAGATGTAATACTGACATTATACAGTCTCACAAACTTTCATTGTGAAACTCAAATGTATTATTATAACAAAAACACTTTTGGTTCAGTCTTTCTCATCCTACCTGAGTGCATCTTCTAGTTTGGCTATTTTCCTCTTGGCCTCCGTTCTCTCTTTCTCTGCCTCGCTGTGGATTGCCAAAACCTGAGGGGGAGGGAGAGTGAGTGAGAGTGAGAAATTGTGGGAGAGAGGTGTAAGTGAGTTCAACAGCAGGCACCATCAAACATCACTCAACAAAACTCTCCTGTCTGTGACCTTGTGCATCTGGTCTCGTCTCTTCTTTCTATCACCCCATCAAAAGTACCATCTGAGCCTATCTGCCTGCACAGAGGGCCTCTCACTGTGAATCTATGGCAGCCATATGAGCCCTTCTTATGTCCAGATACCGTACTCTGGCCTCGTTCACGTGTTTCATTTATCACTCCTGACGAGTGGAAAGAGGAATCTTTCCAGGGGAAACAAAATGGAAAACGAACGACTGACTCCTCTTTCTTTCATTGTTTACATCTCGTCGACTTGCAGAAGGAAGAAGAAGAAGGAAAAAAAAGAAAGGTGGAAAAAATGATACAGGTGGATTACAGGGACAGAATAAAAAACATGCCGCATTTGAGGAAAAAACAAATACATCAAAACCAAACTACTGACTTTCTTTTCGAGAGGCCTCATTTAAATTCTCCCTGACCCTGAATAAAGGCCACAGAGTGCTGCTAAGTTCTTGCAGGTGTATCAGCCAGAGGGGCCCCGTCTATGCCAACCTGCCACCAGTCCTCATGTTATAACTGTGGCACTTTGAAGATGACCCAGGTGCAGCAGGTCTTTAAAACCTGATTTTCACCTGAGAAGTCTGGCCTGAACTGGTCTGGTCCAGCTCAGATCATTAACAACGGTCTCCTCATTCTATGGTTTACAGCCGGTCGATGGCTTTGAAGAGGGTTCCTCAAAAGTAAAGACGTGAGTGAAGGGGCAATTAAGTGCAGACCCAAGTACAATGAGAGAAAAATGTCCCGTTAAATGTCCTCTTTTGCAGAGTGACTCTACAAGTTTATTTGGATTTGCTTAGAACTCTTATTCTCAGCTTTCTTTGCTTGATAACGCTTATGCTAAATTACAAATCCGTCGCTTTGTTCTCTGTCCAGTCCTAAATCTACCTGTTAATCATGGCTTTGACTTTACGAGAGCAGACATAAAATCTAAAAGTAAGGGGAACCAAAAGGAACACGTGACTCCAGGCTTTGATCTCCACTTGACCGTAATAACTTTGTCCAGAGCTGTTTGAATGCAACGACAGAAGCTATGGAGCTGGGTGGATCGGTTTTTCTGAAGGAGCAAACACACACTACCTTTTTCTCACAGTTGCTCTGCAGTTCATCTTTTTCTTGCTGAAACTTTAACTCTTGATCCTGAAAGAAAGCAGAGCTGAAATGATACTGTGGAGGTGATATTGTGACAAAAACAAGCCCAATGTAACTTCAGGCATTTTCATAGCTTGTACAGTGACAAATAGATAAGATGCACACCCCTACCACCATCTGAATCATACCCTGACTTGTTGATGTCTTCGATGTTCACTGTCCAGGAGCTGCTGTTTGAGCTGAGCTACAACTTTCTCAAACTCCTCCATTACCTCAGAGGCCTGGAAGAGAGAAATAAAGATTAGGTTAAAAAAAGCTAAATTTGGTGCAGTTTTGTATTTTGTATCAATTAAAAATAAATTTAGCAGGCTGGTAATGCAGGTATGGGGCAATGTGGACCTTAGCAGCAGACAGAGCATGTTCCTGATGTAAGTGGCTCATGTCAGTCTCGTGTTTGGCTTGGAGCTTCTGCACAGTCTGCTCGTGCTGCTCACTCTGCTGCTCCTTCTCCTTCTGCAGAATGGCATTTCTGTGGACAGTCCAGAGCATGGCAGGGTGGTTGATACACACATGGACCTGCTCCTGTTCCAACTACATCATATTAGTTATTTGATGATTAAAGAGATTACAATAAAGAGTACATTTTTACAATCTAGTTATGAGGAGTATCTTGTTTTCCCACATCCCTCCTTAATCACTATTTCACACACCGTCTGTTGGCCTCCTGTAGTTCGGCGCTGATGGATGCAATGTGGATCTCCCACTGGGCCTTCTCCTGTGTCACCTTCTGACGCAGCCCGGTGCCCTTCTCCACCTCCGCCGACTGCTGCTTCACCCGCAGCTCCAGCTCACGTACCGTTTGCTCCTGAACCACAAGCATAGACAGAAACCACTAAACCAAACAGCTTGAACCACTAAGGGCACCAGCCTGAGAAAGATGTCATGGGTCAGAGGACCACATACTCCCACAGCGAAGTCAGACACAGATATCTGGCTGCTAATATGGAAAAATGTGGCTAACAATGCAGTTCACCACTTCCTCTCGCTTGATCTTTGACTCTATAACTTGGACATTGTGTATACTTACTGCTTAAGTTATATTTTGCACTTGTGATCAAGTCTTAAGCTGGGGTTGGACTTAAAATAGACAGTTTTTCACTGGTATGCTCCAAAGATTTGTGAGTCATCAAAAACATCTTCTCTCTACAAGCTGTAGCAAAGGTCAAACCAGCAGGAACCTTTTCAATGCTACACAGGAAAAGATCTTATCAAGTGAAAATATTTCTGTCTGTTTTGTTCATCCAGTCTACAAAAGCTCAACTGCAGCAGTTTCTGAAGTCAACTGCTGTACCTTTGAAAAGTTTCTCCAGCTGTAAAACTCCAAGCTACTATTTCACCTCGTTATCCTGATTCTGACATTTGGATCAACTCATGGCAACACAGGCAATACAAGGTCATTTTCCTGTTTGTAAACCTTACTTGAAGAACCTTATGAGAACCTGGCAGAATTTTTTACAAAGAGTTATACCTAGATCCATTTCAAGAGGTTCAACCAAGAACCCACCCAGAACCCTCCCAGAGAGATCTACAAAGAGACCTTCATGGAGTCCTACAAAGACCTCCCACAGAGTTGACGACAACTATTGTATATTCAATATGCCAATTTGTTTATTCCCTACACTTCAAAGCTTTAAAACATTCAGTTTTACATCATGAGTAAGGTGGTGAGATGACGAAATTGAGCCAACAGCAGAGCCGTTCAGAGCCTGTGTATCCTGCAGAGACTTAGTGAGCAGGGTGCACACAGGCACATCAAGCTGTTTCCAGGATCTGATGACCATCTCCAGCAGTGGTTATATTAGAGAGCGAGAGGAGAAAAAGATGATCTGAGGATACATAAAATATAAAAGGAGTATTTTTCCATCCAAAGGTTCCTCCTTTTCTTTCAAACAAGGTTCATTAAACCGAAAGAGTTCTTGATATATCCGTCTGGAAATTGGCCAAGAGAAAATGGTTCTTTAGAGTTATAGTAGTTATAAGTAGAACTCAATCTTTCTGTGAAGAACCCTTAAGGAAGCCTCTCTTCTGAGAGCATACTATGAGAATGCACACACAGCACGGTGCAGATCAGTGTGAAATTCAAAAATCGAAACGTCACAAATGTCACCTATCTATTCTCCTGAACACCATATTTTATTCACCAGCAAAAAGTTGTGTTTTTGCACACACTCTTAAGGATGGACATGTATTTGCAAAAGCACAGGGGACAAGAACACATGATTTACATTTCTGGTGAAAGCATAGTAATGCATGTATAGGACAGCAGGACAGAAATCTATTGTGTTCAACATAATAAACACGGTAGATCGGATACACTTATGTACAGGAAAACGGCACTGTGTCCCTAATCTGATTCTACATTGTTGTGCTATTTCAGTGACAAATGTCAAAAGCTCAATCAGGATTCTGATTTTCAATAAAGACAATGATCAAAGTCCAGCTGATGCAGACAGCTTCGTCCGCCACCGATTTGATGAGAAGAAACGTCCCCTCTCTGCATATGGTCCCTCAGCATGTGCATGTGTGTCTTTGTGTGTGTGTGTGTGTGTGTGTGTGTGTGTGTGTGTGTGTGCGCGCTTGTGACAGCATGGAATGCAGGGTGGGCAGGCTGATAAAGGCGATGACGGGGCGCTGATTAAAGATGGAGCGTGCTAGTCCATCTAGACGTTGACAGAGGCTGGCGATGACAGGAGGCGGAATGATGGCAGAGGAGGGAGCGGTGTGTTTGAAAAAGAGTACGAGAGCAGCGCTCGGCGAGGCTGGTGAGAGAGATTTTTGTCTTTGTGTTAGCAGTGCAGGGTGCTAAGAAAAGGAACAAGGGGCCTGTGTTGTGCTGGGACGCGTGCTGACACTTAGCTCTCTGGCAGGAGATGAGAAGAAGCACCTCTCCATGCTGAGGCTGGACTGGGCACACCTGGACACACTCAGACGAAGCAAATTACATCCCCTAATTAGGTGTTTTAGAAGGAGAATTACAAGGTGTGAAGTGCAGACTACATGAGCTACATTATGAGCTTCTCTCCCCTTCAGAGATTTAGAAGCGATAAAGTCTTTGAAGATGGATAAAAAAAAAACATGTAATTCGTATCAAAGAAAAGTCATACAGAGTGATGGATGATCTTTTACAGTTTTTCTATGAGAACTAAAACAACGGGAAGACAGCCTGCATCACTCATCTCTTGAGGCCTGTCAGGCTGTGTGTATGCATGCATGTTGTGTTTCAAACTCTAGTGTTAGAGGATGAGCAGCGAGTGGAGGAGAAAGTCTGAAAGAAGACATAAGAAAGTGAGACAGAATAGACTGTGACTGTGGAACAGGTGTCAAACAAACACTCCTGCAAGTTTGTTTACCAGTGTTTTACTGTGACTATTACTGGGAGTGCACAGATATGGTTTTCTTTGGCTGATATCACTATAAGATACAATTATGTTTTTGGGTAAGACACTGTTGACTTAAAGGAATTTTAGTGTTCGGGCACAAAAACATAAAGAATAAGAACTGTGGAGCTAATTTCACACACTCCTAGCAGCAAAAGATAACAAAATACTAATGACTAGCAAGAAAGGGACATTAGTTCATCTCTAACCGCAAGACAATATTAATCATATCTCCATTATCAGTCCTTTGGATATGGACATGCATGGACTACAGTCAAGAGTTTGGCTGGTGCAATACCTAGGCAGATACCGGCTTGTCTTTGTTTTCAAACACCTACTCAGTCACTATCTGCTCTGCCCTGTGCATAGATAACATCCAAAAATAACAAAATCTGACACATCTGTAAGCCCCTTGTGAGATCTTTGATCTGTTTTGGACAGAAATCCAACCAGGTAGCGATGGGCAGATGAACATTCTTCATTTCACTGTTATTAAACCAGATCCAATGTGCCGTATTTGAATGAACATGAATCATCAATCTGAGTTTGTCTTGGCTCGCATACTTTTCATGTGAACTGGGCGAACTTTTCACATCGTGTCCTGGGTTTGAACTTTTATTAGGCAGCTCCCCCTCATAGTAAGCAGAGGGTAGTAGTGGCCTGAAACAGGTAGGCACAGAGTATTATTTAGTCAACAAACCACACGCTCAAAGCTACTGAACCTCCAAGCTACTGGGTCAAAGGAGGAGAGCTGAATATTCTACTAGCACAAAATGTCTGCATACTGAATAAACTCAGGTCTTCTGACAATGTCTTGGAGGTTGAAAGGCAGACCTTTTCACAATAAAAGAACACAAGACAATATTGTTTTGAAAGGATTAAGCTTAGAGACGCCGACCATGACACGGGTGCTGTATTAACTCACCTGAGATAAAGTCCACTTTGAACATCCTACACAAGGCGTGTGTGTGTGGGTCAGGCCAAACTCACAGCAGGAGAGCAGCTAATTTACAGTGACAGAGGGCTCTTTTCATTCTCTGGGGCCTTGTCTGTCCTTAATTATTAAAAGAGGGGCCTTACCATCGGCTCCACACTGTCCAGTGTTTGATGCCTCTTAAATGTGCGCCTGCTGACAGATTAAGGCCAGAAGCAATATGTGTGTATGTATGACAGCCCCTGAATGCTGATACTGATAACAATACTATTTATGAAGCAGCGCCTTGGCCTCTGGTGTTGCTGGTCCCCACTAATGAAATGTGCACAATCCCACTTAGAAGCAAAGTCCTTGCATATGACATCAAAGACACTGTTGCTTTGGGAGGTGCGCGTACACATGTGTGCACGCACCTCTCCACCACCACGCACAAGATTTAATACACATTTGGATCAAAGACCTTTTATAAAGATGATATGAGAGTCATTCTGGCCCAGAGGTTACAGGATGTCTCCTTTCATTTCAGCCATGGAGTGGCGTAGGTCACTGTTATATAATTAGAGGTATGACAGATTTATACGTTTTCCTTAGAGCTAAACAAGCCAAGAGTTTTATGCAAAAATGCACCACCCATCTTGTCACCCAGAATCCTGTTTGTTCGAGTAAAGGACTAGAGTGGGGTATGCACATAATCTGCCCACATGAAGTGTCTCAACACTTGAATCTCCTGCTGCTGTTTAAAATGAATCTCCAAAACAGCAGCAAGCAAAAGCACTGTCTAAAGCTGCACTCACGCTCATTCCCTTTGGTATGAAGTAATGATCACAGACGGATGGAATAAACATGAGTGCACCAATCCAAGTTAAATCGTGTTATGTGAGGTCTGTGTGAAGTTAAAAAAAAATGTTACAGCTCGATGCCGTTTGGAGTCAACCACATGCAAAGCTGTCTCGTATACATACAATGGCTGTAAATAATACAATGTGCTGACAAAGTTTCCTTCAGTTGCAACACATACACATAAGTGCCTGTTCCTTTACTCACAGTTGTCTGTGACCGAGCGCTATGCTCAGCCTCCATCTTGGCCAGCCTGAGGTTGGTGTCATCCAGCAGCTCCTGGATGTTCTGAGTGTGTTTCTTCTGCAATTCAAACTTCTCCTGCTCCATCTCTGTCACAGTGGCATGCAGCTGGAAGAGGACAGAAGAACTACATATCACTCACGGATCTTTCTCCCTGTATTTGCCTACTGTGCTTTCTCTACTCTACTCTACTACTCTAGTGCTTTAGGCACACGATGTATTGCTTATTCAAGGAGAATAAACATCATTTATATGGCTAAGTAGTTTTTTTATGATCACATCTGAGAAAAATTGTTCCACAAGATCATTCATCAGGCGCTAAGTGACCCAGAAGAGATGAGTGGAAATCTCATTAGGATCTCATTGAGCCCCAATAGCTCTGTAAGCTAGAGCTATCAGGACTGAAAACACAATTTACCCAGGGCAGAGAGCATTTATTTTTCATCACTGAAAAAACCCATACTAACTTAAGCACAGCATGAAAGAATAAAGATTTTTAAAGCAGTATAGCAGAGTCTGGCTGCTTGCAGCGAACTCAGCGAGTCTCACGCTATCAAACGGTCTTCCTCTGGCTCAGGGCTGCTTACAGGGGGTTGGGCTGCAGAATATCCAATCCCTTCAACTTTTCCTCATACCTTCTTCTCCCACTCGTTTTTCAGGGAGTCGGCGCTCTGATCCGACATCTTCTTCAGCTCAGCAATCTGCTTCTCTTTGCTCTCGCAGATGACCTGGGATTCCCGCAGCACACTTTGAACTGTGGGAGAGCGCACACACAGACAGACAAACACACAAAGAGCAGTCAGGCCCTGCCTCAGGGTATGTACGCAGATGGATACATGCACATGCATGCACACACACACACACACACACACAGACAGACAGACAGACAGACAGACAGACAGACAGACAGACAGCCAGACAGACAGACAGCCAGACATTCATGCTCATTGATGCGCTGTCAGTAAATCAGTGTCAATAAAGATATTGCTTCTATCAAATGGCCAGTAGCGCTTCTCTTCGCCAATTTTATGTTTCTCATGAAATGCTTTTAGAGATGGACGAAATAGTAGAGAGAGAGTGAGAGAGGAACAGGGAAGAGAAAATTAAACTTGAAGAAAAAGGCACGCATTATGCAATTAAACTTTAGATTGAGCAGCACAGCTGGAGAACGTCACTTTACACCAGTGCAGTCCCTTGTGGAATTGTATCTTTCTGGGCTTTTTACGCTGAGTGTTCAGAGACATGAGTATAAACATCCTTCCAGTTAACCCTGCAATGCTGTGACCTCTCACCTTTCCTCTCCAGCTTACGGATCATCTCCTCCAATTCCTTCTGCTTGGCCCGATACATACTCTTCATCTCCTCAATCTCACCATTCTTTCGGTCCAGAATCTAGGGAGGGAGAAAGAGAGGTTGTTTTTAAACACATACTGGAAAATATTCAGTTATTTTTTTCACTGCTGAAAAATTGACTTCATTATGATGGTTCTTGTTAAAGTGTCTTTGATGAAGCAGCAACAGAAGCTACCAACCACGAGCTATCAATAGACAAATCTTCCATGCAGAGTTTAGAAGTTATGTTCAAGATTCTTTGCAACAAGGGCTACATTTATAAAGGTATCAGTTGTGAACCAAATGTAAAAAAAAAGGGGGAACACAACCACCAAACCCAGTGAGGTCAATAGTGACGCACATTCAGGCCAGTGATGCGAAACACATTGCAGCAAATGATTTCACAGTGTCACACTGATCTACAGGTGGCTGTAGCGTGCCAGGAAATGCAGCAATACAGCAACAAGACAGGGAAGAGGAAGTCTGCTAGCAAGTCAACAGAAATGAAACAATGCAGGGTTCACAATTTAAAGAAAAATAGTCTTTGCAAACGTTTTCATGATGAAGGAAATGCATTAAGCACATTTGTTTGGCCACAAGGATATACACATGTGTTTATGTGAAAAATACTGATTGTAAACAGAAACCTTTGTTTGTTTACAAGAACGCTCCACAGGGCACCTTTAAGTTGAGCAGCAGATCTATTTTAAAAAAAAAGCACTAAAATACAACAACTAAATCTAAATAATATTGCAACAAAACAATGCTGTATTCTAAATCATTTGACACAAAAAAGATTTTCACCTTTAGATTTGGTTATTTATAGGGACATGGAACATATTGTATACATAACTTACTGCATGACCTGACAAGACTTCATCTTCCACATGCCTATCTAATCCTAAGGAGACTATGGGCTAACTGAGTGAAACGGCAGCTGAGTGAACCACCTGTGCTGAGGTGTGATGAGGTAACTGCATCTGCTTGCTGCTGCCATCTGTGAGTAATTAGTTAAATTAGGCTATGGAGAGTTAGAGCACCAGTCTAAAAGGACAGTCTAGCACCAGTCTCTGTGTGGTGGAAAAAGTTGTCTAGGCTCTGCTTGAACTGCTTAATGCACATACATATATATGTACATTATGTCTACTGCACATTTTTTTAACAGGAGCTAAACAAATTCACAACGGTGGTTTTCACTTTTGGTACAAATACAGGCTTTCATGCACTATATAGGAATGATTTAGCTGGACCTTACTCTCACAATGAAATCATCTACTTGAAATGTCAATCTAAATCTCTTTTTATGCATAATTGATAATGGTATTGGTGTTACCCATGAAATTAACAGGACAAAACAAAACAGACTAGTCCAACGACAGATGATTCCATCATTATCTGGCTGATACGGCAGAAAGGAAGAGCTTATTTTTCCGTCAAGAACTGTCCCAAAGCCCATAAGACTTTTTCTCTTTCCAGTGTTTTGTTCTATCCAACTGCACTTAGTTGCCAGGCCTGTCATCCCTCTATGTGAATGGGATGGGGGGAGATGAAAGGAGGATGGGATGGCTGGAGCAAAGTTCATAGAACATTTAGGGATACCCAATTTTTTTCCCATTTTGCCACCCCAGAGAGATTGTTGTCTTTTTAGGGGTCCACCATGCAAGGAGGTGACATGGTGTCGGGTGCAGGGAGAGTGCACTAGACAGTGGGAAATGACAGCTTTTAGGGTGCCCATTTTAGGCTTTTATAAGACATCCTAATGTAGGGGGAATCCAGCCTGGCTTTCCACGGCTTTAGCCAAAATAATCAGCGAAAGGAGTAACTGAACTGGAGAAGAAAACACACCGACAAAAACTGGAGTTAGAACATGAGTATGTCTCTGTACATACAGACAATCACAAAGAATTTCCACAACAGAAAACACAAATGTAATTCAAACCCAGTGGCATTTAAAACAAACTACCATTCTGTTGTTCAACTCCCATCATCTGCATGTTAAGAAAAAACACATAAAGATGTGCTTGTTCACCCGAGGTTATTAAATATTTTTAGAACTACACACAGTACTGATCCACAACCATTAGCATACAACACTAGGCCTGTTCCCTCATTACCCTCTCCACTTCAAGCAGGGGGACAATGACCAGTAGCCTTTCAGCAGCCTATACATAATTCATGAGGAGACTAATTAGAACTAAACCTAGCTTGCCTTCCTTCCATCAGGCTCGTCAGAGTGCACCCCTGAATCAGTCCGCCTTTGAAGCCATTAGAGGGAATACTGGGTAAAATTCAGAGGAAATTAAATCGGACATAACTCGCAATCTGTATGTAATTAAAGAGGGAGAGAGAGCTAGCTGTCATCCTGTCTCTTGTCAAACACAAAGAAGCAATGGGCATCTTAAAGTGGAGAGAAAATTGGAGTGTTTTCTCTGTTTTTATTAAAAGCTTCTGTGGCAGCAAAGGAAAGTCATAGCGAGGACGTGACAGATCCCAGGTGCTTGATCTGCAGCCTAACTGATGGGCACCTAGTGTGAAATGAACCAGCTTTACAGCTATTTTCACCAGCTGACAAAGAGCTTTGAAGAGCTGATTATTTGCAGGATGAGGCGATGAGAAGAGGAGAGACTCGGCTCCTTTCCTTTTCATTAGCTACCAAATGGAATCAAGAGTCAATGATGGGCACCGTAACGCAGGTTAACTAGTTTTCATGAGCGTTTGCGTTAACAGATCTGCCTGTCTAGTTGCCCCAGAGGAAAATCATTGACTCATTTGAAACTCTTTTCATGTTATTTGCGATATAAGCTGAAACTATATGTATCCCGCAACCAATTTTCAGTTATACAGTGGATATTCTACTGGTATCAGCTCAGCTTCCTGGTAAGATGTAGTGACTAAAAATGAGTAATTAGTTCATGCCAATCACAACCAAAGAAAAGCAGTGGACAACCAGAATGGGATCCAGCCATGGCCAGACCACACCGTTCTCCTGCAGACTTCAGAAGACAAACTATGGCCAATCCTATGTCTATGCATGCACTAAAGACTATAGAGTACTATAGGACCTTGGTTCTGCTTCATATCTTCCAGTATACTAGGCATTTACAAGCATTTATGATGGTAAGAGATGATTCCTTGGACAAAAGTAAATAATGAATATTACAGAATGAACAACCTCAAGCTTGATGTCCAACTTTCTGTCATTTCCCAACAGCAAACAGTTGATAGCGGTGGAATATCTGAGGTAGCTGCTGCTGGCGGAATATTCAATGCTTAAGTTTTGATTCTTACTTTCTCAACATCTGCATCGTGTCTCTGCTGCATTTTCAGTTTCTCCTCCTGGTGCTTGGCCTCCAGGACTTTGATCTTCATCTCAGTCTGGAAACATATAGAAAACCAAGTGTTATATGTTTGTAACAGTACAGACCTTTGGAGCACGTTTAACTCTCTAGTGAATCAGTTTTATTTCCATAGATGAAGTGAATGAAAACATCTGCTTGAGGGGTGAGATATTATTCAGTACTATTAACAATGGGCAACAAATTTTGTGCTAGAAAGGTAAACATTGAGATGTTTTGATAACTTTTTTGAGAGAGACGTCTTGGAAAAAAAAAACATCATCTTATAGAGTGACAGGATAAAAAAAGATAAGATAAATCTGGATGAAAGAAGATACAGTGTGTCCTGTCTTGCACACAAGCGCAACTGATGATGAAATAAACCACATTAACATTTAAAAACATTCATCCATGCGCAGAGCTACAAAAACCAGTGTGAAGCTGAGATGTAGCCGACTGTGTGTCAGTCAGTCTATAGTAAGAACAACAAAATGAAAGCCTTGTGTGTTTGTGTTTGTGTGTGTGTGTGTGTGTGTGTGTGTGTGTACTTCTGCATACACAAAGCAGTTAATCATGAAGAGAGTGGCTGTTCTCATTCGAACACAGTATTTTTGGAGGATTAAGAGTTCAGCGTGCACGTTGGAACAGATCTCCTACAGCTAGAGGGGTTCCTGGTCTTAGTCAAATAAATCCCTAATGACCTATTCATCACCTTCTGTAATTGACTAAGAAAATTGCATTCATCTTCTATGGTCTTTTAATGTAAAATGAGCCATTAGTCATTCGTCATTTCTGGAAAATAATTATCACATCTCTGGCGTGGCAAAATTATTCACATACATGGCTTGGTCTTTGAAAGGCGTTCCCTTTGCATGACTGCATTTGTCGGCAGAGAGACAACATTAAACGACACGATTTTTACAAACTGTATGAAGTAGTTGATTAGTTGAAGGAATCTTATGACTAACAGTCAGCTAAGAACAGCCATAGCAACTCTGTAAGGCTGCAATGCTCATTACACACTGGAAAACACATTTTTTGGTGCTGAAAACAGGGAGAAACAACTTTTCTAATCTCAGAGCCTCACCACTGGTAAACTGTTGCCTGAGAAAAACAAAATGTTATGTTATGAGAGGGATTTATCTTTTCCTATTTCTGACCTATAGAAACTGTAGAATATCAGTCATTGGCTGTAATAATAGCATAGCCATCACAATCATCCATTTTAAATCACCTTTAAAGTGTAATAATTTTTTTGTTCTTTTGTTCATTTCTTTTATCATTTTCACAATTTTGTGAACAACATTCGCTTCTTATAAAATTGCTTTCCTCAGCTTTTTTCCTAGCTTTCTAGTTAGTTTATTGCACATTACAGACGAGATGTTTCCACTCACAAACACGCCACATATGGAAATACACAGAGGACCTTTGACACACCAGTGACTGCCCATTTGCTTTGATGCCACTACTCATGTTTTAGTCACTGTCTGTTCTGGTGTGTTAATCAACCCCGGAGCAGGGTGACAATGTTCTTCCTTTGAAAGTGTGCTTGTGTGTGTGTGTCTGAACACGTCAGTGGTTAACAACATCCCGAGGCTAGCTCTTGTTTGTTTTAGTCATCAAAACAATTAAGCAGAAAATTCCCACAACATTACTTGGCACAGTCAAACCACATTAGACCATCTCTTGGTATAAATCAAAGGCCTGAACAAAAATATGATTCAATTACAGCACGGTTTGAGTGTATAAATATTGATATGGTACAATACAGACATCAACTGGATGAGAGAAAAAAATATGTATGCATGATTTGGGATTGAAATGGTTGAATCTATAAAACCCAAGAGCTTAGAGTTTGTCACGATGTCGTCGCTTCACTTTAGATGATCATTCCGAGCACCATTAAAAATAAAAGTCCAGCTAAGGCACGCAAATCTGCCTCCTAGATACCTCCCCTCATTACTGCACTTCAGCTACATTTATACACTGTATCCTTGACAAAGCTCTGTTAAGTATTCTGTCTCTTTCTTCTGTGTCTTTTTTCTTGATTTACCACCATTTCTTGTGCAATTGAGGGGACCACAGGAGACCTGTCAGAGTAGAAAAGGATAACAGAAAGAGAAAGACAGAGTAAGAGAAAGGGAGAGAGATGGCAGTGATTGAAAAGCAGAAGAGTAAGTGGAGACCTGATTCTGCCGGCGCCAGAGAAAAAAAAAAAAGCAGCACATGTGGGGGTGTCACTTTCTCATCCTCTCTTCAAATGCTCTTTGGAGAAAGTTTGTCAAACTAGATCAGGGGCGTTTGAAACTTGTTTATAAAGGCGTCAGTGAAGGAAGGAGGAGGAGGAATGTCGTACACCTAAGGCGTCTGAGATGCCTTCAATCAGCCCGACTGGGTGGTACAGCTTTTTTCCCCTCTTCTCTTCTTCAGAGTTGTAGCGAGCGCTGTAAGATGCCATGTTTTTTGACACTTCGCTCTTGAAAGGATGAGAGGGAAAAGTGGTGCGAGGAGGGGGGTATGAGAGAGGGAACGCAAGGAGACGACGGAAACAGTTGCTTTTTTTGCTCTCAAAAACCGGCGCGGGGTCAAGGCCTTTTTCCTCAGGGGGATGTGTTCACAAATCGTCTGCTAACTGTTTGGGCTGCACAAAGCAAGGTTGCGTTTGTGCATCTCCTTCGTCTTGCCTGAGATGTACAATGTCCTGGTGCGTCTTTCATCCTCGGTAAACACAGATGCTCTACGATAGTCGGTATGCAGCGTTCTGCTATCTACTGAGGAGCAGCTAGATGCCATTTCCACATTCTGACAAGAAGTTAATTTACTGTAGTCTGTCCAGATAGTGAGGCTGGATAAAAACTTTGGCAAAAAATGAATCTCTGACATGTGGAAAAAAATGACTCATAGTTTTAGAGAAGGGTAGATCCAAACACAGAGTAAGTAAACAGATTATTACTCCAAATTGCTAATATGAAAACATTAAGTAGATAAGAATCAAGGACAGAGGACAGAAATGCTTGAAATAGTAACTTTATCATTATGGAACCATGTCGGTCCCTTGTGTCTTCCAGCCTGAAGCTCCGTCTTGAAAGCCGAGCGACAGAACTAGTCCCCTTTAAACTACTAAGGCTCACTAGCTTGCTCTTTTTTAGCTTTGAAAAACGTTCAGATAAGACAGGCTATGGCCCTCTAAATCACAGGCTGAGAACTTAAGCTCTGTCCCAAAGGATCCTTAGATTAGAAAGACTGCATCATTACGGCAATGGAAGGCAAAGGGGCCTGATCCCCAGTCAGGGGCTTGTGACCATTAGACTGTGACTGCTTGACACTAACACATTCATCTACCATGCAGTGCCTGCTGCCAACAGTCTCTCAGGTCAGGTACCAAGGGGTTAGGTTTGAAGGCAGCGCACACATGCAAACTTTAAAAGAGATATGGGATGCTTTAATCAGCCTGTCAGAATCGCCCTCAGTGTCACATGACTTCGGCCTATGGATAAGTCTGACTCATCAGTTGCCATTTAATTGAATTTCCAAAGAGATACCCAGCCCTCATAATGCTGAGCACTGCTGGGGTGTTGCTGAAAGATTAGCAGGACTTTGCTGCTCCTGCGAGACATTTTCCACAACTCACTCATAAGCAAACACACTGTCTAAGCTAAGTGACTCAGTACAGTGACAGTGTACTGTCAGCTTGCGGTGAAGTTTCTCAGCTGCCACTCATTGTTCCATAGGAAAAGAGCAGTCAGCGTTCTTATCAATTGCAGTCGGTAGCTTAACTGGAGGATGAGCTTGGTGTGAAAGCTGAGATGTTCGTTAAGCTGTCGCCAGCTTAATGACATGTGGCGTGTGTAACTCTTTAAACCTGGGTAAATTTTCAACTAGGCCTTGGGGATTAAAGGGAAGTGATGTCACTGTGATTTTCTAGACTGGGCCTAGACAGCCACGCAACAGCAGGGTTGGACAAGGCTTTCATGGTTCTGCAGGAAAGCTTAACATAGCTATTGAAGACGATACGGTTAAGGTGGGATTGGTGACATGAGTCATTTCTATAGGGAAATACTGTGAAAGGACGTGGGTGTGTGTGTGGTCACAGCTGTATCCTGTGGGGTGCAGAGTTCCTAAAATCCAAGACTCTTAATTGCTAATGGTGACTCAAGACACATGATAAGTGGGGGCATCTTAAATGATAAAAAGTAAAAGAAGAAGGGGCTTTACATTAGCACGTCATAAACCACAGTCCTATTATCATTCCCATTATAAACTGTGATGTCAAAAAGGAATTCCCAGAATTTAACAATGGAAATTGGGCAATCAATGGGACCCAAAGCCTCCTGCTAAAGTATAAACAAGACTATGGTAATATGCAATTGATTACGTGCTGATGAAAACTTTGACCTGCTTGTGACACCAGAGAAGAAGTCAGGTCACAAAAGCCATTAGGGTTCATCGCTAAAATTTCATGACAATCCATCCAATAGTTGTTGAGAAGTTTCAGACTGGACCAAAGTGCCAACCAACCAAACCTCCTGGTCCTTGCTGCTAGCGTGGCTAAAACACTGTCTTCTGGCAGTGACCTCTGTGAGCTTTGGAAGAAGAGGAGGTGAGGCCACAACATATGCACACTATATATAATTTCAATAGTCTGCTCTTTAATGCATGGACACACAAGGAAATAGAAATACATAAACGTAATATATTGGCTGAAATAGACAAACAGCACAAACCAAAGCACCAAGGAGGAAAATCTTCCGTTCTGCACCATTTCCTTTCATTTCCAAATGCGTCCCTCCCAATGTTTCTCTGTGGCTTCCCTGAGCTGGTTCCCATATTGAGCGCATTCTGGCCTCAGTGGGAAATGACAGTTCAGTTTCCTACAGCTTCATTCCTGAAAATTTATGCTCTTTTTCATGGCCACCTACATGCAGACCGTACAAACTTCTTACATAAAAGATGAGGACCAGAGATATAGTATAAAACAGCCTCAGAAGTTATTATGTATCAACACCCCTCTGACTCAATGGATTGGACTGCACTACTGTAGACTTTACTGATGTACCTAATAAACTGGCAACTGTGTGTATACCAAAGTAAAGTTGGTATGGGGGTTAAATATGGTCTTCTGAGATGTGATACATTTATATTCCCACCACACACAGCCGTATGTAGCCAGTCAGCTAGTCTGAGGTAGGATCAAACAGCATGGGACGTTGCTTTAATATTTTCATATTGGTGTTGCTACATTCAACATCAGCCCACAGGTAGACCAACTGACTGGGCGAGTGGACGTGTATGGGTGTGTGTATGTCTGTCCACTAATGTGAATCCTCTTCTAGCAGTCATAAGCAAATGTTTGTTTTGACAGCATCATTCTTGTCCATCATGTCTCTGTGTTTTCTCCTTTCCCCTTTTCTTTCTTTACTTCCTCCCTCCACTCTCTGCCCTCTTCCGGTGAAGCCGATCTAACTGACTGGAGCGCTTTCCCCCGGGCAGACATGAAAAGCCACGGCTATTACAGCCAAGTCATGCTCAGTTTTATATTTAACAGTGCGGGTAAAGGCGGATGGTGGGGGGAATGAGTGGTGGTTCGGGAGAGGTGGGGAGGGGCAGAGGGGACTTCAAAGCATGCTTTCAGAATGGGATTTTCAGCTTAAATCCACATAAGGAAAAAACTGTCATCACTGGGAGCCGGCATTATTTTTGTCTTCTGAGAGGAACGCTCGCCTCGGCCATTTCAACAATACAAACTATGCATGAAGATGTATGTACATGGCTGTGGGGGCGTCTAATGCCATAAAGCAGTCAAGGGAGCTTTAACCCCTGTATGTGTTCAACACTTACTTCTATACAAATGCTGGGTGTGTGAATTGGGAGAAGGAAGGATTTAAGCTTACTGGAATGATATGCTGTTAAGGGCAGTCTTTTAAATATCAAGTACTGCCTTTGGATTCACAAAGAGATGGCATCATAATTGTAATATTTATCACATATAGAAGCTTTTGGGTACTGTTAGGCTTTGCTTACTGTGGTGCATACCTCTTTGCTTTGTACAAGCTGTGCGCCCTGATCGTCGGCCAAGGTGCTGTTCCTCCCAAAGCTCGACTTGAAAATCTACAGAGATAGAGAGGAGTGAGATTAAGTAATGAGGTGACCGAGAAGTTCAAAGACAGCACTTTTGTCTACGTAACAATTAATTAACCACAAGAGGCCCCTTGACAACTTACTGGGGACAAGGGAATGGGCTTCTCTCGCAAATACCTGGGGTTTTCAATCTGAAAGAGTAAACAGAAAAACTTTAGACCTCTCTTTCACTTTTTTCTCCTAACAGAGCCTCACCACTAGCAGAATGTAACCTCCGCCCTCCGTTTGTCATAAACAATGCGGGGAGCACATCAAAAGCCTGGTTCTGTGGCTGGAGTCTCTTCCGTCAACTCTTGTCTGTTTAGAAAGTCAGAATGCGTCGGGCTACTTCAAGGCATTGTGTGTGTGGCCGGCTCCGTTTCCGCCCTCATCCCCTCTTTGCTGTCCCGACACGGTCCTTTTGTCAACAGTCAGGACCACTAATCTGTAAGCTATCCCCGGTCCGTTTACCGTCAGATGGAGACAAATGTGTATACATCCTTGCCAAACACTGACACGGCATGTTCTTTGATTATAATATGAAACACAAGAGACAGGAAAAAAGAGTGAGCCGCTAAACCACCTGAACCTAAAAGGGTCACAGTCCAAGTGACTCTGCAGCATTACATCAATACACCTCACTAACCGTGACACAAACTGTTGACAACCTGCTCTTTTCCTTCCATTATTTGATGCTAGTTTATGACCCCATTATTTTCTTGTGAACTCGCACTATCATACAGTGTTCCTCTCTCATGCACTGAGGCTGTCTGTAGGGGCTGCCAACTAGCGGCAAGATCACGGCCGTTCAAAGCAGCAGAGCTGACTTTGGAGATGACAGCAGTGACGCCCAGTAAACAGTTCTCTTGCTAATCTTTTCAACATGGGGATGAAGGAAGAGAACAAGGAGGACGAGTCGTCGGAGGAGGGGAAGGAGGGTAGTGCGGGACTCATTCAATGCTGTGAAAAAAGGGGGGATTTAATGTTGTGAGGTGGCACAACACACACGGAGCTAACCCAGAATGAATGAGAGAACGGGACCTGAAAGAACCTCAGAGCTTGGGACTAAAATAGTTACAGCTACTGTACGAGGATAAAGCCGCAATCTGTTGCTTCAGGGAGAGACAGTGACAGGTGATACGGATGACGGTAGCCATGCCTCCTGACTAAGGCCTAGTCCACATTTGTTCTTTTTTTCTATCACATCCAGACAAGCACCCTTTACAAAAAAAATCTCTGTCCAAACAAAAAATGCAAAATTGAAGTTCTGTCAGGAGCATGCCAAACCAACAGACAGCATTATAACCCTAATTCCAAATCCATTGGCCAATCAGAGGACTTAAAAAAGCTATTACTGGCTATCTGCCTGACCTGGCTTACGCAGTGGCCTCCATAGCCCATTCTGACCCCTCTCTTCCACAATATAGTGGAAAAGTGACTGTATATTTAAACATACAAAAAGTCCTGTTACCAAGGTTCGAACACTATTTTGGCCATGTCCACCATTGCCTGAAATGTTACCTCATGTAAACAAAGGAGATAAGAGTGCACACTGAAAACAAAGTTTCTGAACATCTCCAGTCTTCCAAAAGGTCAATTTTCAGTGACCTAAATCACAGCATGTGTGGACAAAAGGCCAAAAAACAGAAAAAGCTACATTGTAAAAAATAGTTGCGTACATGTGTACTAGTCTGTGTGATGCAGGTAAAAACAAGTCAGACATTGTGTTAGCTGACATACTGTAAGCCCTCAACAAAAGGCGACATCCGGCTTAAACACAATCAGGTTTATTGTAGGCTGTAATACATACACACACAGAAAGACACATGCACGAGAACAAACCACTCAGCAGCGTTTAGTGTTGTGCAGAGCAGCATCAATGGTGCGTGCCATGATGTGTGATGAATTGCTACTTAAATTTGGCACTGGCTAAAAAAACAAATCCATATTTACCAAGTGATGAATCAATCAATATCCTTCTAAACTAGTGCCCAGGCTGAAAACAAGAATGGGATTTCTTTTTATACCCACAGACAGCCAGTCATCAGATTTGATTGAGCACGGCCCACAGGGCAAGGAAGACATGTAGACTAAATGCTGTGGTGTAATGCTGGCACAGCGCGATACTAAACTTGGACTTGGTGCACATGTATGCCTGTGCGCACACTCTTTTTTTTTTTTCTGTGTGCCCACACACATGCTCCTGTGCGCACACGGCTGTCCAGTCTCACAGCTGGCATGGCTTCCTGTGTCATTGGAACCTGACGTGGATGGATGGACGGACAGAGAAGAGGAACAACACTCCACATCACAAGGCCTGGCTCTACAGCCAAACAAACACAGGGTGATTGATGGCTTCCTAGTTTCGGACCAGCGTTGAGCAAGCCGTCAGCACACCCACCAACACCACAGACGGCCGAGTGGCAGGGACAACCATTGAATTCTGTGTTGTATGAAAAAATAGGCCAAGGTTTTACACAATTATCTTGAGTTTGCATATTTTTGTTTTCTTTACGGGCAGGTCAGTGTATGCTGCACCCAACTCTACTGTAACTCTCAACTCCCAGTAGAGATAAAACTGTTGCTCCACCACACAAGCCACAGACTCACTGAAGGATTAAACAGACGGTGGTCCAGGTTTTGTGTCTCTTAAAGAAACTCCTATCTGAGTCTGAAGCAATCTGCTGTCTACTGTCCAGTATGGCCACCATGCTGACTACACCGACTTTATTACATTAGAGGTGAAATGAACAAACTGATATGGACTGCTTTAGAACATCTAAAGCAAAGCTAAAGATGTTCTAGATAAGAGTGGCGCTCGGCTGTGTTGAAATTTCGTAGGAGCCGGGCGCTTTGAAGCAGTGCATCTATAAAACTTCTGTAAACTTGAAGGGGGTTTGTGTGTGTCGGCGCTTGTGTGTGAGGGAACATCTGTTGATTTGAAAGATGCAGGCTTGGGGGAGCGTTGCCAAGCAATGCCTCTTATCAGCGTCCCAACACAGAGGAGTGTAGAGCGGAGCGGTGCACGGCTTCACGTCTGCTGATAGATACCTCAGATTACCCTAGTATTGAACGAGAGAGGGAGAGAGTCTGAGAAAGGCAGACAGAGAAAGTGTCAGAGAGAGCGAAAGATAGGATGGTAGAAACAGAGAAAGAGATGGGGAAAAAAAGAGAAAGGGGTGGGCTGTTCCATCGAAAACATCACTGTGTGAGTAATGAGGTAGGAAGGACAGAGGCGACAAGCAAGCAAAAAGAAAAAAGAGAGACTCTGGGTCATGCAGGTGAGGAGATAGGGAATAAATAAGGGAATAAAAGACATGAGGGCAGAGTGCTTATCAAACCCTGGCCTGGTGCACTCCAGACAGAGAAGATAAGGGAGGTGCACACATCTTCAAATGCTCAGTTTACACAACCCTTCTCCCACTCCTCATCCCACCCTCATGTCCTACAATAGCAGCTAGCTAAAGGAAGTGGTTTCAAGAGGACCTGGGTGAAAGGTTTTTTTTTACATTCTTTGTTCAGCAGTGTGTAGCAATAGCAATACGGCTAACTCAGCATCATTGTGCTATTGATTCGAATCTACTCGTGAGCTCAGGCATTCACTGTCACCGTGGATGAGCCGCGGCATGTTGACAGCTGCATGTAACCAAGAAGCTCAAGGCATGCCCCTGGACTCACCCCCAGGTTCCAGCTGTTGAGACGAGCCTCCAGGTCACTGTCATCGGGAGACATATCTGCCTTCAGCCCCCCATCCACCTGAGGAGGAGAGAGGGGAGTGAAAGTGTGTGTAAACAGCAGAGAGAAAATGGAAATTGAAGGAGGACTGGTGTTAAATTAGAGGAGGGAATTTAAATGATTTCTTTGATTGGCAGTTTGGCCCGAGGAGGCGAACAGCAGACAGTGATGGAGGTTTTCATTTTGACACAATATAATTCCTCCCTTGGCAACAACAAAAGGGTTCTTTAAAAGCTTACAGACATACAGTACACCCACATGTGTTCTCCTCCCATACTAACAGCACTCTACTCCCTCGTTATCTCCATCTCTCCACCCTTTGCTCCCTCACTCTCCTCCCTCTCACATACAGCGCTCCAGATGTTTGGCAGTTCCACATCATTTCCGTCACGCAGTAAATTCCACAAGAGGGGCATATGCAGCTACACTGCCTGTCATTCTTGTTTTCCCAGCCTTTTGTTACAACGGGCCTCCGGATTTGTTTTATACAGTATAATTCAAATACATCCAGGGGCTCTGTTGATACAAGATCGGTTTACTCAAGTCGAGGTTGGGCAGCAAGGTTGAAATAGGGGAAATATCTAATAAAATTGAGAGAGAGATAGGGAAAGGAGAGATGTTGTTGAATTTGATTAGGATCTGGTGGAGTGTGGACCTTGGGTGTACCTCAGCGGAACTGCGCCGACACAGAGAAATCGCTGAACGGAATAGCTCAGGATTAAATGCCCCTTCTGATTAAAAAGGCATTAAGGTCCTAGAGCCTCACCCTCGAACAAACAGAGTAAACGTTTCATTTCAATATCTAGGAATGCTGAGTATGCGGGTCACTGGCTGTTCAAAGCAGCGTGTCACAGACTCTGTATCGCTGTAGGAATTCAACGTATTGTGTTAAACACTGATAAGTATGAATGGCTTCAAATGGTTTTGGCCACAGATGTACTAGCAGTTGCGCCAACACATGATGGTTTGATGAGCACAACACGTTAAAAGGTGGTGAAAATATTTCTCTCTAGCTTCTTACTAAGAGTGATGTGCTCATTATGTGAACAATTTTCTGACAAGTTTTTGGTTAGTGTACATTATAGATTTCTGTTTTGAAGCTTAAACTTGCACTGTTGCTTTTGTGGCTATTAATATTTAATGTTAGTGTAAAGTTGTATAAATGAGGACTTAGGCATTGTACCTAAAAACACTCAGTCGCCACTTTATGAGGCTACACCTCACCAAAACTAAATTCTGGTTCAGGCTATAATGTTCAGTTTCAATTTAAATGTTTTAGAGAGGTGCTAATTCAACTTAATGATAATTTTTAAGGTTGTAGTTTCGGGTGCTCTTGAATTTTGTTGTGCTACACTGAGAGGCGTCTTCATCGTTGCGTCCAGCCCACTTAAATCAATCAGGTTAACCAAGACCTTTCAGAGGTTCAACAAAAAAAAATAATTAAAAATTTTAAATCTTTTATCTGTGTACCTAATAAGTTGGCAGCTGAGTGTGTCAGATGTCTTGTGATCGCAACTGTGAGCCCAATTTTTGTTGCTTGAACCAGCAACTTATGAGCTCAGGGAATTTCCTCCGACTTCACGGGGAAATGAGTTCAGGAATTTCCAAATTGGTCCACATTAAAGAAGAAAGCAAAACACTGTGGCTACTATTTGTACTGGCACCACCAGGGTGCTGTTAATATTTCAATGTGTCATCACAACTACCTTGCAGCGATCTTTAATTCTGAAAACCCTACTTGTCAAATCTTGGATGTAGCTGACAGTGTGACACGGTGATGAACTAACCATCCTGGCATCATGTTTGGGCGACTCTTTGAGTGGACTGGAGGACATGGGTCGTGGTGGGATCTTGTCCTCATACAGCTGTCTCCTGGAAGAAAAACAGAAAAGTGTGAAGTTAACCTACAGTAAGCATGTCTCTGGAGTCTGCTCTTCTTGTCCTTGTGTTTGCATATGAATGTGCTTGCGTAGGCAGCCTGCCTCGCTATTTACACAGATCAACATCTGGCATTGGTTGCATGGTTTGTGGTCTGCATTTCATCCCATCTGAACAATAAACGTCTCTGCTATACATCAGTTTGTTTCCACGGACAGCCCACAGGGCACCAGTCTATGGCTTGTACAATCCTTTTATAATCATACACCTCAATCATTGTCTCTCATCATGTCCATCATGGTTTAAACAAGGAGCTGAACAGGGAAACTGCTTATATTCACTGGCACACATGCACACAAACCCTTTTCATTCTCACTACACACACTCTCTCTCGCGCGCACAAACACACACACACACACACACACACACACAAACAAAGGCACAACTGAGCTCACTATCTCATTAAACGCAGGCAGCACATGAAGCACTAATGGCCCAGTAATTGAATGAAGATGTTAAAGAAGACGAGAAGAACTAGGACAACAATACAGGGAGAGAAAAAAAATCTCTGACATGTAATAAAGACTCAAATTCAATCAAACTGCATTCTAGAGGGCACTGTTTCACACTCTCACACATGAAGCCTATGGATGTTCTGTTCCTTACATGAAATTGTTTAAGAATTTCTGGTATTGAGAATTTTTAATTTCATTTGTCACAGGCAGTGTTATCTCATGTAAAAAAAGCACTATCACTGTGAGGTTTCTGGAAAGACTTGTGATTATAGAACAGGAAGGATAACTGTGCAAGTAGAGTTACCGTTGTAATTTGTATCATTTATCTCAAATCCCCTTACATTAGGAACACACACACAATACACAAAACAATATTAATAGCTGTTGCAAATCTGTTTGATGACTAAATAAATATTATCACAGTTTCAATTACTGCCATGTTCCTGAAACGTCTGCCTTTTTTGAGCATTGCAATCTATTGTTGGCTGCAATGAGTCTATGTACTGTTTAAAGGCTCCTGTATTTAATTGTATGGACATTGATGTTAATATGTTGCTTGATATAACATTTACATAAAGGGCTTTTATTAATGGAGCACTGTCTGATGATACCTTTCTGCAAAAGCTTTAAAACTGTTGTTTGTATCTAGCCTAGTTCTTTTCCTATAAGAATTACAGGTCCTCTGAGGGACAAAAATGATTCCTTGCAGATATTATTTTAATTAGTGTGTGTGTGTGTGTGTGTGTGTGTGTGTGTGTGTGTGTTTGTGTGTGTGTGTGTGTGTATATATGTGCATAATAACTAAATTGTCGTATTGTGATGTCTTAAAAAAATGTACATAATGTATTTTGTCCTCAGGGTTCTCTTCTAAAACAGATCTCAATGAAACATCCTTATTAAAGGAAGCTTAGCTAAACTACACGAATGTCTTTGCAACACTGATCATATCAAGGTGATTTTGATAAATAAGATTCTGGGGCTGAGACTGGAGATAACACACAGATTGTAGGTACAGTCTGTTCAAAAGCACCACAGTTTTAGATGTTTAGGAGGAACATGCCAGAGATCCAGGCTCTGATTGAGGGTGTGTTGGTTAATGCAGTGAAGCAGAGGTTTGAAGAATTACGATATCCAGGCTTAAAGCTGAGATCTGGAGCCCTTTATACTAATATGTAATAATTACATTGTGCTTCTGTACATGTATGGTTGATGTTGCGGAGGATGTCACTCTCAGTGACATCATGCCATATGTTGTAAATAATGCGCTATAAATGCACAAATTGACCCGAGCAGCATTAAAGTATTGATGTGCTTGCTTTCACATCAGTTACAACAGGAAGGCAGCAAAATCTTGCAACAATGAGGCATATATACAGCAGCTCTGAGTGGCAGATGTCCTTATATAACTAATTTATCATTGATTATGATCAAACATTGCAAATAAAACCCCGCGGACTTCAGCTTTCGAGTACCAACTCACTGTCTCTTTCACATACTGGCTTGACTGTGCATGTGCAGACAGACACACACACACCTTCACGCACATGCACAAACACATGCAGCCATGAAACTTGGATAAGGGGGCCAAGCTTTGCAATCTTGGGCCTCTAAGTCAACAGGTGGATGAGGATAATTGAATCAGATGTGTCTGGAGTCTGAGGCCCAGAGATCAAAGCAGTGGCAAGTCAGGCCAGACCTACACACATATACACACACACATACGCGCGTGCACACACACACACACAGAGGAAAATGAGAACACCATGTAGAGCCTCAGAAGCTGCAGTTTGGCTGATTAAAGCAGCCTGACATCCATAGCCCAGCCTGACCTCCAGGTGCAGAGCCAGTGGGCCCAGGTCTCAGCCTCGGGCACCCTCAGGAAAGCAGTCTGACCTTGGGACACAAACATCCTTTGGCCCCTGCACAGCCTCCATCATAGCCCAACACCAGCTGGAGGCAAGATCAGTGGAAACACTCTGGCCTGTGTGGGAGAAGCATGAGGCGTTTACACAGGCATCAATGGCTGACAACTACAAGGACTACGTTTTTGTTGCACTTACTCAGAAAGAAAATATATAGAGGGAGACGGGGTTAAGATCTTTCACAGATGGAGGACAGAAGTCAGAGGAGGAGATAATAACAAAGCCTAAAAAAGAGGCTGGAGAAAATTGAGAGTCACATTAAAAGAGACAAAGCCACAACTAAACTTTAGCAGTGAACCAGACACCAGCTGTCTGTGCTGATTCCCACGTTCACATGTCAAACAACCAACACCCACCATTTTCTCCCTTATGTCTTTATCATCATCTGTGTCCTTTGAACACAAGGTGACTGATAAGGAGATGGAGTGGACATGCAGGCTAATCACCAAAGCTGTTCTGTATGATCTCTTGACCCTTGCTGTATGCACTTGCTTTCCCACAGCATTCCTCTGGCTGAATTAGTCCTATAGATGAAACAGTGGCTCCATCTTGTGGCTATATTAGGAATAAGCCGAGCTATAGTCAACTACATGGTGGAATTCTCTCAGGGCATTTTGGACTAATGAGGTTAGATGATGTATCTGTTAAACAACACATACAAATTACAACACATCCACTTTTGCATGAAAGAGAAGTAGCATCTCAAAATATATCAGAAAAGCCTCCCAACTCTGCCTTCAGATCTTGAAGCTTGAATTGGACCCAACAGTTTCTCAAGCTAAAAGAAGCCCTGCCCATCACCTGACTAATGGCGAGTGAGACAGAGATCAAACGTTACCAAGTCATAGGGAGGGAGTCGGACGAGTTCCTTCCATTTAATCTTATCTAAATGAGAGAGACACATAAAAGGACTCTTGGCCAGGCTAATTTTCTCCATCAGGACGTTAGCCTGTGATCTGAGCGTCTTTCATGGTCTTATCCCAATCAGACACTATGGTACTCAGCAGTCTGCTCCCCACAAAACCTCTCTATCTACATCCTTTATAGCAGAGTGGAGGAAGAGCTTTGCCTTACTGACGGCAGTAACCATGTTTAAAATCACTTGTAATGTAATGTAAGCTATAGCATCTATTATGCAATCTGACACAGCCTTACAAACAGGTCAATAATGATGCAAAATACCTCAGTGCTAGACATAGTCATAATAAAGTCTATCGGGCAACAGCATGTCCATTAACTCCACACTCAAGAAGCAGCTGATTTCACAAAGCTCCCATTCTAAGGGTACTTCATTTTGTCATTTTCCAGTGTTAATGCACCAACTTAAAACACAAAATTAAAATACATTCTGCTAGTGGGGCATGGGCTAATGCAAGTTAAAGTGTGACAAATATTTAAAGACAAGTCCTAATGATCGTTTTCTAAGAATCAAATATTCTACAACCCCCGACAGTACAATTTGAATTACATATGGCAGCAGAGGGCCTGTACTCTTTCTTACACTGTGCCCTGGTGGATATTAAGCTCTCTTTACTACACTTACAGTGCTCTCTTTTTATTATGCTAATAAGCATATCAAGCCACTGGGCTCTGATTTGCCTTTCCTTGTTAATTGGTATGAAAAACCCTGAGCCATTACTAACATCACTTTGTCAATCCCCCGAACTGCCTGGAGTCAGAGGAAATATCCCAGAGCAAACTAGGATGACTGATGATTTAGAAAGTCGTGCTGAAAGAGTTCATACATGTGTGTGTATGTGTGTGTCTGTATGTGCAAGCAGCACGTGAGCTTTCAGTCAAGCCCTTTTAAATAAAGCAGCACATTCCTAAATCCAAAATATATTTATCTGTGTTTTAACTGTTTAGCTGAGAACAAGCTAATGAGCTAACAAGCCTGTATTCTCTGCTTTTCTCTGTGTAGGGTTAGACCTCGGGGTTGGGAAAAAAGTAAAAGAAGAGAATAACAGAAAGATGGATAGAGAATACGAGAGGTTCCTCATCCTCTCATGCTGTTTTGAAGTACATCTCTTTGAAAAGTCAGAATGGACAGCTCATGCAGACTGATGCAAGAACTTGGCAATGTCTTTGGCTTTTCAGATAGTGCTGCCAAGCAAATATGATGGGCGATAGTCATAAAAGTTGTGTATATCCAGCTTCACAGCCAAGTTCGGTGTTTTCAGTTTGATAAAAGAACATCAAAACACAATGCTTCAATAAATATCTTATGCGCTCGTCTTGTACATCTGACCAAAAGGTTTGTCACCAAGGGGACCAGGAACATGGGGACATCTCGGTTTCACTAAACTCTATTACTCAGTGTGCAGGAACATAATATTGTACTAGAATGCCTATATTCAACTTTAGCGTTTCAAGGGATAAAGTTAAGTATGTTATGCTTCCCCTTCAGAAAGTTATTATGCCAATGCACTGTACATGGAAATCAGTTTCTTCTCTTTTCAGTCAGTCCACATGCTCTACTTTTCAGTTGGTCAAGTCAGTACAGTGACTTTAAACATTGTAATCATTGATTTTCATTCACTTCCACTCATGGCAGCATTTCAACAAATTCGAGCAGCATCCAACCCACATCCAGTCAAGATCAGGAGGAAGGCCGCTGATGTGCGTTGACCCATTATGATAGACACTGTGTCTGTTTGAATGGGGTATAAGTGGCAATGATCATTGTGTGACCATTGGAATAAAAAGCCCAGCTGATGTGAGGAGTCAGAGGAAAAAGAAGTCCACATCTCACAACTACAACAAACAAAGCTGACCAATGTAAGAGGGAAAAAACATTATGACTGACAAATAATGTTTGGGTTTAACATTTAGAAAAAATAAGTATTAAGGCTCAAAGGATGTAATAGTATGGAAAGTAATATGTCCATGTATGGGTAGAGTACCAGATCTACCAGTTTGCAGACACATGTACACATCCAACCATCGTACCTTAAAATCTGGCTCCAAGCCAGTTTTTTGTTCATACATGACAAGCTTTACCATGCACCAGTGTATAATACTGATCAAGTCTATAAAGCTGAGATCCTGACCATGTTGGCATTTGTTTATGTATGCAGGATGATTCATTGTCATTGCCATGTTTTCTTTAGGTAAAGTAAAGCTCTATATAATTCACTTAGGAATTGTACAGTGGAACAGTACCTGTGATGAGCTGCAATAGGAGTGGTACTGGTTCTGTCCTTAAGCAGACCAACAGTTAAAGTGTCATCTGTATAGCTGCCCAGCTCTCCTGTCACCCAGTCAGGCAGACCTGCATTGCTGTGCTCCACAGATCGACCGGTCAGTGGCTCATCAAAGTAGATGGACTATAAACGAAATTTCAAAGAGAATGTGATGAGGACTGGCTCAATTACACCTATCAGTATATTCACTTAATTGCAGTGGGATGCAATGAGTTGCAACTGAATTAGACTCAAGCCAGAATCTTTATTTTGTAACTCACTTTGACTATGTTGCCTCCTCATTTAAACTTGACTATGCAGTCATTTTGAAGATCATTACAGTACAAATAAAGGTGCAAAATGGTTTAAAACAGATAAATTGTGTCATTGCTAAGTGGCAAATCAGCAATATTTATGATCATACCATGTAGGTAGGGAGTGTCTTGAGGCTGCCAGGCTCTGGTTTGCTGGTGAAAGGCAACTCCAGGACCCCTCTTTTGAGCATGTGAAGGAGCAGGCGGGCATACATGTTCCGGTTCTTACGACCTGTCAGACCTGAACCACATGTGGCTGGGTCACACAGCTTCTTTATCCATACCGCACATCTCTGGCGCTCTGAGGTAAATGAATGGGAGAGAGGGGAAAGTGAGACGCAGCTCATAATACGCATTAACGTATTGTCTTGTCAGTTAATTTGAGAGTTGTTTCATCACAATAGTTTACTTAGCATGGTATAAGAAAAGAACAAACGAGTCAGTTTGCTATATCAGTGAAGTTTAGTGAAATGAACTGATTCATTTGCATCTCACCTGTCTTGCTGGGGTGTTTAAGGACATATGGCTTCATGTCCAGTAGAAAATGGTCAAACTCAGTGTCCAGCCTTTCCCATGAGTCCCTCTCTTTGCTCATAGTGACCTGAGAGATGAATAAATGGTTAATAAGAAGTAAGTTAAAAGATTGGCTAGCGTCGCCTGTGTTAGCCAGCTACAAGTGCCATAGCTGACCTGTTGTGTCAGTTTCAAAACAGTAGAGCTGTAGATACAGGAGTCAGACAGGCTAACATCGTATTAGCTTAATACAACATGACGACAAGCTAATAAGTGGGTGTGAACATTGTTTACAAACTAACTAGCATAGATACCTCAGTCTGTAGTTAAGGCTTTAGCAAACGAGCTAGCGAAAGGCAATAAAACGCTAGCGGGGTGTTGTTGTTTCTTACACACTTCCAGGAAGAGATGTTAACTCTAAAACATTGGCAGACTGTTGATGAAAATGTAAAAAAAGACTAATGAGCGACTTACAGTGATGTTTAATTCCGCCGCTCAAACCGGTTCAAAACTTCAGCGTCTTCACTTGACGCCACATCCGTTTTGCGTGAGGACGCTGCGTCTCTGCGACGTCACTGAACTGCACATTGTTGTGTTTACTTTCTCCACATATCAAGTATTGTTGTAGTTCATTATTTCAGTTCATATTTTTATAGCCGATTTCCAATTATCTTATGCACTGTGCACAATATTGATAACATGTACTGTTAAATCACTGCGTTTCATATATTTAAACTGAAAATAAGTGTCAACCACCAGCAGTAAATGTAGAGAAGCAAGATGAACTATTTGAGATAGTTTCCCTAATCGCACATGTTTGTCAGAAATTTAAATCAGGAATACAAAAATGCTTTTGCAGTATTTACTGTAATAACACAGATACAGATACAAACCATAAAATGTAGATTAGGGTGAAAAAAAATAAGAAGGGGTGTGCTTTTTGCTTCTCTAATGCCTGACATAATTTTCACTTTAACCAATGCACATTAAATCCACACGATGGCGCACTATGCCTTCTGTCTGTTGGATGATCAGCAACATGTCTCAGCTCATTCATCATTAAAACTCCAAATGTTATATTTTTATGCACACAATAACGTGATCTAGTGCACGTGCAGAACACATTAATGGACGCATCTTTCATTTGTAAATGACCTCTTGCACTAAAGTGAGTCGTCAATTGTGCGCTGAAATTGAAGTGAAATATTCCCACTGCACGTGAAGGCGTCGCTTTGAATGAAAAAGACGCGCTCAGCCGAAGTCCGGCCAGTCTGGAGACGTGCGGTCTGTGCGCAAACTGCACCACTTGTCCAAGGCTGTGAAGAGACTAGGACCTCACAGAGAAACCGGTCGGGACAACACCAAGTTGTGGCTGTGCAGGCTCTCTTTTTTTGTTTTCTTTTCCCCCCATTATGGCTGACCATCTTTTGCACTATAATGACTCAGCTGGGGTTGGGAACCGATTTGCACGTAAAGGTGCTTTGCGACAGAAAAATGTGCACGAAGTGAAAAACCACAAATTCATTGCGAGGTTTTTCAAGCAACCGACGTTTTGCAGCCATTGTACTGACTTCATATGGTAAGAATCCCTCATGCACACCTGTGTGTTTGAACAGCTGATGCAGCTAATTTCCATGGCACAGTGATGTTTTTCATGTTAACAGCAGCTCTTTTTGCAATGCTTTTGTGCTCCAGCAAGTGTAACATGTTCACATTAATAGCCTAGAAGTGATTAAGCTTGCAAGTACTTTGTGTCCCTGAAATTGTGCCTTGTTTTCCCCCCTTATCTCCAACAAGCGCATTTCTCAGTGCGCTCAGACTTGAAGCACTTTATATTCATTTTACTGAGACGTGTACAGCTTTACGACTTTGCAAATTTTTGCCATTAGCCACTTTATACCATTTTGATTTTTTTTATTGCTATTGCATGAAAAATTATAACGCAAATACTTTGTTTTCTATTGCAGGGGATTTGGGAAACAAGGATTTCAATGCCAAGGTAAACCACCTGCATGTGTGTGAATGGTGAAATTTGTTATTGTCAGAGAAGTCTGACATTTGTTTGACTCAAGCCCAGATCAACACATCTTCTGTCGAGCCATGCTTCAGTGAAAGCAGAAAAGTTGAGCACGCTTTTTTTCCATTAAGCAGCTTGTCATCTCCTTTATACAACCAGTTCTTATTCACATTGGATAAAACCCATTTAACCATTTGCAAGTACGGTTTAAGTGGTTCCATGTGCAAAGACTGTACAAGGCTGCAGATCTAATTTTAGACAGAAATAAAAAAGGCAGAGACAGTAAATGGATCAAATTTTAAAAGTTTTATTTTCTGCAACTGGAACATTTATTCTGCAAGGAAGAAAACATAATATTTTAAATATATGCAGGAAGGTTGCTTGGAAATGTTAAAGACTGAAACATTTACCTGCAGCTTTTGACTCCTTAATATCCATGTTGGTTACCAGTTGGTTCTGAAAGACAAATTGATTAGGCGTCATTTATGTGATGGACGTTTGTTCAGTTAAGCATTTAGAGACTGAAGTTTGGAGTAGACATACTTCTGAGGGTTCTTTACACCTTTAGGAGCAGCTGGTTGACTCGGTGCTGGACCCTTGACAATTTTGGCCCTTACAGGCATTGGAGAGGGGAAATCTGGCGAGTATCTGGATTTGCTGAAGAGATGCCTGCTTCGGTCATAGCGATTAATGGACTGGATAATATAGCTTGGAGGTGGTGAAGGAGGAAGGATTGGCTCACTCACTTTTTGGGAAACCTCTACATTGTGTGGATGCCAAGAGATCTTCTCATCATGTGGCTCGGAGTCAGTTTGATCAAAGTTCGGGTTCACTCCACCAGGGAAGTTTGGTAGATAGACAGGCTCGACTCCTGTATTAGTTGGGTCACTGGGGAATGAAGGTTCCTCTACTGTACTCATTGCTTCCTCATACCCTCCTGCTGTATTGGAGACAGCGTCATAACTTTGAGAGGGCTCAGTATTCCCAGAGGGGTATTGAAAGACGTCCTCATAGACAAGATGGGGAATGTTTCCTTCAGCTGTGTTAAAGTCAACCACACCATAACCACTGCTATCTGGCTCAGGCTGCCAGGACTCAAAGCTGGCAGCCTGAGAGGTGGAGGGTGTTGGACCAGCAGAATGAGTAGAGCTAGCAGCGCTTGGAGAGGCAGGCAAACTGTTTGTAGAGGCAACACTGAGGGATGGTGATTGAGGTTGAACAGGGCCTGGCTGAGGCTTTGCTGGAGCACTCAGCAAGGGAAACAGGAGTGGTTTGTCAAAGTTTCCCAGCCTCCAGTCTTTCAATGCCCCATTAATAAGACTCTGTACCTCAGGACCACTAGGTGTGTCAGGCAGGTTTAGTCCAGACAAGACTGTATATGGCTGTGCTACTGGAAGGTTGTTGTAGCTTGGATATGGGTTGTTCTGCCAGTCACTCTCATCAAAGGTTGAAGAGGTCAACTCATCATCTTCTCCATCATCACCGATGTTACGTGAGTCAGACGTGTATCGATAGCCTGTAAAAATAACAATGAAGATTTAGTGGGTATTTCTGTGGCCTAATGTGGTCATTAAGGAGAAACTCATTACCTTTTATAGCTGGTAAACCAGTGCTGCCATCAAATAGCAAAAAAATCCAGGAAACCCTGCAAAAGAGACCAGAAAACAACGATCAGATTAAAGTTACTGTTAAAACATAATTGAAACAATAAATTGCTCAGAAACTCACAAGATGAATAAAACTCACTGCAAAAGGAGTCCAAGTGCCATGGCTGTTCGCTGAGAAGCAACACTCAGCACTCCTCAGAAGCTCTGGTTTGAGACGAGCACCTCACTCAGCCTAACTAGACCTGAGCGCGACCTCTGGACTTATTATGAATCCCTCTGAGTCTCTTAAATCAGCACTTCAGGCCTTAATGAACACCATTAGCAACAGCTGCTCTCAGAGCAATCAGAAGCCAAAATGTTCACAGGTGGGACGGCTGAACAACACCACCCATTGTTTCAGTGTGAAAGCCATCATTGTAAACATGATCAGTGTCTGTTTCTGCAGAAATGCTTCCAGATTTTGTCTTTTTTCTTTGAGCATTTTGCACATTGCACATCCCAACAATCAAAAGGCTCTTGTAGATTTTCACTTAAAGCTCCTCTGTGGAGTCAGTGTGCCACATGCGTGCTCTGAAATCAACACCCTGTTGTCACCGTCTTCGCTAGTGTAACCTTTCTCTCTAGACATCTGATACAGTGGCAGCTAAAGGGGAGAATGGCAAAGGAAAGGGTGAGGAGTGAGGGAGTCAAAGATGAAAACAGTAGGGAGAGTTATAATAGGGATTAGTGGGGTCAAACTAAGGTTAGACCAGCAGCAGGGCGCTTGTATATGAAATTGAAAAGAAAATTGTAATGTAAAATAAGTCAGGAAATACCGGATGGAGAAAACTAATTTTATGGAAATGATATGTATAATGCATAATTAAAGTGGAATATGTTATGTTGTGATGGTGGCACGTATTTGTAAATGCATTAATAGATGCATGGCACAGCAGCTCTGCTTCCACACATGTTGCAAGATGACTGCAACTGAGCTTAAAGTGTGATCTGCCAGAGAAAGAAAAAGGCTCCATCAGCAGTGTGAGGAGGCATCGGACTGTAGAGTTACATTTAGAAGGTGGCACGCTTATACAATGAGCATGAATACACTTCATCAAAATGTTTGTGTGGGTAGCGCTGGATGGCTCAGACAATAACAAGTAAATGCCACCCCACGGTTTGACAGCATGTCACAATACATCGTCTGAAAGTGTAGCGTGTTCCTTTCAAGCCTGAATGAAACAGGTGAAGGTGTTTGTAATGAGTCGAGAAAACACGTGCACTGAACTATCATTGACTGGAAAAAAAAAAGATTTAATGGTCTGACCACACTACCATGACGATAAACTCACAACAATAGGAACAATACGCCCATCATCATTACCAGGCTTACACCAGTGTTTCTGCCATGTGTTTCTTCTCATGCCAGCGAGTGTCATTCTGCAGAGTGGAGCTGCAGTGAGAAGATCTGTGGCTTTAATTAACTCTGCTGAAACAGTGTCTGCCCTCTGTGTCCTACACCCATATGGACACATATGGCTCGTTCATGTTTCAACCAAGGCTTTAGCACCAAAAAGAAAGTCTTCTGTCAGGTCGTAGGAGATGAGGTGTGTGACTGCATATGCTGTGCTTTCATGCATGTATAAAAGTGAAACATTGCATTGAGATTACAATTCATCTGCCCTTTTTTTTTTTTTCTAAACGATAGTGTATTTGAAACTCCACGTTTTCAGATTACATACATACGCATGTGTGCAGGGGCGGATCTGTCCATTTGCAGCACAGCGGAGCTTGACCATGAGTGCGTCATGGAAGTGGGCTGAAAGATGCATGTTCTTGGACGTAGATAGTGCTTTTTCTTGGAGAGTGTGCATACGGAGTGCAGTGCTTTATTTTTTTTATTATTTTTTTTTTTTTAAGAATCATACATTGGGATGATTGCCAGGGGACCTGATGCACAGATCTCTGTTTTCTTCATGGTGTGGACGCAATATTGCTTTTGTAACTGTTGCTTACACTATATAGACATGAGATATTTAGATTGTAGAGAAAGGTTGTAGCTTTAATATAGAGACTCTAAATGAAGGCATATATTTCCTTCTGTGAATGCAAACTTGTTATCCATGCATAAAGCTAAAGAGCTGAACCTCTAAGAACTGCTCCTCTGTGGCAGGGACGTCAAACACTTGAGCATCCGTGACGACAGTGCTCATCATGACATACTCATATCTGTGCTGCTTAGGTGACGATGTTGCATATGTGAGCAGAATATTTGGCTTCTAAGCTTCATCAGAAAGGTGATAAAGTGTGACTCCTGTGATTATTCATCTTCATCCATTTCTCTGCATTGGCTGATATTGGTTTGTGGTTTCTTAGGCATGGGCGGATTCCATCCTGCTGTGTGTTGAAAAGCCAGATAGCAGCTTTCTTTATTTTATCCTTCTGTGATCACCCACCTCCAGCACACAAGAGCAACTAGTGGAGTGCCACGGCAGTGGAAACGTCTTTATTACTTAAAGATCACTGTGTGGGTGGAGGACAGAGCTCCTGCTGTTCCCGAGTTGGTGACTGAGCTACCTCTTTATTGTTAAAGGTAACAAAGGTGATGCCTGCTTCTCGTTGGTTAGAGATGTAAGAAGCACGTTATGGAATTACAGATGAATAAATCACTTAATGGCCAAGATTGTACGCAATGTCTTTTTGTTCAGCAGCCTCACATTTGCTGGCAATTTCTGGAATAGCAAGGGACTGTTGTACATTCACTGTAATCACATTTATTTACAGCCCACGTAGAAACTCTAAAAGATTACAGTGCATTAGTGTATTTAATGTACATTTTAGAGAAGTACATGTTTCTGTCATTGGCTGTGATGTGGTCGACTGTGGAGAATACACTACAGAGATACATCCTGTCATATGGACATGCTGAGTTATATCCTATACTCCCCATACACTTACACACTCGACTTGGACTCGTCACAACTTTTCTCCCTCGCGCTGTGCAACTTGCATTTGTTTTTCTTTCCCACTCATTTTCATTGTGTGTGGCTGTGTTTTTTTATTGAATGACTCATAAATGTTATTGTCTTGAAAAAGAAATACTTACAGCAAAATGTAAAATCTGGACTTAAACTATTCCAGTGAGATAAGTCAATTTATCGTGCTGCATATTAAGTTTGAATATTATTATCGATTTAAATCCAAACACACAACTGCACCACATCTAAATTTCAAGACGACCGGCATGAACATTTTAAAATTAGATTGAAAAGATCATATTAGTTTGGTAGAAATGAGCCTCTCTTGGAAATAAACTGTCTTTATAGGACACCTGTGTTCTATAGAATAAACATGAGAATGCCTCACATAATATCTTCATAAAACCATCATGTTCATACATATATTCCGGGTTTTTTTCACTGCAGAATGGACTCAAACAGAAACTTATTATGTATGGAAAACATCACTTCCACCCTCTAAATAATGCAACTCACATGATTAGCAGCACATGAAAAATGGTTCTTTAGGTTAATAGAGATCATGATTCCTTCCTCGAAATGGAAGGTAGACATCTGACTGCAAACCAACTTTCTTGTTAATCCCATGTGGGATTTGATCGATTCAACATTTCATTGATGAATTATGGCTTCTACTCATAAATGTGAATGCATTCACTGACATCAAATGATGTAGAAATGAATAATAGGCCGTTATGTCTCGTGTGCACAGCAGATGGATGAATAAGCATTCAACACGTCTCAAATTTGCAAGTTCTGTTTCCCTTTTTTTGGCTGGAGAAAGTGTGGCACAAGCACAAAGGTAGAGCCTTATCAAAATATGACAAAAAAATGATGTTTTAATTAGTTAAATTTCAGGTCAGACCCATTGTTATTAATTATTAATTCGCACAGGAAAACCATTCCTGCCCAAATGTCACAGTGTTAAACGGTGTCGCCCGCTCTCTGAACCTTTCTCCAAAACGTCAGCTCATCTCATTGAAGCCAATGGTGTGAGAGTGAGGGAGTGTGTTTCAGGGACTTGCCACCATGTTGGCTGCTCTGTTCTCCCCCCCCTTCCTCCCTCCCCTCCTCCCCTAGCCTTTGAAATTGAGCGTCTGTGGAAATGACTGTGCCATCTGGAGGGTTGAGAACCCATCGCTGCGAGGAGAGCGCTACGTCTGGACACGAGCGAGGCGAGAGGCGGGGGGAGAGGCGGTTAAAAAAAGAAGAGACAGAAGATGCAACAATGAAGAGAGTGTTGAGATGAGCTGAGAAGGGAGGCAAAGGTGAACGCGTGCGTACGAGACGAAGTAAACACAGGAGGGTTTGCCATGCATGGGAGGAAGTGTGAGGGTGAGAGAGATGATGAAGTCAAAGATGCCTTTTACACATTCAGAGTTTTGGCAAAGATAAAGCAAACAGTGCGACTCCTCCGAGCAGATGAAAGAGAGCGGAGTGAAAGCAGCGGTGGATATTATGTCTGTGTGATGACAGATTGTAAACTGTGGCCAAGTTAGGTCGGACTACTAATTTGCCAGATTGTCTGGCCTGCTGAAGTTAGGCATTTGAATCAGATTGATTTAAACTTGCTATAACTTTTTCACCACTTGGGGGCAGTGAAAACAAGTTGTGAGCAGAGCATTGACATATCACTTTTTAAATTTGATAAAGTGAACAGTTGTTTGTACACATCCAGCAGTTTCAGAACAACCTTAACTTTAATTTTGAGTTTGTGGTCACCTGATAATTTTAGCTCTGTTTTTGGGCTCCACCAACTCTTGAGGAAAATATCTGGCTCTCCACTGTCTTCACCAGCTAGTTACTAACTCTACTGTGGTTGTTGTTGTTGATTTGACAACATCATTTGATACATTATTGTTATAAAAATATTCATTATAGTTGAAATGGAATGTAAGTTAGATCTCCTTTACTTTATTTCTGAATGAAACAGAATATGTAGGCATGGTTTCTAATTTCAGATCAGTCAGATTTCATTGGAGCCCTCACAGTGGGCATGGCTTAGTGAATATGGAGCTGCAGAAGACTCTAGGCCTCCACCCACACCTCCCCCCACCAGTGTTGTCGGATCAGCGGGAGGACGATGAGGGAGAAATGAATAAATTAGAGCACAATCACACTGTTTTTGAAAATGTAAACAAAAGTTTTCGCCAACTGGCATCCAATCAAACACCTCCTTAGTCGCCCCAAATCACACTTGATTGGATGACTTCATTTACATAACCCTCAGTTTAAGATGAGGGATCAGAAATGTTTGAAGACTTCAGAGAGGGATTTTGATATACACAACTCAAATATGGCATATTTGGCATATACAAATAGAACAATTACCTCATTGACACGACTGTAGTGAGGTGAGGATGTAGCCAAATCAATGTGAAATCACTGACTGTGCGTAAAAATAATTTCATGTATTGATCACCAGAATCAAAATTCTCCTCTCAGTTTTAGATATTCTTTATGTTTATTAAGGACATTGCAAAAAGGGAAGATGTTTGCTTACTATGCCATTAGCGTGTATCATCTCCATGTTGTTTGTGGCTCTTGTTCAGTCCGCTCTTTGCTTCCATGGTGACATCTCCATAACTGTAACCAGCCTAGCTTGTTGTGTTTGAAATACATTTGCATACCAAATGCAGCCAATTTGCCTACTCTCCTTTCCAACCCAGTGACTATTTACTGCTCATCAAGCGATAATGATGGGATCTTTATCATGTGCACAGATGAGGGCGTCAGGTGTAGGCTGCTCCATCACTCTCTGGGACATTTGTTACCCCCGTGGGCAATATCACGTATGTGTCAGTTAGCATGACGAGGGCTGACACATGCCTCCGACGAGGCCGTCACCGAGCCCTAATGGCAACGTAGGTGTAAAGCCAATCACTTCCTCCGCTCAGAACGGAGCAGTGGACCTCATTAACCAATCAAGGAGCAGAAGTGCGGGGGCGTTGGAAGATGAGAGCGAGAGCTGTGCAACTCCTGGTGGGGAGCCCCAAACAATAAACATCTTACACAACGGCGGGCGGGGACACGCCGCTGCTCCTCTCAAGTGGCGGCGTCGAGATCTGAAGGGTCCTCTTGCTTCTGAGTGCTCAGATGGAAGTCTTTCATTAAAATCAATTCATTAAATCATGCTTTGATTTTTGTTAATCTAGGCCTTATTGCTTTATTATTGATGTCATATTGATTTATTGATATGAATCGTCTGCTCATTATCGAGTATGTTCTCTCTGCTGTACTCAACCACATTTACAGGAAATAGAGGTCGATGATCCATTAATTTAAAGCGTTGGTCATTATTTTTTTTATTCAATCCCTCTTTTTTTACTCATAAAAGTAGCTCTCTCTCTGAAACCTCTTCAGTTCTAAACAAGAACAACTGAAAATAGAAGTGACCAAAAATGATACAACTCTCAATATCATACCTCTCATACCTTGAACTGTCTGAAGTGTAGTTCAACAAACGTCAATCCAAAAGCAAATTAGATTTTACAGCCAGTAACGGATCAGCCCCTGGAAGAGCAGCTCACATTCTCGGATACAGATAAATCCTGTAATGCATTTTGAAGCATGTGCACTACAGTAAGAGCAGCCGACAGTTTTCACATCAAATGATAAAACTGGTGAATATCTGAAATAAATTTTTCACCAGCCCGATTGACATCAAAATCCTGCAGACGCCCTTTCACTTCAAACTTTCAGATATCTCTTGAAAGGGCGTCTAAGAAGTGTCTGCAGGAGACTTAAAATAGGCTGGCTGAACGCGGAGAAATCACTGAAACATTCTTTAACATATCAACGATTTTAAACCCTCTCCCCAGCTGAACGGCATTAATTACACTGAGAGTGGAAGCTTAGCTGGCCGGGATAATTATGTGTAATTCTGCCTCTGCTTGTCTCTGCTCCACATTCAAAATGTCCCTTTTTTTTTTTTTTACTATTGAGTGTTGCCCCCCCCTTCCTTTCTCTCCACTCCTCAGTCAACGCTGCTGTTGAAACAAAGTGGGCCATTTCCATTTTGTGATCATGTTGACAGCTCTTCTTGGCAGGCCTGATGTGTGTTTTATGTTATCACGTAGCATCCGCAGCCCCTTGGTCTTGTTCTGTGCATCACGCCCTCGCAGCTCGTGTACGTTCAGGCGGTTATAATTAAACGCTCAGCGAAGACGTAGTGTTGTGTTTTCTATTTGGACATTTACATTCATAATTCCATTGATTTATTTCAGATACACACTCACGACTTCCAGTATAGACAGTGTAGATTAAACTACAGAGTCTAGCTTCATTTAAAGCAATTTCCAGTCTCTGTGCTTCAAAGGCCACCAAAGTCGCACGCTGTCAGGAAATATTGACTCTGGCTGTTCTTCGTCTGTATTGGTGCCTTGACAAATTGAATTGTACAACCTTAACAGCCCGTGTCCAAAAGGCTTTTTGATCTGTATGCCAGTTAGCAGCCTAAAGACTGAGCGACACGAGACCTGATGTGTCGACGTAAGGGGATTGCCACAGTCTGAGCACAAGACAAAGGGCTCTCATTTAAAAGTCACTCACTGTAAGGAGGGGATGAGGAGGAGGAGGAGAGAAGATTGGGATGATGCTGGTGGGGGATAGAGAGGGCAGGAGATGGTTTATAGTCGGCATCAAGGCATAAGGAAGTAGCTTTCATCCTGCACTGCCCAGTACTGTGACACAAATCAGTAGCTGCCTCGAAATGCTGTAAATGTCTTGTTTCATATTTTTCATTCATAATTTTGATGAAGGGTCTCTGTGACAAATACATTGTATTTCCTGTGGCTGCTTCACAATAAAAGCCAAGCGTTTCTACAGTGGAAAGCTTTTAATGTGAAGCAGCAAAAGCAGGAAAGAAGTCAGGAGAGTGAAAGGAAACAATGAGGCTGATATCAATAAGATGAAATAGTAATAAGTTGCATGCCTCATTTCCTTTGAATCCATTGTGCATAGATAGATGTCGGAGTCCGTCGCAAACAATAGAAACTAATAAATAGAGGTAATAACAGGAAGTAAGTATTGCTATTGCTGAAGAAAATGCAGACCACAGATAACATCAAAAATCGAAAAGTTGTATTTCAACTTTAAATGTACAACATGACTGTCCCTGTACCTGACTGAATGCATCCTTCACGACTGATGGGATCTGCTCTTCCAAGCATTGATGCTGTTTTCAGGAGTTTGGCTGTAAATTCTGCTGATCTCACAGTGCTTGTTTTTGGGCTTCGCTGTGGCATTTTAACATTCATCTCGGCCAACTTTTTGGCATGCCGTCCAGGTGTCTCTCACGTGCCAATCCTGCCCCCGTCACCTCGGCATAAGCTCTCTATATATCTTTATCCTCATCCTCAGTAACTGCTGTAAACTCATTGCCAGATACACCAGCATGGTATCAGTGCTTGGCCCTCACTCCTCCTGCAATGTGCTACATCTCTGCCAACTACCCCAGGCGAGTACTTCCCTTTAAAAAAAAGCATAACACAAAAAACCCTATTTCCAAATCAGCCTTAAATCATTATTCAACATAGGAGCTTGGCATCACCTCCTCAGCTCGCATTTAAACAACGGGCCTCAGGAGCTGTGACAGTGCATTTATGAGCATGTCCTGTTTGTGATCTTATGATGCAGCATAAATCAAGATATGAGTGAAGTATCGGGACCCAGCCGTTGATCGCACCCTGCAGCACAAAACCTGGCCAGGAGATCCATTTCACGGCAGTTCACGACAGACTCTGCCCCCCCGCCCTCGGTGCGGCAGCGAAGGCCACAAGTGCAACATTTTCATTTTTACAGACTGTCTCAGCGGATCATGTCACTATGTTTTGCTTGCATAACACAGTGTCATGTGGTGACATTAAAAAGGGGTCTTTTTGGAGGCTCTGCGACATTACTCAGCTCAGAGTGGGTAGTTAATTGTCGGGGAGCTTGCCTGTGTCTTTTTGCTGAGACACAATGCAGCGTAATAAGATGACACATGCTGTTCCCTCGTAATCGCTGTTTTAACAAACAAAGGCAAAAGAGCAGTCGGAGAGGGCTCGGAGGGAGAAATGCGAGAGAAGATACTAGAAGGACGCTTGTGACGCTATCCTCAAAAAAAAAAAAAATATATATATATATATATATACGTGAGGCTGCATTTGTTTGTGCTGCGTGCGTAAACAGGAGCAGAGAGAGCGACAGCAGCACTGTGATTTCATCTTTGTGGTTTCCAAAAATGGCACCAAAGACGAGAGACTGACAAGATGCAATAAACGCCTGGCTCCGAGTGTCGCCACGAACATGCGGATAACTTTCCACCACACTGTTCTGCATCTGTTACAAAATGACTCTCTCTTCCCACAACAGTGTCAGTATGCTTTTCTATTATTTATTTAATTGTAATTTTTTTTCTTTTTTTTTGGATACATTGGTTTGTGCTCACGCCCAACAATCTGCCTTTGTGTGGGTCTTGGATTATTTGACCTGTGCACAGACTGACACAGTGTGAGCTCATAGTGCAAAGTGTGTAACATTTTTTTTTTTTTCAGAGTGAAGCCATTGCTCTCTGCTCTGTGCTTTATCTCAGCAGTGCTTTATGGGGTGAAAGATGGCAGTATGTTGAACTTTCATCCATAATAGATGGCGCACCGATGATTTATATAAAAGACACTATCAGCACATAACAGAAGCCCTACATCCCAGCATCAGACATTTAACCTTCTCATTATTGCTCTATGCTCTTATCTACTTATGAACCATCATTTGCTCTGAAATCATCTCATATGTTTCGCCTTCTTGTCTCAAATTCAAGGTGAATGGATCAATGACGTTGTGTGTGTTTGTGTGTAAAACCCTCATCTGTCTATAGACTCTCCTCAGGGGATTTTAGAGCACCTCTACTGTACGTGTTTCACCACTCCAGCTGTGCTTAATGAATTCTGCAGTGATTACACCCACGGCTATTTTGGGAGCGGTTTAAGTCAGAGATATCAGTCTTGACCCACATAAAGTGAGCACAATGTACACTCAGGAGGATTTCGAGCTCGCTGGGTCTCTTATAGAAAGAGACTGTGTGTGTATGTGTGTGTATGTGTGTGTGTTGTCAGGTGTGATGCTTGAGGGTCCAAAGACAAGAAGCAGAAAATATGATGGGAGTCAGGTTTTCATTTGGTACTTCTCCCTAAGATCTCTTATGCACACTGTTTACAAAAGGTTATGATCATCTGTGTTGCTGTTCTCTGGAAAGGTCAGAGTGGGAGGATGCTCAGTAATCATAATATAATGTCATCATGTCTATTTTTCAATACTGAGGAGACATTAACAAGAACTGCAGTACATTTGTAACAGTGAATGCTCCATGCACTCATCGTGGCACCCTTCATTATTTCACTATCGATTAATCTGCCTGTCTGTCGTTGTCTGCCAAAAAATGTCAAGAAATTTAAATTATGACATTTAAAAGATATTCAGTTTAATATCAGATATGGCAAAGGAAAGCAGAAAATGTGCACATGTGAGAAGTTTGAATTGTGCATTTGTCAAAAAAAATTTACTCCTCACTTTCACCTTGGTTTTGTCAACTACTGCGTTTTTCATTCTTAATTTCCTAATGATAAAGGTGTCAACTAAATACGTAAACCATTCTGTAAAAAAGTAAGGTCACGCTGTCAAAAGGGAGAAAATAAAAGGTAAGTGAGACATGCCTAATAGAGGGAAAATAGGGAGTGTATGGCTAAGATGGACACATGGGACTTTCCCAGCCAGAGTAATATTTATGCTATTTCTGTGCAAGGACAAAGATGCAGGGAGGCAGCGAGAGTGAGGGAGAGGCACAGGGTTAGTGGATGTGTGTGCCAGTTTTCTGAAGCGTGTGTTCCTTCTTCCTGCTCCTGTGGTGCTGTGTGTGTGTGTGTGTGTGCGTGTGCGTGTGCGTGTGTGTGTGTGTGTGTGTGTGTGTGTGTGTGTGTGTGTGCAGTTTGAGGGTCACCCAGTAAGAGACTGCAGCGTGGCTCTTAGTCATCCTCACACCTCGGTCCCTTTTTACCTGACCGTCCATCTGTCTACGCATTTACCAGCAGAAACAGATTCCCTGCTGTAAACAGAGTATGCAAATTTGTACCTATATGTAAGGTTGCAGTAAACACTGAGCAGACAGTGTTGGAAATTTTCATGAATGTAATATGCTGCTTTACAAAGGCGGAGAGCAGCGAAACACATCAACAAACAAAACGTGTTCTTTAGCTGTCTCCATTGTCCATTTAAACCAATGAGCTATTAGTGAATTCATCTTCAATTGAAATACATCTTGTGTTACGTTTTTTCTCTTAACTTAACATTTAGTTCTAGAATTTGTAAAAGTGCAATATCTAAATCACAGGAGCTGGAACATGAGAACATGCTTTTTCAGTAGAGCACATCATTAATATTTTTATATTTTTTCAGTGAATATGAAATGCAAAAATGACCACTGTGACTCACGTCTCAATCTGTCAAATCTGTCAAAAATAATCTTGATTTTGTTTGTTTGTTTGCATATCATCCTGATCAAAAAGCCAGATTCTTGTCTTACTCAGTTTTGACTGAATATATAGTCACAGTACTTTTTATTAAAATTCATTATGATACTAGTAGTGATATGATACCTGAGTTTCATGTCGTAGACTTGGCTGACTGACTACATCTACAGTCATTTTCATATTCATACACAGCAAGCCTTTTTATATCTGTGCATAAAAACCACTCACATAGCAGCAGACTTGTGTTAATGTCATAGAAAACTGAGCTGATGATGTACCATGTTAATAAGTAAGGCTCTGCTGTTAATGTGTGGAGGAAAGGCTCGAGGCAGACATTAAAGGGAATTAAACACACCTAAATTAAGATACTCTCTCGAATACATAATAGATATGTGTGGTATCAGATCTGTATATTTCTGACAGGCTGTTGTTTTTCTTTCACACTTTGCGAAAAGCTTGCTGTCTGTTTATGTTCTTGTTCTTGTTCTTGTTTATATCTGTATTTATTTAATACCGTGTCTGTCTCATTTGCGCTATCTTGGTGAACCCCTGCATCTGTGCATTGTGTTAATGACAGTTGAGTTTAATTGAAGCGAACAGACATGCACATCCACAGGCAGTATCCACACCTTAGTGCAGCCTTATGGGGGATCAGAGGAGAGGAGGGAGGACAGGAGACGGAGGCCGTCAACTCCCAGTCCCTAATTGAAGGTGTCACGGTTGCGTCTCCTCCTCGTCTTTCCCAGAGCTCCCTGCTCCGCTCGGGGCAAATATAGCAACAGGCACCTCAGGGGAGAATCGGCGCTTTGCTACCATGTTTTTCTTGGCATCTGTATGGTAGAGTGGAAGGAATTTCATGCTTTGATATCTGCGTTTAGCATCTCTGGGGTCCCACAAGTGAGATTACAAAAGAGGTTGTTCCTTACATTCTGTGCCGTCTTGTTGTTTGTGTATCAGAACGTGTGTCCAAGTTGGCGATTTTAAGACTTAGTTCTACGTCTTCCATGTAAACAGCTTCTCCACCTTGCCTCACATCACAAATGCACAGATTACATTCGAATCAGAATAGTGAGCAAAAGCCAAAATAAAACTTGATTAGACCAAAATACAGTCATAAGTGCGTCAATTAGCCTCACGGCTTTTTGGCTAAATGAATGAAACCATTATGAAAACCGTTATCCTCGCTGCCCTTAAGTGGAAGAAGGATGTGGGTGTGAGAGGTTTGCATCGTTTCTCACCGTTTTGTAGTAGCATTTTAAAAGCCTGCACCGTAACACTATCCTGAGGAAATATGGCCAACAAAACTTGGCTATTACTTGAATTAAACCATGCAAATAACTCACGATCAGTGTAGCGTTCAAGTTGACGTCCAAATCTGTTCAGCCTCATTATGCATTTCTGGTCTCTAGTCACCAGTGACTGAATGATATTTTTATTACTCTGTATCTAGAGTTAGGAAATATAAACATGATGCATTTGCAAAATGGTGAAGGGATTGCCCAACAAATCTCCCTGCTAGTTCAGTATTCAAGCCAGAGGGAGGAAATGCTAATGCTGAAGGAATGACGCTCAGTTGTTATGTGCCCTTGCGGATCATCATCAGCAGGCTATTAGGTTCGCCTTCTGCCTCAATTTTACCTGTCTATACACTCTATACATACAAAATGTTATCTGCATATGAGACAGATTATCTTTTCAAATGTATACGGTTATATTTGAACCAGCTTCCCAGGTAACAACCAAACTAATCCATTTGTGTCCAGTGCTGTTACGCTATACATACTAATGCATACAGATCCTCAGAAGCATCAAAAATTAAATAACACAATTCCAATTCTTCAAGTGAAGGAGTTCAAGTGTCTCTATGGGCCTTGCTCTTGCTGAGATCGACAGGTGCATTGGTGCAGCGTCAGCAGTAACACAGGGCCCTTCTGGGGAAGAAGGAGCTGAGCCGGAAGGCAAATCTTTCAATTTACTAGTCAGCCCGCATTCAAACTCTCACCTATGGTCACATGCCTTTGGTAGTGGACGAATGAATGAGATCGCAGATACGAACAGTGGAAATGAGTTTCCTATGTCGGGTGTCTGGGATCACCCTGAGAGGGAGCTCAGAGTGGAGTCGCTGCTCCTTGGCATTGAAAGGAGCCAGTTGAGGTGGTTTGAGCATCTGATCAGGGCGCCTTCCTTTGGAGGGTAGACTCAGAAGATGGTAGAGACATGACATATATCTCATCTGGTTTCTAGTTTCTCCTCAGAGCTACCTTGCTCAGCTTGGTGCCACTTTGACCAGGCCTCAGATAAGCATGTGAAAATGGATAGATTGATCCTTATGGTGCTCTTTCCTACTACAAAACACAGTGATAGAGTTTAAAACATAGCCTTCATGAAGAGGTATTTATCTTGTATCTATCTAACATCTAACTGCATAAAAACATCAGGCACATCAGGGAATTGTAGGATTAAAGAAAATTCTGTATCTCCTCAAAAATATTCAGTTTACTATCAAAGAGAATTGGAAAACCAGTAAATATTCACACTTAATCAATTTACTGTCAGTTCATTAATCAATCGGGTGATTAAAATTCTGCTCATGGTCCCTTAACATTTGTGTTAATTCTATGCATTTGTCTTGCATGAACTGACGTGTATATGAATTTTCTGTGAGTATCGTACAGGTGCTGGTGCAGAAGAACCAACATATTTCTCTGCATACAGAATGAATAGTAAGCCATACATCAACCTCAACCCACATGGCAACACACAGGTCTACTCACACCTACTTACATACTGTACACACACATCTGTGCACACATCTTTTACATGCTACGGCCTGTTTCTATCCAGCAGATACTACAAAAGCACATTATCAGTGCGACAGCCTCGCAGGCTCTGTAGTGCAAACTGAACGTCAGATAGACACGGTAACCTTGACAAGTCAGTTCAGACTGTGTCAACAGCTCTTTGATCCGGCCCGGCTGCATGGACGGAGCGGATTCGACTGGAGCGGCGTGGCAGTGGAAGCTGCTGAGTGAAAAATTAGGCCTCCATCTGTAAGAGCAGCTCTTCACATGGAGGGCTGGTAAGAAACACAGCGGCAGAGAGAGGAGTGAGAGAGGTGGGCGTAATTGTATCTGAAAGTGAGGTTAACCACGTACCTATGTATTCAATGGGCCGGCTAAATCACAACAGAGAGCAGTTCAAATGAAGAGAAGACTCAAAACCACTCGTCCTAGAAGCTCGACTGGGTTTTATTGTCTCTTTTCCCAACACTCTGCTGCAGACTGCAGAATCTCAACAGCTATGTGACAGATCGCCATTGACTTTTGTGCAGAGATTCCTGGTCCACAGAGGATGAATCTGTCTGACTTTGATGATCCTCTGACTTTTGGTCAAGTGCCATCAGCAGGTCAAAGTTTTCACTTATTCACTTAAATATCACCATTAAACTTTGGGAATCCCTCTAATATTCCTTTAGTGCCACCATGAGGTTTTGTGTTAAGAAGATCTCTGCACCGACTGGATGGAGTAACTTTGGTGCCCCTTCCCATCATTAGGTAGAAAATACAAAAAGTTGCAATGCTAATAACAATCCCATAAGCCTCAGTTGTCTTTAGTCCTTTAGCAAATGTCGGCATGCTAACATATTGAACTAAGATGGAGAACATTATACCTTCTAAACCTCAGCATATTATTGTGAGCATGTTAGCATGTGTTTGTTAGCATTTTGCCCACAGCACCACTGTACCTGAGCCTCACAGAGCCATAAGCATAGCCTAGACTCTTTTATTGTTGCATCGTTCTTGAAAGCCACTTTTGCAAAAAAAAATCACTCAAATGCACTTAGTTTGGACTAAGAAAAAGCCCGCCGCTCTGCTGTCAAGCTTTTATTCGGTTCAGCCACTCCAGCATTTTCCCTTATTCATTGCAATTGAATACTCAGAGATGCACTCCTGACACACATTGACCAGAGATATACATTTTATTTTCCCGCTGGCCTCACATTGTAGACTAATAGAGGAACTGACATAAGCGCAAATGTGACTTTGCAAGCCATTGCTTTGTAATGGAAGTCTTTATAGACAAATCTTTATAAGGTTAAAATGGCAAAGTGTTGATTTATACATCAAAAAAGTGAAAACAAGGCAGATTTTATTGGTTCATACTCAACGTGGACATTTCTATCTCATCAAATAATTCATGCACCCTGCATGACAGGATAAAAGGAATACAGCTTGCTGGGCTTCTTGGTCAATTTTTCATAGGAGAAGATGGCTATAGGTTTAATTCAGGTTTAAATGGCAACCCCATGCATTTCCAGTTTCTGACATATGGTCCTGTCCGCTCTGTAAAAGGTCATGAGTTATTCAGTGCGCCAAAGAGCAGGAGGGTCGACCAGATATAAGGGGGTAGCTTGTTTTATCTTCATCTCATCCCCTTAGTTTTTCTTCTTTTTGTACTTCAGAAACACATCATCAGTCACTCAGTAATAACTGAAGTTTTTGGCCACTAGGGCGCAGCAGAAACAACAACAAACACATCATCACTTTTTAAGTTGATATGGTGACATCATTAGCAAACGGTTACTTATTATGGAGCAATATTATCATTAAATTTAGAAACATATTTCTGTCCACATGACAAAGCAAGTCTAACACTTTCTCTCTTTTAGCTCCATTTTTGGTCTCTACCAACCATCACTATGAGAGTGAAACTCACCGTAAAGCTTTGTAGAGCCGAGTGGAGCTGCAGATTCAGGTGATGATTCTCTATGGATTCATCACCATGAAAAACCCTGTGTGCATTGCCACGCTGTTTTCACATTGCCATCTGATAACTTAAAAGCTATTTGATTGTCAATGTGCATATCTGTGTCGTTGTATATGTGCAAATACAGTAGTTGCAAACTGTGTTGAAAAGCCTTTCTGTGCAGGTTTTGACTCAAGTGGTTTGAACAGTCTGACTGACCTGCTGACCTTTCTGTCCTTAAAGCAGAAGATCATCGTTGTTGAAATGGAGCAGCATAAAAAAATCAATCAATAAATAAAAGTGCTGACGGACAAAGGATAAGAAAGCACAGGGTGGTGTGGGAGGTAGCAGGTGCTAATTGAAACCATCTTGCAGAAAGCGCAAAATGCCTTTTCGCCACAGCTGCTGCCTTTCTTTTTTTTTTTTTCTCTGCCTTATCCGACTCCAAATGGTACGAGCCGTGCACTCGACAGGCAGACTAATCGCTCTACACAGGCCCGGATGCAGGCGTGTGGATTAACTAGGCCAATTAGTCGAGCACAGAGACTCCTGGTGATGAGAAGAGTCGCACTTCCTTTCTCAACCAAGTGCCATTAATCAGCAATAAAGGGGCTGAAGCAACACTACGCGTTACCCGCTGCTTTACTGCTTACAATAGCCAGGTTTTCTGGCTCAAGCCTCTTGACCTCAATACAGCGTGACGGTGTTTCTCTGGGGCTCTGCAGTTTTTGTGCTACAAAAATACACTTCTGGACGGCTTAAGAGAGGGACAGAGGATGAGGGGTTGTGCCAGTGTGTGTGTGTGTTCTCATGTCTGTGCATCTTTGAGGAGTCTGCATGTGTAAGTGTCCATCTGTGAGTTTTCTCCCAGCATCTGTACATTTGCATCTGTGCATCTGGACGAGGGCATGTGTCTGTGTGTGGGTGTGTGTGCATGTACAGTATGTTTAAATGCATGCATATCTGTGTGTGTGTGTGTGTGTGTGGCACAGAGCAGGCCTCATGGTGAGAGATGTCCAGTCTGCTCTTGTCTACTTGGCTGCTGTGCAGTAACCTGGCCCCAGCTGACCCTGGATCAGCTCATCAGCTCAGCGAAACACGAGGGTGGGAAGCCTTCAACTACTGCACTCTGCCTACTGACTCACAATCAGATAATACAAAGTCAAGCTTGGTTTATTAAAATCTGCTTTATTTCCCCTTGCCACCTTTCTTAATTTCCTTTTTTATTTACATGTTTTTCCTTCCCTCCCTTTGCTTTCCTGTCCCTTTCCCTCTCCTCTGTGTCTTGTTATTAAACCACCGTCTTATCCGATTTTATACCGTACGAAACCAATCTCAGACACCTAATAGAAAATCACCAGTGTCTCACATTTCTCTTCTACCTGACTGTGTGCAAACCCATTAATTCAGTGTAAAACAAATTCGTTAGTGTTGTTATTCATGATTTACTACCTGGTGCTACATGCTCGCAAAAGGCTACGATGAATCATCTTAATTTAGGTGTTGTGTTTGTTGGTCTGACTTCACTTGGATGTGTAAGTCTCCCATCAGTGGGGTAGAAATATGATTCATTCTACTACATCAACTCGCTGTGATTCATGCATCACGACCGAAGCACCGCTGGAAAAAGAAGTTGTCAGGTGTAGTTGTTATTAAAGCTGAAGCATTGTGGCATTTTGATACTCGCAAAATGTATTTGACTCGTGCGTCATATTTGTACACCTGACACATTCACCAGATCTGATCAGCAGAGGATCTTTCATATTTTCTTTGAAAACAGCTACCAGTTGAAGTTCAGATTGAAATGAATATCAAGCAATTCTTGATCTGACCTGAACATTTTTTAGTTTCAACTGAAAGGAGTTCTTGTATATTTCTGTGCGCGCACACACACACACACACACACACACACACACACACACACGTAAACAGAGTGACCTTTTAGTCTACATTCAGCTATTTTTTAGACTTACACTTTTGAACCACGCTTTCAGGATCTTATTGTCAGATTAGTTAATATAAAAAAAACATTCAAGATTGCAAAGTAAATCTGCAGAAGTGTGAATTATGTGCATCAGGGCTCAAGTTTCTTCTCAAGCTCATCAACGTGTCGTTCCTCTGGGAACAAACGCAGGATTGTAGAAGAGAAAGTTGCCTCTGCTCATTGCATTGATGTGAAGAGAGTACGAGAAAGAGCACAAGGCAAGACAAAGGTCAGGAGAAAACAACAAAGCCGGCATATTTGAGTAGCGCTGTACCAACTTGTTTAGCTGCCACTTTGTATCAGCAGTATATCAGCAGCTGGAGTTATAGCCCTTCAGCTGTGTGTCCGCCTGTGGCTTGAGATAACCTGCAGCCTTGAATGGGGAACAGAGCTCAGTTGTTTATATCTTATATAAGCCATAGGCTTATATAAATGTGTATTTACACACTGAATAGTGAAGAATGTGCATTATACTTGTTAACTGCACATTTTCATATGAAAGGTTTTTTCCTATCACCGAAGTGAGTTTTGATCAAGGTCACTGTTTTATACGCCGCTATTCTTTTTGGTCTCCCTGTCTCTGAGAGAAAACGTGACGTGAGACAGAGCAAAGATGAAAAGCAAAAACCTGTGAGAGAATTTATGTTAAAAAAAGAAGTGCGTTATTTATGTTTCAAAATGTCCCGAGACAAATTTAGCCTTGACTTCACTGGTCCCAAACAAATTAGTCTAGGACATGCAGTGCCGCAGGAGTGGAAGATGCTCTGATGTTGATGTGTGGTATCAGCCTGTCCCCAGGCACCAGACTTGGATGTGGCTGTGACCTTTGTCTTTTGCCTGACCGCCTGCTCTCTCTCTCTGTATGTTGGCTGTGCACACAGAAGCCCTTAAGGAACGCCATCTCTTGAGGCGTGTGACAAGTTTTGTGCATGTATGCATACTCAGGTGCTTCTTTACACGCGAGTGTGTTTGCATGTGAGCTTTCTAACACCTCCTATTGAGAGCCAGTCTACTGTGCAGTCTAATTTGGTCCTGTCTATGTGCAGCAGTGTCTGTATGGACCACAGCTAGCCAGACTCATTACATTACTACCACTGTGACACCTGATACACAGACACGGGGGGCTCGGAGCCAGACCACTGCAGGTGATACATCACTGCCTAGACGTGTGTGTGTGAGTAAAAGTAACAGACAGAGTGAGTGTACTTTCTGGTGTGTGTGTCTCATCTGACAGAGATAAGGTATAAGTATTGAATGACTGTGTTTTTGTGTGCGTGTTTGTACGTCTGTGTGCCTGTGTGCGTGCATGCAAATTAAAAACGCGCATGCATGTGTGTACGCTTAAACCTGTGTATTTGTGTCCGTTCGTCTGCGTCTGTGTTCAGAGTCATATTTAATTCATGAAGCAGTATCACTATTTCCCCTGTGTGACTCAGAGATGTCTGGCAGCCAAACACTCCCACCTGTAGTTTGGAATAATTGATCCAGTCCCCCTGTGGCCATTTCTAATACAAACACTATTAGAGCTGCAAAGAGGGTGTTCATTGTGTGTGTATGGGCTGAATATGTGTGTGTGTGTGTGTGTGTGTGTGTGTGTGTGTGTGTGTGTGTGTGTGTGTGTGTGTGTGTGTGCATCATACCTGATAATGCATGTATTTGTGTGTATGACTAACTTTATTTGCTCATTTTTCTTATGGGAATGTCATTAGCTTTGCAGGAATTTGGCCATAAATTAACAAAATGACCTGTTGAAGGTGCTGGATGGAAGGTCAGGGGATCAAAAGTTATGACACTGCATCTTCTGGGGAACTAAATTTCTCAGTGATACATTAAACAATTGTGATTAGATATATAAATATCATCCTCATGGAGGCGCTAAAGGAAAATTGAGCTGATCAAAATCGGGATTTGTCCTCTGAGAACCATGAATGTTTGTACAAAAATTTGTGCAAATCAGTAAAGTACGTGTTGAAATATTTTATTAAGTGGCAACTTTGCCCAGCTGATGGTGCTATAGTCATAGAATCACCAAAGTAATTAGAATATATCCTCTTGGCAACATGAATATCTGTACAAAATTTCAGCATAATCCATCCAGTAGTTAATATTTCACTGTGAACCACAAATGTTGGTTGAGTCATGGCACTTAATCAAAAGTGGGCATCACTAACGTCAGCTGGACTCTGGGGACCATGAATCAATCACTTCATTCCATATTTGTTGAAGTATTTCAGTCTCAACCAAAGTGGAGGGCCAAGTAACAACATCATTCTCAGAGCTATGACATTACCATCGTTAAAAACTAGATCCTTTAACTAACAGAGATTTTTTTGCTGCTGGCTTCAACCACTCGGGAGATGCATCCTGAAACACACAATTTGGACGTGTAACACAGTTTTTACAGGCTGTCTGTGTGGCTGTTCAGTGTCTCTGATGAGAAAGTGAGAAAAAACAAATGGCAACATGCAAAAAAACAAAAAAGCAAAACAGTATGCTCCCCGGGGAAACCGTCTCCACTGTCTGCTGGTACGAGCTACCCAGACATTCATAATCAAACACAGATCTCAGGGGACGGGTAGCCAAGGTGATAACTGCCACCTCCCGTCAACCTGCAGCACCGTGTGGGTGGAGACGGAGGAGGTGGGGTTTCAACAACATACTGTAAGAGCTGTGATGCAATCAGACGAGGTCAAATTCACCTTGACCCCCCCACTGAAAGTCCTCCCACCTTCTCTTAAACAATCAGACGTTACAAGGTTCCCATCTCTCCTCTGCATCTATACATGAACACACAGAAGCACAGCGAGTTTTGTTTTGCTTTGTTAGAAACTGAGCAGCTTCCCTACTGTGCCGATTTTCCCCCGAGGTCTTTTCTACTCTGTTCTCCGCAATTCCCCCACTCCCATGCAGACAATTGCATAATTCCTTATATATGCACAAAATACAAACAATCAAATACACACACATGCATATTCATAGAGCGGGATATTGTGGTGATAAAGATAATTGCTCGACGAAAACAGAATTCGAGGGAAGTTTGACTAATTTTACGTGCCCTTCGGCAGACAGGGAGATTATCACGCGCTCCTCTTTTCTGTTCTCGTCATCGCATCTTATCTTCTCCTATCCGGTCATTTCTGCTCTATTCATTCTCCCTTCCCCCCTCTTTTCTTCTCCTCTCTTTTTTTTCTGGTAATTCAGTCCATCTTTGCGAACAGCTTTGTTGTTGCTTTCAAGGTCACATATTCACTGTTAACACTGTTTGTGTCCCTACTGTATGTGTTTGTCCTCTATGTGCCTATGGCGTGCATAATTGAATGTATGTGCTGAAATTGAGTTTCCAGGCCTTTGTTGTAGCCGCAGCTCTATTCATTTCCTCCCGCTGCAGGTACAAACACCGCTTGCTGGTATATATCACATGTGCTTCATTTCCCAAGGGTGGAGGAAAAGGACAGACTTATAATGTGATACTGGGGCAATTTGCTCTGCCATGGTGTTGCCACAGGTTGTATTATGGACAAAAGTCTGGCGAAGGAAATTTTTAAGGGAATTTACAGATTCAGTGAGCTGAAGCTGAAGCTTTTCAGAGCTGTTTTCAAGATCAATACCATAAGACTGACTCATGTTAATTTACAGATATACGCAGACTGATTCACAGACCATCCTGCTTAAAGTTCATTGATCTATTCTTAGCTCAAATTCAGAGCTTAAACATGTCAGTAATGGATTTAAGGAGAGATCATTCACAAGGGTAATGACATTTATTGAGAAGGCAACTAGTCGATCCAACCCGATCGACGTGGTGCATCTTCATTAAGCAGAGGCCTATGAAGTAACACCTTCGGAAAGGAAGATGAAGTTGAATCTCTTGGATCGTCCTGAGGAACAAGGTGGTGATGGGTTTGGTCTGATAGACACAGTGATACTTAAAGATCAGTATCCGAGGACTGATTGTAAGGAGGAAATGTCAGAATTAGGAATGAGAATGATCTTGACATTGTGGGAAAGTGGAAGTGACTGAGTAGATCAGAGCAGGGAAAACAGCAAGAATTCCCAATAGAAAGAAAAGTGAGAGGAAAAACATCTTCCTGTACATAACATGATTCTATTAATGCCATGGAAATAATGAAAGCACTGAGATTATTTTGGCATTTTAATGTAGGAGGTATATGCGTCTGCATCCATTGAAACTAGTGGACATACACGTAAATGGTTCTCAAACTTTCCACAAATGCAGGGAAAATACCAGGAAAATATAAAGTGGAATATCATCCTGCATAACACATAACGTATTTCTGATCCTCCCCGGCTGTCTTTGAGTCAGCTGTGGCCATCGATCTCCACTGGTCTCAAGAGAGAGAGAGAGAGAGCTGGTGGTGATGGGTCACATGTCCTGGGGCCCTGGGAAGCTCAGACCTGTCACTCAATGCAGTGGCAGGAGGTCAGAGGTCAGACTATTGAAGCCCTCTGGAAAAGATATTAAACATGTATGAAGCAATCTTTATTCTTTCTTTATTTTTTTTTTATATTTTTCTTGTTATGCACAAAAACAGAAATTCTTCATCTTTGAAAGTGTACTTGGTGTTAAAATTGACTCTTCTGTGATGATGTGGACATAGAAACACCTGTTTGGATCATTCCACAGGTAAACAGGTTCATTGGTAACAGGTGATAGTATCATGATTGGGTATGAAAGGTTCATCCTGGAAAGACTCAGTCGTTCACAAGTGAGGATGGAGAGAGGTTCAACACTTTGTAAAACAGTTGTCAGGAAAGACAATTTTGTTGTTTTTATTTATGTTTTGCACAGCTTACCAACTTTTTGGGAATCAGGGTTGTTCATTTTCTACACACAAGTTGCATATTTGCTCATAGTATGAACGTAAACAAATGCCTCTATGTCCAGATGAAATCGTGTACGTCCGGAGCAGAAGGCCAGTGGAAGTTATCAGGATGGTAAACAACAAACGGATATAGTTTCTCTTTGAACTCTATCAAAATTTGATGAGAACTTGACACAGGCACGATACAGTACTTCTACATGGCACATTGCACGGTTCTCCCCATGGTTCTTCTTTCAACATGTTCCATCTCTCATTCAGCACTCAACACAGGAGAAGCTTTTCACTCCTCGCTCACTGTTCCCTCGCATGCACCTGAGAAATATCTTTGTGTTTGCACATGGACGCGTGCATCAAAGCCGCCTGTTTATTTATAGTGTCCATTGGCCAGGTGGAGAGGTGTAAAGGAAATGTCTTCCCTCTCTTCTCCGCCACAGCGGGGTTCAGTACAAACTGTTCCAGCCTTGGCCAGAATTGAGCCTAAAAATAACCAACAGAGGAAAAATACACCTCCCTCACCCTCTCCTCTTCTCTGTCATTTCTCTTGCCTGAAATGACAAACAATTCTCAGAAAGACCACAGAGTCATAACGCGGGGAGAAACAGAGCGTTTTACACCATCAGGAGGAGCCTGGCCGGGAGGAAGCTCGTCTGTCTGTGTTTATAGAAAGTGTATGGCAAGAAGACAGGTGTAATGAACAGTCTGTGCATAATTGGGCTGTCACCCAACTTCACCTCGGCAATATTTTGGCACCGAAATGATGTAGATGCCAGAGCACGATAGCTGTTTTAGCAGATGGAAAGATTCCCCTGGAAGCATCTCTGCAGTCACAGGAACCCTAAAGCCCTGTGGATTGGTTCCCTCTCTCTCCACCTATTCATCCAGTCATCTCACACACGTCCTTCTTTTCCTCCTGTGGATCGCGGATCAAAGCCTCAGTCCTCTTTGTGTTCGGATGCGCTCCGCGGGCCCGGATCAATTGAATGCGTCTGGAAGGTATTGAGTTGGTCCGGCGCTGCAGGTGTCCTGAACTCTCCCTTATCTCCACCGTGGGCTTTTCATCTGGGCAACGGCTCGGCATAATTCTATTAACGGCGCTTCGGTAGATTACCAATTTCACCAGATTAGCCGCAGCTAAACCCCACACTTTAAAGGATCAGCAGTGGAGAGGTGGGGATGTGGATGGAGAGGTGTGGAAATGCATTGTGTAGTAGTGTGAAAACATGCCACTAGATGCCCACCTATAGACACAGACACTCACATTATGAATACAAGCACAGGGCATAATGTGCTTTGTGCCTTCTGCGCACACACAGTCACAAGAAAGCGTTTGTGTTGTGTAAGCTGCTTTGTCATGCCAAAGCCCCTTATCTCTGTGCTTATGCAATTAGGCTGGTGAAACAAAGCCCACAGTAATTAATCATAATATCCCTGACGATACAGTATGTCACTGTGTCACCTCTGCTCCTGCTGCTTCACACAGCTCTCCCCGAGAGGACTTAAACCATCTGGAGACAACTACACTCCTCACTGCCGAGTTTCCCAGTCAGATCTCTGTGCCTGAGTCACTCCAAAAAAGATTTATTATAGTGGCATTAAAAACTCTCCTCCATCTCTCTTTGCATTTCTTCCTCTTTCTTCTCTCAGCATAGGAGAGTGTGAAGAAACATATGTTTTTGGCGAGCAAGTGTAAATGTAAGGTGTCTTTGCAGCTTTCTCCCTGATTGGTTGCCTGCTTCTGTGTTTCAGTCATGGGAACATATTGGCTCCTGCTCTCTTAAGACAGTTTTTAGATTAATGTGTGTGTGTGTGTGTGTGTGTGTGTGTGTGTGTGTGTGTGTGTGTGTGTGTGTGCATGTGTGTGTGTGCATGAAAGTCAACGCCAGGGATTATAGTGACAGAGAAACACTGTGTCTGTCTTGTGTAAGTCTGGGTAAGCTTGCCTGGCAATCACACACACACACACACACACACACACACACAGAGTCCAAAGCTTGATTTATCCCTTCCACTATACACAGCTTAACTTCACTTCTTCACCTCTGAACTGAGATCAGTGTCAAGTCAGTCTGCACAGCTCCCTGCTTCAGCACCAGCAGACGCTCTGGCTTGGTCTGAGATCAGCACCAAACAGAGGCGGGGATGGACGAGTGGGTGTGTGTCTGAAGGTGTGAGGATGCAGAGCGAGAGAAAGGACGTCATCATGATCGTGATTCACAAATTGTAAGCAGACTCTTGGGAGAGAAGAGAAGCATGATGGTTGCACTCTGAGTTAATCCTGCTGAGTAAAACTGCGTGTGACAGATGATGAAAACACAAACAGCAACTTTGTTTTCTTAATTTGATTGACAGCAGAGTGGGTAGGACGTGGGCTGGGAGGATTGAAAGTTTGACTGTGGCGTGAGTGGAACGTGAACATGCAGCGGGAATGAATGCTGTGAGGTCGATACCAAAACAATTGTTCATGTACTCAGCGGTGACAAATAGAAAATCTGATTATTCAACACTCTCCGAGGAAATAAAAGAGCGATTTCAGCGCCGGTCTTGTCTGTTTTTGTCTTCGCCTTTTTTGAATTCATCGAAAGATTATTTAGTAGGCTGCTTCTGGGAGTGCACAGGTAAATTATTATTACCTTGCATTCTGTCCTGAGAGGCCCTGGAAAGTCATGACTGGCTGAGAGCATGAAATCCTTATAAAATCCAAATCCTTTCGAATCCCTTATTGTTATGGTTTAGTTTTGAGTTTAGTTATTTCCTGTTTCATTTTGACGAGTATTTTTCCTCAGGCGTCTTTGTTTTCTTTACTTGAACGACTGTGGCTCAGAAGGTAGCAAGGCCGGGCACCAATCATAAGGTCGGCAGTTCGATCCCTGGCCCCTGCAGGCTGAACATCTAACTGCCCTTGGGCAAGACACTGAACCCCACATTGCCTCCAAAGACTGCTCTAACTCTCTAACTGCAAAATGAAATTGTATAATTACACACCCAGAGAATAACTTGAAACAAAACTTATAAAAGAGAGAAACTCAAAAGTCCTCATATTGTTGCAGCACTCAGAAAGATTTCTCCAGTCATGTGATAAAGCTGGTTTTACATTGGCTCTTTACATGCCACATGTAGCACGCTCTCTGAGGTTTATTGTTAATATATTTGTATCTGGACTAAAGTGTTGAACCATTGTCAACCACAGACCCTCACCGTGAGCATGGCTGAAAATCTACCGACCAGGTCCTCAATACACACCTGTGCATGGCCTGTTCCAGTACATTACGAATATGACAAATGGCACAGATGACAACTTCAGAGCATGGATAAATCACTTTGGGCTACTATTTTGCTGAGCTTTTTATCCTCCTCCTCTGCCTCTCTGCCTCGTTTGTACTTTATTACTGAAAGAGATTAATTCATACTATGCACTGCCACCGGCTCAGCACTACACCGGCAGCGAGGGAATATCCATCTGTGACACACACACACAGACTGTAGCAGTGATTAGGGTTGTATTAGGATTATGATGATGGAAATGATCATTATGCTGAAACTGCTGCTGATGATACCGGCGCTCATATTACTCTAAATACTATCTATGTGAAATGTGCCTCATTAACCGAGCATCATGATGCAGTCAGCCTTTTGCATGGACAGTCAAAACCCCCCCTGCTGCTTCTTGGACTGCTCAGGAAACTCAGTTCTGTTGTTTAACCAATGGCCATCAGATTGTCTGGCAAGTATGACTTGGCATAGCAGAGCTAGAGACAACTCCCCCCCCCCATAAATACGGTGGTGGGAGAGCACAAAAGTGCAGACGAACAAACAGGCAGCTTGACAATGAGCAAAGCAGACAGATTGTGTGAGAACTGAAAAAGAAGAATGAGGACTCTGAAATAATGGCAGGGACAAAATCCAGTTGGGTACGCAGAGTGAGTGTCAGAGAGGAGACTCAGCTTGTGATCTAGCTGTCACAGATGTCCACTCTTCTGCTTTTCCCTCCAGATCTGCGCCAGCGTCCAAATGTAAATGCCGATATCGCTGACGTGAGAGCGGCGTCAGGTGTCATGTCAGTCGTGTCAGCGCTGAGTGACACTCTGGGTAGGGGCGGATCCCAGTTCAGTTCAGTTGAGGGAGACGACGATGCAACGGGCATGGACCCAACAGACTGTAAAGAGCCGACGGCTGCAGAACACACAGGATCGCGTAGTGACATTTTCTGTGTGGGTATGAGTGTGGGAGTGCACGTGCATGTGAGTCTGTTTGTCTGTCTGCAGTCGTTTGTGCGTTCATACAAGAGAGGCTTGTCAAAATCATTCTGAGGTTGATTGATGATAATTTAGATGCACATTCTCTCGTTTGCCGCCTTTCTCTTTCCGTTTCTCCACCATTTGTTGGATAACAAGCATGAAACACTGGACATATAAAGAAACAATAAGGGTATCTTTCTTTATGTGCTTTTATATATAAGAGGTAGATTTGGTGGTTGAATGCACATAAGGTCACAATGTTGTGTCACAAATTGTTGCTGTAAAACTATCTTCTCTCTTTCTTTCTGTCTGCTGCCAGTGTGCTGTTTTGTGGTTCACAAGCGCTGCCATGAGTTCGTCACCTTCTCCTGCCCCGGAGCCGACAAGGGTCCTGACACAGACGTAAGTTGTTAACACTTTATGCATGACTCCTCGATCCCTGAGTGCATCTGAGTGCATCTGTCTGCACACAGAGACAGTCATTTTGTGGCATTCAATTGGTATAGTGTAAGACAGTGCAGCACGCAATCTGTCAACGTAGACGCAAAATATCTTTAAAAGAATATTTTTTAAAAATACTGTCAGTTTCACATATATTTTAACAGCTGATAAGAAACAAAGTGAAGCGCAGAGTCTGAGCTTCTTCTTTTTTTTTTCTTAACACACATCAATGCGAACACCATTTACATGTCAAACAGACAGAAGAGCCAAAAACCTCAGCTAAAAGCAGAGTTTAAATGTCTGGTGAAAGATGAATATAACTCTTGAGTCAAAGGATGTCTTTTCAACATGTGCAAATCAAGATCAACAGGAACTCGTCTGCCCTCACTGTGTGTGTGAAGCAGCGAGCGAGACACACTTTGGAGCCTTTACATTGTGAAGGACAACAAATACAGTGATGGTGATTATGATTCAGTCAGGTTAGTTACATTGGAAGAAACATGGTATCGGCATTGAAAGATTTAGCTTCCAAAGTTTAGCCTCATAAATGCTAATTGGTGTTTGAACATTAATTATTCAGTGGATAATATTTCACAAAAAAATTGAATTCAGTGAGAAGATTGAAATCTTTATGACCATTATTAGCCTCCTTGCAGGCTGACATGACTATTGGTTTTGTCACCTATGTTCTTTAATTCAATGAAACTGATCTCATATTTTTAATGGAGTTTGGTTGTTCAATCAGTCTTTCTAAACTTAGCACACTAGACGTCACACTTCAAAGATGATGATGCCTCTCTCATTTTCGTCTCTTAATGCAAGAAAATCAATTCAGACCAACCATTTAACAACACTCTCAAGACCAGCGTATCAATAATATATGATGAGAGGGAATATTGCAATACATCACTGCATCGATTTTTGTGTCAGCCTGTAAAAAGTCAACCCTCTGAATGTGCTGTTTATGTGGAGCACTTCTCTGTTGCTGGATCAGCTCCCACACATTAGGCGTGATCACATTGTCCCTCATTAGCCTCCTCTCTTTCCCCCCCGAACCCATCCGATGCTGTCGGGACGGGGCGGTGGTGTTTCATTGGTGTCAGAGTCTGACCTCTGCGGTCCCTCGGGGGTCTCTGTTTGGAGTGCATGTGTGACCCCGCTGCACCAGATGAACCTCAGTCTCTTCTCCCCTCCGGCCAGGAACGGCTATCTGTCCTTTGTTAGATAAGAGATGGAGGTCGAGCCCAGCTGCAGCGTGCACCGACGTCTGTGTGCTTATGTGCAACAAGCTTTATTGAGACAGGCAAAGCAATGACACACTGATGACTACTGTAAAGCCAATTAGATGGTGGTGTTCGCACCCAAAATCCTCTCATGTTTACACAAGTAAGAACATCGAAATCTCAGTTTTTAATGGCTCCACTGTCTTTTGTATGTTTGATCAACTGTAACGACGATGCTCTAATTGTCCAGCGCCTCCTCACTGTGATTTTCAACTGCTCCTCATTAAGCTGGTATTAGAGAATTTTCTTCTTTTTTAACTTGTCTTTATGAAGAAAATGTTGAATGCACAATGTATTAGCTATGGAATAATTGCACGGTCAGCTGCCTGGGCTGCACTGAACAGGTTGATTGGTTCATCCTGGAAAGACTCAGTCGTTCACAAGCAAGGATGGAGAGAGGTTCAACTTTTTGCCAAAGAGACGACTGAAGGATTTTACCACATGGGCTCGGGAACATTTTGTAAAACTGCTATGTTTTACAGTTTTACTTTTAGGGAATTTGGAAACAAATGCAGCGTGACTTCTGTCGCTGGTAGTGGAGAGAATCTGAGGAAAACAGAAAGTGATCTGGTCGCCTTCCAACTTTAAATAACATTAGAAGAAGGGCTTTTAAAAGATGGAAAGTCAGCGCAGTTTGGTGAAGCTGTTGCATCCCAGGCAATTAAGAGGGCACTTTTGTTTACGTGGTTTTATCAATTCTTATCAAAGCGTTCGTTCTGTATTGGCTCTCTTCATCTTGCTTTTTTAAGACTCATTACTCGCTCTCCTTCCTGCACCCATTGTTCATTTTCTGTATCGCTTCTGAACTCCCTTCTTGTTATTCAACCATGCGTCTCCTCAGTTCTGTCTGTCTATCTTCCTGCCTAACTTTCTCTTTCTCTTCCTCTCTTTTATCTCTCACTCACACACATATATATACACACACACACACACACCTACACTGCTGGCTTCAAGTACCCATTGTGAATTTTGGTCTGCCTGTTTTTGTGCCTATTATCTACCAACTGGCTTTGAGTGAATAGAGAGCCCTTGGGGGGACGGACCTCTTTGAATTCCAAATGATGATACGGGACTCGTTCATACACAAACAGCTCTTTTTTTAAAAAGAGCAAAGCACTTATTTTCCTTTAATCTTGTCAGTTTTGACACTTTTTCTCAATTTAAACAGTTTCCACGTCGCATAGACGAGTTTAACTACAGAGCAAACAGTCAACCTTCCTGTGATGCCACCAGGCAAAGTAAAATCCTCCATACTGGATCATATGCACTGGTGCTTAATGATAAGTATATAGCATGTGTAGCACAACTTATCTAGATTCATGGAGGATAAGATAATTTCCAAGACTGGTTTCATTATAGTATCTCAAAGGTGAGAAAAGTATGACCAGCAGCTGGACTCAAAATAACCCACTGTTCATTATGATGAATTAGCACCCAGTGCAACAGTGAGGGTCAGTTTTAATAGTGTTTGTACACAGTAGAGGTCTATGGCAAAATTAGCAACATCAGAGTGCAATTTATCAGTTCATTTTTGGTTTTGCTATTTCCGTCAGATTTGGAGACAATAAGAAAAATAGAACATTAATCGGCCTCATGGTGAATTATATAACTTAGCAACACCCATCCATCCATACATCCATCCATCCACACTCCTCCGTCCTCTGCCCCTCAGCTTCTGAATCAGTTTTGGTGTCATGACTCTCTGAATCTGGCTCCAGGCTCGGACATACACACACACACATTGTCACTTTCTCTCTCACTCACACACAAACACACACACACACACACACAGCCTCTGCCCCTTTGCGCTGTGGGTTGTCAGTGACCCTTGCGCCGGCCTCGGTGCACGGATGGCGTCATCTGTCCGTCAGACGCTTTGATCCGCCGAGGGAACAACGTTGAGATGGGAGAGAGAGACGTTCGCATTACCATTTGAGTGAAAAGTGCTCTCCCTCTCTCTCTTTTTCTGTTTTTCATTCAACACATTGTGAGGCGTAGGTGGAAAATAGTACTGTATTATCAGTCAAGGATCACTCTGGAAACAGTGAATGAAGGTGACTCATCCATAGAGAAACAATATGGGTTTCACAACCAGGTTACGTGAACATAATAGGCCTAGAATCTGGACCCCCGGTCTTTAACCAGATCAAGCCCTTTTAAAGTCTTCCTTTTTCCTTTTTCTAATATCACTTCATTTCAGTGGCAGATTTGTTCCCTGTGACCGGGGAGATTATGCTTTACATGAATACGTATATTACTGTTACAAATCCTCTTTCCAACCATCTGTCTTTTGCCCTGTTCATCAGCAACGCTGCTGTAGAGCGCGTGCATGGTTTTTTCCATCCTTCCCCATATGTTTGATTTGTCTTTGCCTTACTGGATATTTTTCACATATTTGTGGGATTTGGGAATAGGTGTGTTTTGGATATTTGACTGGCAATTCCGGCAAAGCTGCACAATATCAAAGTCTCTTCAAAGTTACATTATCACTATTACTTTAATTACTATTACTATGCAGCCCTTCTCCACCCATCAGAGCAACCAACATGCTTTGGACAAGCTTAGATAATCAGTGACTAAATGCATGGGGGAAATTATTATTTTCATCATCAGGTAATCTGCAGATTTTTCTCTTAATTGATCTATTAAGTGTGACAGCTATTCCCATCAGTGCTCACAATGAAACTGAGCAAAGTCAGTTCATTTGACTGCACCAGGTTTTCAGTCTCACATGGTCCCACCTTGAGAAGCATCCTAAAATCCATCGATAGCTACATGATCGCTACTGTTGTTAGCTCCATATTTTTGTCCTTTTGGCTCATGTGCAGTATAGATATATTCTGAAAATCTTCTTTTCACTTAGCACTGGTGGTTTAACTTCTCACCTTGCCACAGTGCTGTAGTAGGAGTGTAGTGGAGGGTGTGTCAGTACATGGTGACATCACTCCTGGGTGTGGTTCCAGATGCCACACACATCAACGTATTTCAAATCTAGTTAAGTAAAAGTAGCAATACAAGACAATAAAAATAAGTTATTGTCCTGCAGTCCAGATTTTTCTTGTGTAAATGTACAAAGGTAAGAGTACTCATTATGCAGAATTGCCTGTGTCAGTATTATGTTATTGTATTATTGGATCATTTTTATTGAAGCATTAGCATGTACTTGAGTAAATCTACTCAGATACTTTCCACCACTGCCTTTCAGTGTCGAGCAACAGACCTGTAGATTTAACCAAAAACGGTGGTAAACACTTCAGTGTGTACACTCAGAAGTGCAGTCTCTTACAAACTCCTCATCAAGTATGTACATAAACTACTCCAGCCCCCCCTCCCTGCTCTGTTCCTCATTACAGCAGTCATCAGCGCCGAGGCCTGTTGACTCTGTGACTCTGCTGAAAACTACACTGATGGCTTAATTGGAATGACGAGCAGAGTGAGAGGCATCATTAGCCACCGAGCTCCTGTGAAAAGGAGGATACGCCGGGAAAAGGAGAGCAGAGTAAACAGTTATTTTACCATTTTTTTTAGCCTTTAGAACTGATTTCTTTTTAAGCATAGACCTCTTGAGCCCCGACAGAAGGTGTAAACGGAGAAATTACCCTCAAATAAGGAGCACATCCTTCTTCTTATTATAGGAAAAACATTAAGATTTTTTAGAGAAAAACATTACGACGAAGTTAATATTGAATTACTAACTACTAGTCAGAGGGAAAAGTTTTATATCCACCGACACAGACGGCATAATTTAGAAATGAAATGCTGGCAAAAAAAACATCCGGCTCAACAGTTTCCAGTTCAGTAGTTAAATATCAGCTGTACCCAAATGAGGTCATCTGTAATTCAGCTGCAGCGTGTCGGTGAGATTACCGGAGGTGCACCTCAGGTCTGAGAAACTGTGACTGTCCGTGTTCAGAAAATGACATTAGTAAGAGACCTGGTTCTCCCAAAGCGGAATAATAAGTGCTTGTGGATGAGCTAAAACAGAGAAGTGTATGTGTGTCAGGATAGGTGTGTGTGTGTGTCTGTGTGTGTGTGGGTGACTCCAGCTAATTACCCACAAGCACATATGGCTGTGTGGTGCAGAAAGGACAGAGGCTTTCTGCGACACTTTCTCTGAGTGGAAGGATTATACAGGGGGTGGACACAACACCACCTGTGCAGTCTAATGCAATTCAGCACAAGCAGTCTGCAATAAATACTACGTTTGAAATGGTAAAACAACAACAGAGGGATGATGGAAAAGATATAAAAACACCAGGTATCTAATAATTGTTTGACTGATCAGACCAAGTTGATGAATCTGGCTCAGATAAAACACATGAAAAAAGCAACTGGAGCTGAGGCTGTTGACATCACGTGTGTGAGTGGGAGCAATTATTTTAAAAACAAAACTGGCTGACAATGGTGATCAAACAGCAAACTGTAATTAGCTGCTAATATTTTATAATCCACTTCAGTCAAGCATGACAAGCTTTATTTGATTAGGACTGTGGCGCTGACAGTGTTAATTAGATAGATTCATAGGAAGAGAGTCCTTATAATATAAACACCTATGATGACACATATCAAACACTCAGCAGTATTTTTTTCTTCTTCTTCTTTTTTTTTTTTTTAGATATGAGGTCTATGTGATTATTCTAACCTTGATCGACCAGTTCCCAATGAGATTTTGAATGTTTTACTTTAAGGGTTCAGAAAAATTCTCAAGCTAAATAAACCATTTAAAAACTGCATTATCTGAAAATTGCAATGTCGCAAAGCTGAAAGCAGGGTTGTTTTTCCAACCAACTTCCAAAGTTGACTTTTTGGAGATACTTGGTTTTCATAGGACACTGGCAGGTGATTAAAAATCCCACTAGTTTTCATGTTGTACTTGCTGCCAGTGTTGGCTTTGGTCATCTGACTGCATTTAATTCTGACTAATTGTGACGAACATTGCACTGCTGCTCTTTCTTGGACCTGTTTCCGCTGAACATTAAACTTTTCCTGATGACGATGAATATGAACACACGATCAGCCACCATGTGCCTGAAATCCCAGAGGAGCTCTTATTGTTGATGTTCCACTTATTTGTGCAGAAACGAGCACGATGGCTGGTTTTATCGCCTGGTGCGCATTACCTGTCAACCGTTATCCTCCCACTGTCAACCTGTATAGACAGAAAAAGTCGGAGCATCACAATGAGTCAGATGAAAAGAGTTGAGTTGCTGCATGTTTCTGCATCTCTTTGACACATTGACAAGTGGTGAGCTGAAACATGGAAAATCCCTTGTTCCTTTCTTCTGCTGGTCCTGTTGCTGGCAGCTGTGACAGCTGAGCGTTTCTTTGTTTTTTTGCTTTGACAGGTTGCAGGGTCGGTCCTGGTGTGGTTACTGGGCATCGATTTACTTTTTATCAGTCTCATTTGGTCTCCTCCAAATTAAATTTTATTTCCCATTTCCTCTCTGGCCAATCTTTGCTTGACCAAAAAAATGTCACTTTTAATCTCCTGTGCTCAGATATCAGTGACTCCAGGTCTGCTTCATGCCACACATACATCAGTGACTTAACAAATTGCCTTGGTAGCATTAACCTCGCCTGACAGCGTACAGTGGGCCACACTTCATCTGCTTCTCGCACCATTAGCCTGCCGGTCTCGAGCCATTACCCTCCCAGCACTTCGGCTCTGACCTGCAGCAACAGCTGGGAGATCGGGCTATAACCCGGCCGCTGCAGCAGCTTACACAATAACAAATCTCCCCACATGCCAACGCTGAAGTGCACAGAGAGCAGATTACAGCTTAGAGTCGAGCGTCAACACGTGTGGTCGCAAGAGCAGGCGGGGGGTGTAGGGGTGGAGGGTGGCGGGGGTTGATGAATTAACTTGACGATAACTCTGTACAATATGTAAGTCGGAGAGGTCAGCTTAAAAGACCAACGTCTGTCTGTGTGTCATTAACCCAGAGGAACAGATTGGTCTTTAGTTTATAGACGTTATTATGATTATGTAAGACTGCTACACTGAGGTCTTCAGTCAAATATCACAATCTGTAAGCAACTTTACTGTAGGCTGAGCAGATGTCCCAGACTGATTCAGCCTCCGGCCATTTCACACACGTTCCTCTCAATGGGAGACTTTACAACTGCTGGATGGACGGCTGCTCAGAAGTCAGAGGATGTTCTTCCTACTGTCGCTGTCAAAACAATCAATAAGCCTGAAAGTGTCAGATGTCCGAACAGCTGGAAAACATGACATAAGCTGCTGATTTAATCGCAGATATCAAATGCAGTTATTGGTCTCATGCCTGATCACATAAGCCAGTGTGTCAGTTAGTTGATGAATTTTGGGAATTGCTGGGTTTCTGCCTTCTGTCCCGAGGCTGGAAACAATGATGGAGAATATGAGTGGTGTGAATTCCCAGTGGTCCTTCACTGCTGCATGTGGATTTTAAACAACAGAAAATATATTGTGTGGAAGTTATTTGTGGCTCTTAACACTGCCTGGCTTTTGTGTGAGAACAAGACACAAACATTACAGTGTACTAGGCCACATGCACACATCTGATTACACAGAGAACATGTGGAACTCCTCTACAGTAAATACATCTCATTATCGTTATCCCCGCCATGTTTACACCTCTTCCACCGCTCGAGTGGAGATATAATACACTTGGTGTCAGACGGCCTCTTTTAATGCTGCTTACAAAGTGTGCAAATGAAAACATCACACGTCGCCTGAATGCAGCACGTCTAAACGCTGGAGTGTGAAGAACGCTGTTTGCATGGCTGTCCCCATGGCTGCACCGCAGAGAGCAGGGAAACACTCTGCAGCCTCTCGCTTACGCTCGCCTCGGGTCTCTCTGCTCTTATTTTTTCCGTCGTGCAGCTCTGCTCGCGTCTGAAAATGGCCACCTTACCAAAACACACACAGTGGGGCATCTGTGCTGTCGCGCAGCCACCAGCCGACTCGTGCAAATGCCTGCTTGTGTTAGAGCAGCGCCGGGCCTGCACAGCAGTGGGTGGGGCACGCTTTTCAAAGGTCTGAGCCAGTGGGCCAATAAACCGGCAATTTGCCTTTCACAGCTGGGGATGTTTTTCTCTGTAGCGGTTTATAACACTCACCTTTACAATTATTTTTTTGGGCAATAAATCTGTCACATCCTTCTTTGATTAATTAATGAATCATTGAGTCTTTAAAGTAAAAATGGCCCCTACAGTTATCCAGGGCAAAAGGTACAGTCCTCAGATTGCTTGTTTTGTCTGATTTAACAGTCCAAAAGATTTTTAAATTCCCAGTGATATAAAGCAGATAATTCAGTGAATGTTTGCCATATATGCTTGATGAACGACTTCAGCCACTGCTTGCTCATCAAAGTTGATGATTAATGTTGTGTCGACCAGCTAATTACTTAATCGCCTAATTTAATGTGACTTTCGAAAACAATATCTCTGTATTGTGATGAATGTAGTTTTTTTACTGACAAAGGCTTCAGTCTGTGTCTGTGCAGCCTGCTGAGGTGCTTTACTCAGCTTGACAGACAGTAGGTTGTGTTTATCTGGCATTTTAGCACGTCAGCATATTTGTCCACAGTCTTAAAGCCACTCTTGTCTGTCGGAGCCGGCTGTTGTGTGTGTGCGGACAGATTTTGACCGTGTAAGGCCTCAAGTGAGAACAGATTCTGGGAAGCTGGAAAGTAGGAGTATTGTATTCAAGTTTGCCTTGGTGTTTATGACCACTTGTAGCGCTGTGGAGCAATGTAGTTATGAGCAGGTCTCCATATTGTTTGTTCTTGTGCAAGTGTGCAGCGAAAAAAGTCTTTCTTTTTTCAATTTAGAATCCTTGAACATTATAAACTTAGCCCACAACCGCAAAGTTAAACAGGCACCATCTTTGAGTCCAGTTCTTAAAGTGCATCCATCTTGAGGCATGAGGATGCTGCTAACACAATAGACATTCCTGCAAATGGTTTCACACTATTCCACTGATCTACCGGTGGAGGTAATGTGCAAAAGATCCAGCAATTTTTCAATAAAAGGCCAGGAATAGAAAGTCTGCCATCAAGAAAACAAGGAGGCAAACAATGCAAAAAAAAAAAAAAGAGGAAGGAAATGCATTCAACGTGTTTGTTAGAGCTCAAAGAGACAAACACTGCTTCTAGCATAAGAAGTTGTCTGTTTTATTATGGCATATTCTCAAGTGTAGTATTTCCTCACACTCCTTTACATTTGCACATTTTCCTCTGTTTGCTTTGAGATGGGAAACACGGTCGTACTGAAGCTGCACTGTTACTTCAAAGCAAACCTTTGTTTTCTCTATACCGACATACTTAGATATAAGAGGAAATATGGCTGCATAAAACTGCCTCCTCCGCCCTCCTCTGTTATGAAGAAAACATGTTTATTAGCGTGATTATGTAATACCATTGTGTGTGTGTGTGCTGTTATCTGTATATCCGTGCGTGCTCCACAGCATGCGTGATGAGTGGATCTCCCCTTTGCTTATTAAGAGCAGGGCTCATTAAAATCCCCTTGCAGGCTGACGATGACTGAAGCCTTCTGCCTAAATAAACCCCACAGACCTGGACAGGAGACGGAGCGCAGGAGCAGGAAGTGTGCAGCAATTAAGAAGACAGAGAAAGATTTACTACAGAGCTTCGGCGTAACAGTTGGGTCGAACTGTTCCAGCGCTAATAAAGTTAAAAGATTGTGAAAAATTCTGAGCAAAAAAAAGCGACATAATATCAGCAGACATGGGGATGATGAAAGCCGCGGGGTGGTTTCAGCCCACACAGCCACTGTGTTACACACGGGATGCTTGGTTTCAAATCTTGTTTGGGTTAAAGAGTCAAAGAGCTAATGGAGAAATACTTCCTGGCTCTGTTATTAGCCTCACCGTTTTTCCAACCTAGTGTGACCAATGCGTTTGTAATGGAGGGTAATTAAGGCTCGATCATCTCCCAGATAAACATAGATACTGTTTCAGCACAAATAGACACATTCATCTTGCTTATCAACACGGCCAATTATGTCCAGCTTCCTCGTGAAATGTTAACGAGTGAGAGTAGGTCATGTCTTTTAGTGAGGGCCAATCGAAGTGTGCTGAATCTTCAGATATTCTCAAATAGGAAGGAAGTCTGGTCGGACAGGTAGCGTGAAGATTAAGCAAGTACAAAATTGAGACATCAGGCCAGAGGCAGGCTGGGAATACAAGTGTGGGCATTGAACTCCCATCAATTAAATTAAGAGGAATTTAGTGAATCTTCTTTTGGGGAAAAGAACATAGAGCTGCTGCACCTGAGGTCCTGGTCTTTAAAAGAAGCAGGAAAAGCAGGACGGAGGATAATGAGGACGGAGAGGGAGCATTTGAGGAGGGGCGGTGAGTAATGTGAAGTAAGAACTAGCACATGGAGGTCATGCAAACATGGGAGATTGGGAGAGTAGAACGGGGGGGGGTCAACAACACTGTCACTTCTCCTCAAATGAACTGGGAGGAAGGGAAAGTAGAGCAAAGCAGGAAGTCTGGGAGCTGGAGGGCGCTTTCTGCCTGCAGGGAAGATGGAGGAGTGAAGGGGGGGAGGAAATGCATCAGAGGAGAGAAGAGGAGGAGAATGTGGTTTGTAGTATGCTGTGTGTGTATGTGTGTGTGCCAAAAGGCCAATCCCTGCCGGGCTGTGATGAACAAGAGGAGGAGCGTTAATCAGGGCTCAATGGAGATGCGGCGTAATTAGCTCAGCCTGAGACGTGAGCCTCATGAAGAGACCACTTGGCCTGTAAGTGGCCTTTAAGTCTGCACACACACACACAGGCTTGTTTCACTATCCCCATGGGGACGCTCCATTGACATAATGCATTCACAGCTAATCCTAACCTTTACCCTAACCTTAAGTCTTAACCCTCAAAAAACAGGATGTCTCCATGGGTTGGTGTGTAGTCAAGTCTCCACCCAGCACACACGCATATACACACACAGGCAGTTACCATAAAGAGTGTATGATGGTGATAATGTGTATCACCACAGTGCATAATCACCCTTGTATCCATGTGCAAGTGTGAGTTGCACCGATGCCAGTGTTGGCATGTTCTCCAAAATCTGCATGTGTGTTTACCTCCTACTGGGCCGTGTGTGTGTGTGTGTGTGTGTGTGTGTGTGTGTGTGTGTGTGTGTGTGTGTGTGTGTGTGTGTGTGTGTGGACGGCCCTCGTCTTTGCCAATTGCTTCTGCTCCCTCTCTTTTTTAGGACCATTTGGTCTTTCAGAACATTATTTGCTCCTCTCTCTCTCTCTTTTTTCTTTTCTTCTCTGGTGCAAAATGAGACATTATCATTTTCGGACATCTATTCATAGCTTCAGAGCTCGTGTCAATCATTTGTGTTTAATCACATTTCGGCACTGAAACTGAGACATTTCATTGGATAAATTAGGCTCTTTATTGTAGCTAATTGGCACTAATCTGGGTGAAGTGGAGGTAACTGAGTCTGAAGGCGAAGCTCTCTATTTACCAGCTGATAAATGTTGCAACTCTCAACAATGGTCACAGGCTTTGTCCAGTGGACGGAAGAATTAGGTTGCACATCACAGGGTGGGGTCAGGCATCAGGAAGGAGGACCCAGAGCTGGAAATGTGCAAAATACGTGGGATGGATCTGGTTTATAATGCAGTTTTATTAGAAAAAACAAAACTGCTGCGGATCATTAATAATCATGTTACGTTACTGTTCAAGTCGGTCGCACATTTAGCCAGAATCTTGAAATGTGTTTGAGGCATATCTCTCAGTCAGGTACATTCACGGTCACACACACACACACACACGAGCAGATAGCTGCCCCAGAAATGTCAGTCTGAGCCAGTGTTTTTGGCTGCAGCGTTACTGAAGAGAGGAATTGCTCAGAAAGGTGGACTCTCGAGGAGTTTACCCTCCCTGACATGTTTACCTCTCTCAGGCTTGACTCCCTGTGCTACTGTGACCCACTGTAGTCATCACACTAACCCAGTTTGATCTCTTTTAAGCTGAACTTTCTCTGTTTACCTCAAGAAGTCGGTCCATTTGTTTGGATCACGCCAGAAACTTTCCCAGTGGCTGGTACCAAACGGAGGGTCGACACTATTAATGAATAATCCATTACTTTATGTGGCATGATACCGCTTATCCCAATTACATCCAGGAACCTTGCCAGTCTGCTCCTTTTCACCAGACAATCACCCCGCTCACCTCAACGAAAGGTGTTGAATTGTGCGATCTTTGTCCAACCGTCCACTCAGACGACGACAGAATCTTTGTCTGCGCTTGAGAAACTTATTTTTCTCTTTAATCATTCCAGACGCACAAGCAGCCGTGGCTGGATGTGATTGCAGAATGAATGGAAGCTCATTTAGTGCAGACAGACTAATGATGGTGCGAGATCCTGCTCCCCACTGAGGTGAAGTGTAGAAGATGAATAGTCATAAAACTTGCACTCTCAGCGGGTGAAAGAGTCGAAGTGGCCTGTTGGGAAGCGTTTTGCGATGAGGAAGCGCACCACAGAGCCTAACCTGATTTAAGAATTTAATGGCAGCACATGAACAACACCTTGCTGCTGAGCATAATTTCATAAAGTTCAAATGGGGTTTCGCCGTCGATGATTAATGTGCATAACAATGCCTGAGTGCAAGGTGAGTATGGATAACAGATGTAGAGAAAAATGGCTTAAATGGTATTTATATCAAATATTAGAATTTAACTTGCATTAAATTCACAGTAGCTAGTAAAGGTTGAAGGATTTTCAGTGTTTGAGGTTGGCAGTATTCAGTCTTGTGCAACATTAAATAGACCAACAAGTGTGTGTGTGTGTGTGTGTGTGTGTGTGTGTGTGTGTGTGTGTGTGTTCTTTATCTTCTAGTGGGAGTTTTGAATTTTCTCTCTGCATGTTTAAGGGCAATTCAGAATGTATGCATATGATCTGTGTAGAATAACGGTGCCAGTTTAAAAAGAGGACAGCTGGTTTGCAGGATATAGTCGTTCCTGGATGTGTGAAGCATAACTAAGCATCAACTAAGCAGTGTTTCTACCTCGCTCCTTTGCTCACCTCAAAGGAGTCTGGGAGACTGATTTCAATGGCCAAAGTTTCATAATAAAAGTTTCTTTCAAACAATGAATGAATTCATCCATGAGGTTCCCATGGTGCATTCACAGGGCTGGATTTAGTATTATCATGCATTCACTTCTTATTTAAATGCCACTGGAAAGGCTCCTGCTCTCTGGCATTTACCGAATCCCAAATTGATACCAAGGTTCATTTTGTTGCCTGACTCACTAGTAGATTAGGAGATTAAGTCTGGATTTAGGTTTGATTTAGAATTAATGAAAACAGGCGGAGTGCTGCACCAGAGTCTGTATGAATTGGTCAAGAATCTGTAAAAAAAACAAAAAACAAAATCTGTCTGAAAAATAAGCCATGTTCTTTGAAAAAAATGTATTGCATGTGATTCAAGGTGAACATTTCTCCTCCCGTTCTTTCTGTCTCTCTGCCCTCATTCTTCATGTTTTCTTCAAGTTCATCACTTCTTTCCTGCAACTTCTGCAGATTGCTTTCAGTGTCGTTCAGTCATCACAAATGCTGCAAAGACTGACCAGGGACATAAGACTTGCTTTGCTGTCATAAACGCGGTTCTCTGTATAATAGACATACAAACACACACACACACACACACACACACACACACACACACACACACACACACACACACACACACACAGTGCAGGTGTGTCCTGTCTTAATCTCTCTCTGCCTTCAGCCTATGATGTGTGTGTGTGTGTGTGTGTCTGTGTCTGTGTCTGTGTCTGTGTGTGTGTGTGTGTGTGTGTGTGAAAAGTATTTGGTCAGCAGGAGACTCTGGGAACAGAAGTGCTTGCATTCTCTCATCCATTGCTTCTTGTTCACTGAACATTTCTGTTTGTCCAGCACAAGACAGAAAATACAAAAGACATTTAAAGCTGCTTGTATCAGTAATTTATATATTAATACTTGATAAGTAAATAGACATTCATAGATATTATGTCCTGCAGCATCCCTAACTTTTTATCACAAATCTGAGCTAAACATCATCAAGAAAGTCAGATTTATAATGTGAGATCAAATATAAAGACATTCATTCACTCTGAACTACCATGTAATGAATGGAAAAAAATGCTCGACTGAGGCCAAATCATAAGTATGGAGTTATTTAGCACTTCAAGTTAATCAAGTCAATTGAATTTAACTGATGAGAGTTTTATGAATAATTTATAGGCCAGAACACCAGGTGTGTGTGTGTGTGTGTGTGTGTGTGTGTCTGTGTGAGACTCTGCATCTACTCACGCCTGCCCCTGCGTTCGTGCATGTGTGTGTAGTCGCAGACAGGCTGGTAAACAGTGTGTGTTTGCGGGCAGACGGCAGCCGGGGAGCTGACCTATTCCTCAGACTGAGGCGGAGGCAGCTCGTGATTAATGTCACCACCAGGGAGGGACCACGGGAGAGATGGCGAGGGAGGGCAGGAGGAAGAAGGGACGGCAGGCAAATATACACGTTCCTTGCACTCGTGAAAGATGATATTCAGAATCGGAGGTGTCACGTACTTGATTTTTTGCTCATGTGAAAGTGAGTCACAAATTGCACGTCCTCGGTAGCACAGTAGATGTTCAAAGAATACATTATGTGTGAGCACTTTGAGAGATTGACCGAAAAGTTGACAGGACAGTCTTGACTGACTTGAGAGATTGACTGCTCAGTTGACAGAGCAATCTCAACTCTAGGTCCACTTACATGCTCGTTTCAGAGTCATCTACAGTTCCAACACAATGTACTGATAAAGAATGTGTGACATGGTCCAAAGTTCCAGAACATCTAAGTAGAGAAAGTGGACCAGTTGAGATTGTTTCATCAAATGCTGATTCCAAAGTCAAGAATAAACAGTATGCTTTCCAAACTGACCCATTTGAGGGTTTTCTGGTCTGACCAATCATCAATGCATGAATGATTCACATGAGTGGTTTGTTTCTGATCTGCCACCACTGTGATTACTGATCTTTTTTTTTCAGTCACTGCAACAGAAACTAGCTGTAAACTCAATATTCCCAACTTGTTATGAGCCAGTAACTTTTAAACACTTTTAACTCTTTGACCTCCATTTTGGTCTCCACCAATTCCTGAAGGAAATATCTGAAAAATCAAGTAGCTAAATTCTCACCAACTGTGTTCACCAGCTAGTTACTAACTTTGTCTGTTATTTGGTGCTGTGTAGCTCATGCACAGTGGGTTTATCAGACCTTCATCACTAAACACAACTAAAAAAGCACTCGGAGAGCACAGATCTCTGCCTTTGATTTATCTATTTCTATTTCTATTATTATCTATTTCAATGGATTCCTGGACCATAAAAACATACCCTTAGCAATTGGAATTGCATTGATATAATTTTTAGTTTAATAGTTATACCCGAAAATCGACATTTCCGTAATGGCGGTTTGCCGGATCACCTCCAAATTTAATCATTTGTTGCTTCTCCCAGAAAGGACATTTCCTGAAAATTTTATCAAATCAACATAACTTTTTGAGTTATGTTGCAAACAAACAGACAAACCAACCCCAGCAAAAACATAACCTCCTTGGCTGAGGTAATGAAGAGATCATTAAAATGCTCTGTAGAGCTGAAGGGACCTGCAGAGTTAGATGTTAATTTTACATTACATGTTGTCATGTCATGCATTTTTAAATGTGGATAAGAACAGCATTGATGTTGGGGAACAGGGTGAACATGGTTGCATGCATTGGAAGACCATCCCAAGTATCTGCCTTTACTCATGAGAGACAAAGAAGTCATTGCCCGACAAATGTAAACACAGGTGGTTTTAAGCGTCGGAGCAAACGACCAACGCTGTCATTTTTCCTGTGAGGGCCAGACTCGCTGTATCTCCAACAAATACAAGAGCAGAGTTCCTCGGCTAAATCTACTGCAGCAACATGGCAATCAATTTTCTCGGCGAGGCGCCAGGGGTGAGATGGCACGCTGAGGTCTCTGTCTGCTCCTGTCTCTCTAACAAAGTCACCGCCGTGTGTGCCGCTCCACCGGGGATGTCACCTCGCAGGTCTTTTCCTCCCCTTCTGTCTTCCTCCCTCACCCTTCCTCCCTCCTGTCCTCCCTCCCTGCCTCATTAAGCGCTTCAAGATTATGTAATGCACGATGAAGAAAAAAGAAAAAAAGTCTTGCAGCCTATGGCAGAGTCCCTCGGGTGTATTTAGGTATTTAGTGGTATGTGAATAAGTGTGTGTGTGTGTGTGTGTGTGTGTGTGTGTGTGTGCAGTTGCCGGAGCTCTCCTTTGTGTGCACCTTCAGTATTTTGCCGGGGGATATTTGGGTGTCGCGGTGAGGGGGGGGGGGGGGGGGGGTGTATGACTCAAGATTGTCTCCCCTGAGAAGAGCCACATTCGCCGTCCTACTTTGTAGTCTCAGGTAGAGCACGGTGACACATCTGCCATATGCAGACTTACTGACTTGCACCATTTTAGAGAGAGGAATAACTGAGACGAGCACGTTTACATGACCTGTGCTGTTCTGCTGGGCTCCTCTGTTCCTCTACACAAATTATGGACTCTGCTGTGCTAGAAAATGGGGAAAACAGAGGGAAATTTTTCAAGAAGATAAATCAGTTCCAGGCACATGTCTGGTTCTGTTTCTCTTTCTGTCTCCTGATTAATTCCTGGTTCTTTCTTAGAAAAATACCAACTTCGACTAACTCCATACAGCCACTAGTCCCCACTGTATGTATTGTCATGCAGCAGAGATCACTTTTATCACTATCAAGGTTGGCCTTCTTATCTGTCCTAGCAACAAGAAAAGGCATCAAGAATCAAAGACTAACATCAGAATACAAGTGAAAAGATTTTACATGAGAAAGTGAAGAGATAGGATAAAAAGTCAGATTCCTCTTGAGTGGGAATAACAGTGTTGAAATTTCATAAGGATCCATCCAATAAATGTTGAGGTATTGACTCAAAACCAGATGTTTCAACCTCATGGTGGCCAAGAGGAAGTGACATGAAATGTCAGATGCTCTAGGACCAAAAATTATTTTAAGTATCTGTTGTCAGTTTCATGTTCTTGCTTTTATACTTTCTGTTTTTGAGAGTTGATTTTATACATACACGGAAATTGATAGAAAGCAGTGGCCACATGAAAATAAGGAAATGAAGTTGGGATAATCAACAGTAAAATAGACGTGATTTCAAGATGATGAGCTAAAATATATGATCTATGAATATCTCTCCCTCACACCTTTAATCCCATTCCCTCTTGCTGACATGCTAACATCCTCCGACTGTGTCTCGGCGTGAAGGTGCTGATGCAGCCCCGCCACCTCACAACCCGGGCCGTCCCTCCTGTCTCCAGCAGCGACGACGGGAGGGGCGGCCCTTTCCTAAACGTTCCTGGGAGTGATTCATCTCACACCGACACAGGAAGAGGAGGAGGAGGATAAACAGGAGGCAAAAAAAAAAAAAAAAAAAAGAACTCCCGCTTGACTTGTCACTTTTTGATAATTAAACACACCGAGCAGTCAGGGATGCTCCACGCACACAATCGCACCAACTGAATCCCGGGCGCCTCAGGAGTGGGAGGACATCAGTGGGACACCTTACACCATACATTAATTTTAACTGCATGCTCCCTACTCTCTCATTTATCTCCGTCTTTGTTCCTCGGTTTTGTTCCCTCACTATCGTTGCTTCCAGTTCACACACCCTTTCCTCTCCTCTGCTTTTAACAGCACATCTCTCTTTTCCGCTCATCTTACCTTCCCTCTTCCTCCCCGTGTCTCCCACCACATCTCCCCCTCCTCCCTCTGCCTCTATCTTCTGTAAGCACAGAAGCCCTGTTGGCCTCATTAAGCTGTCACTGATCCCTCCTGCAGTGGCCGAGGCCGTCGGATCATTAGTCAGCCCTGTCTGAGACGCCCATCCTGACGAGAATAGATCAGCCCGAACCTCTGAAAATTCTCTAAATGTCTCCAGTGCGATCGAGTCAGCTGCCTCCGCCGCCGCCACCGCTGCCTAATCAAATAGTCGATCGGTTCGGCCACGGCATATTAAAACCAACATGTGAAATATTCATGCATTCACCCGACTAATTTGTGCATTTGTATCATTGATTATATGTAAGGAGATGTATTTCTGCTACACTCTCGTGTCCTCATTATCTCTCATCATCTAAATGTCACAACAGGTTATCACCTCGTGCGTCTCATGGGACGGCGAGTGCATGTCGTTAATGGGAATTTGGCAGAGGCCGGACATCTAGACTGGATTTTGGTCTAATAGGCAGTAAGCTGTTGGAGACTAAAGGTCAGGCCAGAGTGGGGCTGTATTATAATGGAAAATTGATGGCGCTATTATTTTGCAGACTTTACTGTGATTACGACTTTTATTGTCATTGCCAGAATGATGTTTAGATAAAGTATGTACAGCTTATATAGTGATGATTGTACTGTTGTATATGATCAAATAAAAAGACACTGAGATGCTGAATTACACATATTATAATGGGTCAGATGTTAAATTGAGTATAAAGTAGCTTCAGCAAGAATTTCATTAGTGCAACAACCAAGTTATGAAGGGCAGCAACTATCGATTTTTTAAATTATTGATTCATTTTCTTGTCTGTAAAACATCAGTAACACATGAAAAATGCCCATCACAGTTTTCTACAAGGTGACATTTTCATATGTATTGGTTTGTTTGACCAACAGTAAAAACCCAAAGACATTCATTTACAAATAGGCGAGAAAAATCAACCAATCCTCACGTTTGAGAAGCTGGAACCATCAAATGTTTTGTATTGTTGCGTGACTACAGTAATGAAACAATGGTTAATACAGTTGCCAAATCATGACTGTTGATTGTAATGTTTTACTCACCACTCTGTCGCCCTTCAAAACAGAAACACTGACTTTGATTATTATTTCCAATCGCTTCTCCTTTCTGTTTGTAAGCTACTGTCAGTGAAGACTTGAAATTCTAAAAAGTGCTTCCATCAAGCTTAACTTCTAACACTTGCAGTGGTGGTATGTAACTAAGTACATTTACTCAAGTACTGTGAGTAAGTTTGAGGTACTCACACTGGAGTCTTTCCATTTTGTGCTCCTTTATATTTCTGAGAGAAATAATGTACTTTGCGCTATAGTGTGTAAATTTGTTACTTTGCTGATACAGATTATTGAGACAAAATATAATCAAACAATTATGATCCATGATTCTGAAACAGACCATATTAGATAGAAAGAACCTTTTCTTTTTTCTCTACGTTGGTTTATTTTGATGCTAATACACTGTGGTAATCCTACAGTTTGAAGATTTTTTCCACCCCTGACATTTTGCATAGTGAATTTGTGGAGTGAATTTTCAGTCATTTCGTGGCACATTTGCACTGTAACATTTCCATTTTTTTCAGCACAGTGTTTGAGAAAACCTTGTTTGCACACTTACTGTCTTTGTTTTATAGTAGCACTTATTCACAAAAGACAAACAATTAATAATATCACAATGCTTACTTTGGTTTAGAGCTAGAGCTTGAAGGAAAACTCAGCACAGACTCTCTACTTATCTGTCATCCTCTGGTTTAAAAACAAAGTACAGTAAATCCAAATGACAGACATTAATCACGGTTAACTTAAACCTTCACGTTGAGCTTCACCAGAAGAGTTTCTCCACCGTCATGTGGCCACTCTGCTCTTTTTTCAATTTTCCTAAGATCCCTGCTTTTCCATCTTTGCTTATCCTCCCATGTATATGCACATTTAATACATTAACGGCCGGGTCACATGTACAGTCACAGACACACTCGATGCAGGAGGATTACAAGTGTTGCCTACACCGAAGCAATATACAGTATATTCATCTCTGGTGGATCGTACAGCAGGTCAGAGGTTCATCTTATCTAAGATCCACACATCTCATATCATCAGCGATATGTCCTTCTGTCTAATCGTGAGAGTATAGTACGTATGGATAAGCCATATGAGGATGTTCCCATATCGCTAACACCTCGTGGATTAGCAGCCCGCTGACAGGCCAGCTGTTGATCTTTTGGCTTCATCCCAATGCTGCGTAACTCTTAGATGATCTGAAAGCTTCCACTCATCAACTCCTATAGGAGCCTTTAGTCGGATGGTGGAGGTGAATTTGTAAACTGGGTCTAGCTTGCACCGGTGGCAGGAGGAAAGCTGCATGTTCAGCACTTGAAAAAAAGACAAATGAGACGGAGAGCAGCTGTGTTGCTTATGTAATTGCACAGAAGTAAATAGTTGAAGAGACACACGTTCGCATCCGCACGCACAATCAACACGGCGGTAATCGTCTGCTGTTTGGACGCCGGACAGAAACGTCAGGGGCCAAAGCGGCATCTCTGCCAGCTACAGGGCATCTGACATAATCCACACACACACACACACACACACACACACACACACACACACACACACACACACACACACACGTTAGTGCGTGCAAGATAGGCACACACAGCCTGAATGTCAGAGGGGTTAGGACACATCACGTCACATAACACACACGCACACAGAGGCAATACAAGACACAGGACATCAAAATATCTGTTTACATATTTAGATGACAAACATCTTAAAGTCGAGGCGAAAATTTTAATTTACGTGCAAGGAAATATGAAACAGCTATTGTGCAGACTTTTCAAAAGAGGATCAAACAGTTTTTCCGACATATTTGTGAAAACAGCATCTAAGATTCAAGCCTGTGGGATTTCCCACGGCATCGGTTGACTGACATTTGAAAGCTGGCATCAAAAGGGAGACGTGGTGTGACTGGAGCACATCAGAGCCCTGTATAGCCCAGCTGATGTTTTCTCCCTGGTTGTGAACTGTGATTTAACAAGTCTGTCCTCTTTCCTGTGTTCAACATGTGTGAGGACTCATTGTGCTTGTATTATTGGCGTTTCTAGCAATGCTAATAACTAATGTGTGTGTTTCACTGCATATGTTTAAACAAGATTAAGGATCAAATTGTTCTTTACTCAGTAGTTTAACAAGCGGCATTTCCCATAAGCTCCAGACCATCGTGAGTAAAACGTTGCAGATCAAAACATGTAATGAGAGACTGCATTGAGTTAGAGGAGTGAGTGGAACAGAAGCTCGACCAGATGTCATGTCATGACTTTGGCTTTCTATAGAAATCTTGCTTGCATTAGCTGTCGCTATTGAATGGGTCTATTTGTGGCAAAAAAAAAAAAAAAAAGAAGCAGACTCTCAAGTAGCAGGAGTACAGTAGAATATTTTACCCTGAGATTAAGCATAGTTCAACATATCACACAGAGCCACTGTAAGAAAACATCTTCGCCAGTTTGACAACAGAAATGCTGCAATGCAAGAAACCAATTAGAGAAAAGCTGAAAGTGCTTCCAGGTGACACTAAAAAGTGATGAACAAAAAGCTCCATTTTAGTTCATTTTCCAACAGCACTTTTGTGTTTGTGTCCATTCATTTTCTTAAGTTGCGGTGAACTGAACTCTCAGGGCCACCGTACATTTCTCCTTTTTGGTAACACAATGGTACAATTGAAACCAAGGATGTACAGAACAAACACTTATGATGAATTTCTGTTCGACTTGAAGCTTCAGTCTACCAGTCTATATTCAGACTGTTCTATAGAAACGCAGCACTGAGACACAATGGTGACATTTTATAGTAATAATATATGATATATGTTTCATCATTGTGAGTATATCATCAATGCTGTACAGACACTAATGATCACTCCAAATGTAATGACTCAAACAACATCTCTATACCGTCCCATACATCCCCCAGATCCATTATTGTCACAGATGGCAGCCGAGGATTACCATGTGTGCAATCACATCTCATGCTGATATGGGCTTTCTATCTGTCTTATGGACCCCATAGGCTCCATTCTGTAATTTCCTGGACTTGTTTTTCGCTCGGTGACGTCAGGCGAGCGAGTAAAGCAAGTAAAGCCGCGCTCATCAACACAGAAGGATTCATCAGAGGGACGATTATTATCGAATCCCGTAGGTGCTGATTGAAGTTTGAAGGAGGCGTCAGGAGCTTAATGATGTTTTCAGAGCTATAGGCGCGCACACACACACACACACACACACACACACATACACATATGTTGTCCTCATAAAAGCAGTTTGGTGAATAGCTGTTTCCATTGCTGGTCTTGCAAAATCGACAGGTCACATTTCTTGTTCAAGCTCCCTGTTTGTATGGAAGATAGTGTTGTGTGTGTGGCTGCAGTTTCGCAAGTAGCCCTCCTTTTCTTCAGTGTTTATATTGTGCATTGGTTAAATATAGTATGAGTGTGAGAGAGATGGCCTCCTGGGACCTGTCCTCCTTGGTTTCAGTAGCGATGTCGCAGTGATTAACGTGCAGGTATGTTAACAGCCAGTCAGGTTCTCCTGCATATCAAAGCTTTAAAAAAACACACAGAGAGGAACTGGGGTAAAACGAGGACCGCTGCAAAGCACTGTGGGAAGGCAGGTGATAGATGACCTGCAAAGTTTTGTTGTTTTTCTCCAACTTTTATGACGGTATGGTAATAGTTGGCTGGCGTCCTTGTAAAAGTGCCCCATGTGAAAATCAGATTGTGTAAGTACAGTAAAAACAGCATGTGTAATTATTCACTGTTGAACCTAGATGGATGTGTCGGCAGCAAACAGGAAAAGTGAGAATGAACACTTTTATGGATATTCTTAGCCGGCAATTATTCTCTGCATGTCTGCTTCTCACCTCATTATTTTTAGCTCTACCTGCTCGCTAAAGGTCGCCTTGTTGTTGTCCCTTTTCTGCATAATGTGGTGTTTTTATATTCACTTAATTCCTGGCTGTGATGTTTTCCTAATTGGGCGTGTTTTGTAGTCTGATAAGAGAGCAAAAGCAGGAGTGACACTGATCCTTCGCTGGATTGCTGAGACATCCAGACGCCTGCGTTACAACTTTTTCCTCCTGTGATCGGTTCAGTATTTTCATTTTACCTTGAGAGCAATTCTTCCCACTACAAACACAGTCTGATCTGAGGGCCACCGAGCAGCTGGAGCAGATGGGGGTTAACAGGTTAAGGGCCTGGCTCAAAGGCGCCATATGAGCCTATCCTTTCACCATGCACATTTATTCTGCTGGTACAGGAACTGGTAACCTTCTGGTCCTAATCTTCAGCCTTTAAGCCAGCACAGCCCCCATGTTATGTCACACAAAGAAAACAGGATTCTTAAGGTCCTTACACACCGGGAACGACGCAAATATACGACGCGAAATTGCGAAATATTCGGAGGCGAATTTTGATGCGCCTGACTATACATATCAAGCACGATGCGAGGAGGAAGCGAGAGGATGAAAATGGAGTCTACTTCAACCTCAAGTGATGGCGAATTGGTGCTCCTTTTGCTTCTAAAAAGAAAAATGTTTTATCTGAACAAGTTAGCTTACAAGCTAAAGTTACTTAGCATAGATGAGTGTTAAACAAAGACGTTTAACAAACTGTTTAAGCACACACACCATCGTCATATGTGAGATCCGATGCTATGACTTGCAAGTTGTTATACACTTTTTATGTTTTTTATCAAAAAGCAATCTGTTCTCCGACACGTAAACAATCAGCCGGTCGGCCATGTTGGATACACCAGTGAATGTGACAGCTCAACAACACGCAATCTGATTGGTCAGAAGTGGACACACAGGATGCGAAACTTCGGAAAACCCGACCTTGATGCGAAAAAATAAATGCCGCAATATCGCCAGACGAGAAAACGTCGCTGATATGAACGCTTGTATTGACAGGATACAAGTTCGAAAAAAAAAAAAGACGTCCAAATTAATCGCACGAAATAAACGCTCCCGGTGTGTAAGGACCTTTACTCCTACACATTTGCGTTGATGTGTCAACTGAAATGTTGATTAATACATGAATCGTGATGTTAAAATATAAATTATTGAATAGAAAAAGGAAAAAAAAAATTATTAAATGTTAAAAGTTGGATAGTTGAAAGTTTCAAAACTGCTACCTTCTCAGTTTTTCTGAAGCCCCCAGGTGTGATACCAGAGGACACCGTTCCTTCTGCATGTGTGAGCTTGTTTTTGTGCAGGCCTGGATTCCTATTACTCTAAGAGGGATTCTCCACTACCTCTCAACAAAGTCAACTACCCTCTGAACAGCTCAACCTCTCTCGCAACCATTTAGCTCAATTACCACTGAGCAGAGATGGAGCTATCACCGCTGGCGTCCCCTAATGGAGCCTGACAACTGCAGCAGGCAGAGACCTCCCGTCAGATGGCGGAGCACCCAGGAAGTGATCATACTTTCACAGGTTGAAAGCCCCCCGCTTGGCCTCTGCGTGAATAGAGCCACAAAGGCTGAGCTGCAGCACATGTCAGACAGGGGCCCGAACACATTCACACGCACACGCATATAAAAGCAGGCCTCATATCCTAGTCGGTTTAATTAAACGCTGTGTTTGATGATGAAAGTTGGGATGTGATGAAAGGCTGCGAGGTGTTCAGAGGTGCACTGTGAATGCATCTGAACACAGGATCTCTCCTCTACTGTTAATTAGAGCATGACAGGGAAGGATTAAGGGCCCGACACCTGTGTCTGCTCGGTTTGATTTCACTGTTGGTGGTGGAAAATAACCAAATACATTCATTCAGGTATCAAGTGCTTGAGTACAATTTTGAGGTTAAAGTTAAAGTTAAGATTAGATGAGTTTAGGGCTTAGTGTTTCATCATCTCACAAACTCCTCAGATTTATCTTGTGGCCCACGTCAGGTGGCTTAATCTTTATGTTAGGAACATAGTTACTTTTCTGCATTATGTTTTGTCTCATGTGGTCTCGTCACTTCCTGTTTTATTTTGGTAACCGTCTTCCCTCTTGTTCCAGGTAACTTGCCCTTCCTTCTGTGTTTCCCGCCAGTGTGATTGTCTGTCCTGCCCTGATTGTCTCCACCTGTTCCCCATTACCATGTGTATATAATGTCTGTGTCTTCCCTTGTCCTGTGCCAGTTTGTCGTGTCTTGATAGTCCGTCATTCTACGCCTCATGTTCTGTGTGCTCTTCGTCAGGTTTGCATTTTGTGTTGTTACTTTGCTTTATTCATGTCGTGTTTTTCCTCAGCCTCATCTGAGTGATTTTTCGTTCATTACCTTTTGTGGTTACCTCACTAGAGTGATTTTCTGTTGCACTTTGTCATTGCATTTTCCTCCTAAGAGTGATTTTGAGTTCTGCCTTTTTTCTTTGAAGATCTTTTATTTTGAAACTTGTGTCTCGTGGTCCTGCATTTGGGTTCAGATCAGACTCAGGCCGTGTCAAGTAGCTCCACCTGGACCAGCTGCAATATTAAAATGCTACTCATGCACCAGTGTTCAATATATGTCTAATAAACTGTGTCTATGTCTATAATAAGTTGATATCAACTGTTGCATAATACTGTGTATTTGGAGCTGTATCACTTTCTAAAATACCCAAGAGAAATACCTCTTCTTACCTAACTGGCACATACGCCATCATCTCCATAATCGACTGCACATCTGATCATCAAAAATCACCACATCCCTTAATCCAGCCAGCTCGCATGGAGACTGCTGACGTCGCTCTCTGTACCACTTCTCGCTAATGAGCTCATTCATATCCTGTGTGTCTGCATGTGTGTGTGTGTGCATGTGGGAGCATCAGCACATTTGCATGTATGTGAGTGGCGTGTTTGATATCCTAATGCCTTTTGATGTTTAATTCACTAACAAGGCTGTAAAGGCGCACAATCGGACGAGGCACACAACAAATGTCGTGATATGTGAGACATGCATTTAATGCCAAGGCCACGCTGTCACTTCTTGTAACATCAGTGAGCTTAAAAAAAGTATTAAATCATGCAACAATCTCACGGCTAACACTAGTTTCACGCCTCTTTTAATATCACTTCCCTGTTTGTGTTTGCCTGATTTACAGTCTATAAATCTGTCTTGTACATAATGAGGCTGCAGTGGGATGGTTTGAACGCAATGGGCCATTAAACACTGACAGGCTGCTGCAGGTGGAGAGAGAGAGAGAGAGAGAGAGAGATGTCATCCTACTAATTAAATCAGTGATGGATAGTCAATACAGGTGCCAGTTTCTCCCTTTACAGCCACGCTTGTGAAGACACAGATGAACCCAAAGACGCACAGTCATGGTTGTCTTTTCTGGTGCCTGAGAGATAAAAGAGGAGATGACAATGAACAGGTCATTGGTCTGTTTTTATATCAGCAGTGGTACAAGCTTTCTTTGACTCTTGACAAGCTTTTTCTGTTATCTGCCTTTCTCTCCCCCTAACCCCACCCCCACCCCCCCTCCTGCCCTCCTTCCTCACATTCATCGTGTCAGCCACTGTTTTCCGCCGTTGATATCCGGCTGATGTATCTCATGTCACTCCTTCCACCCTCTGTCCTCTGTCTTCTTTTCTTTTCTACTGAGTCACAGCTTCATTATTGTTTTTATCAGTGTCACAAGACAGATTAGTTCCTACAAGTGACACGATTGATCGCGTCAAGCCAATTTCCACTCTGGGACTCGGATGTCTGCCGGGGTCTGTATTTGAATAGCTCAGTGTGTGCTTGCTTGTAGACGGGAGATCATTTGTCTATTTGACATCGGAGGACTTGAGCTGCTACTTAATTCTCTTGAAGACAAAAAACTAGATATTCTCTTTAAGTGTGGTTAAGCAGCACTTAGTTATAATACCACAAACAGAATCATTTTCCAGTGTATACTTTTAGGTCCAAGCTAAAACATTTCAGTTCCCTACTGCATTTAATTCAATTACAATCCATCAATGTCCAGTGAATGCAAACACGGCAGGTGCTGGAGCTGCCACTCAAGTCAATATGCAAATGTCCGCTGAAGTAACTCATCTAGCGTCTCCACTATTTTTGCATGCTGGGTCAGTTTGTGCCGGAGCAGACTGTGCCTCTCAGGTGTGAAATTCACTGCTGCGTGTCTATAAATAACTGCTGTATATTTATCAAAAATGAGCCTAAAATTAACACTTGATGATGTCTGTGATAATTTCACTGACTTTATTTACACACTTTGGTTAATGACTAAATGAAATATCCAACAACCTCAGCTCGACATGTTAAATATTAGGAAGCCAATGTGTTAAGTTCAGTGGCAATGGAGTGAAGTCAGGGCCAGGCTGATGTAGGAGGTGGTTAATGACAATTGGGGACAGGTGTGCCTCATCAGCCAAGACTCAGGGGGAAGTGAGAGTCACACCAGCCACGTCTCCAGCCACAGACACTGAAAAAGAAAAGAAGGTAAAACACACAAAAGGCCAGCCAGTGAAAGTATTCTTCACAATTTTAGAAATGTGGTTTGAAGATGCTCCACTTCTGAAATATGACATGCTGTGATCCTTTGGGCATGAGGGCTTTGTCAATGAATGTAATATGAGGGCTGGACACGATGGCAGCCTCCTGCTAATTTGTCCCATTGGCCACTCGTTGTACTGCAGTAAAAAAAAAAAAAAAAAAAAACGTCCTCAGCAGGCAAAAATAAATTTTTTCCTCATTGACCAACATTGAAAAAAAAATTGTTGACATAGTTTTCCTCCAAAAAGTTTTTTTTTTTTTAATCACTCTTTGTGTTGTGTCTAATCAATTACCTTTTGTGTTTGTTAAACTTCTCAGGGCTTAGAAAAGCCCGTTTTATTCATGTGACCCCATCCCAAAATAAAGTCAATGAGCCAAGAGAGAGAAAGTCTCGCCGCACAAAGTGGAATCTAGAAAACACTTTTTGGCTAATGCGCTCTTCATTGTTTCAAGTGACTTGACGCCATCTTTGGGTCCAGTTCCAATAAAGCATCCTCGGGTTAGTCACACAGTTTTAGGCTATTGTGTGTGAAGTATCAGTGAAAACCAGCGGTCATCAATTTTCATCATTTTTTTCCACTGTATTAGTATTTATTGAATTAGTTAAAGATGAGTAATAAACACCTAGAGATGTTTTCTTTCTCTCGGCAAAGCGTCACATTCAGATCCACAGTGATGCCAGCAGGTTTGGCAGGTGAAGCTGTCAGTCCTCCCTCGATGTGGCTGACACGGTTTGTCTGCACACTGTGGACGTGAGCCTGTTCGGCGAGGCCCACGGTGGCTGGCTGGTGGCTGCAATGCCACCCACCTCCACACCCACAGACACACACACACACACACACACACACACACACACACGCACACACACGCACACACATCCACACGTCCATGTGTGTTCCATTGTCTCCAGATCTGTTGTTCTCATCTTCTTTTAATTCTTAAATCCTTGATTTCTTTTTTTCCACCATCTCTCTAATTTCACACCAGAATTTCGACAACTTCTCTCTCTCTGCCTTTGTCTCGCTCACACTGACAGACAGATGCACGCACACAGACACACTCTTTTTAAACTAGTTGCTGAGTGCAATATCAGCACTGCAGGCCCGACTGTTGCCTGCTCAAGTCAAGGCTGTGGGCAGTGTGTGTTTGGACCAGCCTGACAACACCAGTTGTTGTGGGCTCACACAACGAGGAGAGAATAACCAAGAATCCCCATGGCTATAAAACATCCCTGCATGGTCTTGTCTTTGAGTCGAGCAGCTGAGCTTCAGCCTAGAGGAAAGGGCGCATTTCATCACCGCATGAGATTACTCTGATGTGTTCATGTCTTCATTGCTCTTCTTCTGTTTGAACCTTCCGCATAGCTGTGATCATTTTTGCCTTTTATGTGCATGCATGAAGAACACAAACACACTTAATTTCATTAAGACACCGAGTGATTTACTCTCTACTTGTTTCCCTCCTTTCTGTTTGCTTTCTCTCCGCTGATTTTCAATCTATCTCCGAGTTTTCTCTAACCCATTATCACCATAGCAACTGTACAGTTGTTCACTTTGTTCCCCGAAGCCCCTCATCCCAACACACACACGCACACACACACAGTATGATTGTGGTCTTTTAATTTAATTGTACTTTCAGTGCTTTTCTGTTTGTTGATGTTTTTGAAAGATTTAATTCCTCACAGTGACGTCCAGGGACCATTTTGCTATTATCCAGTGTGTGTTTGTGTTGTGCATAAACACTTCCACTGACTGTTTGGTGAAACAACAAATAGAGAAAAATTCCCTCATGGAGCTTCGCTGAATCAAATCACTAAACCAAATCAACTCTCCAGCCTGTCGGTTTGTTTATTATAAATTCTTATGGAGACAATTTGGGATGTTTAAATTCTGAAAATTTGTTTTGTTTTTTCTCTCTTCCCCGAGTGTTGTGTAGTAATGTTTAAATGAGTAGGTCCCTGTTTTGTTCGCATTGTGCACGCTCCTGCTGCTGGGTTCACGCTGTTCCACTAATTGGCAGCTGATGACGGTGATGCTCAAAGAGGCGTAGCAGTGTGTCGACAAAGGCAGCGAGGAAGAAAACTGCAGGCTTGTAAACATGAATGCACAGCAAACAATGCAGCATTATATTATAAGTAGTGAGTATATTCAATATGTTTGTTAGATCTAAAGATTTTGGTGACAAAGGCTGAACTTTTTGTCTGTAGAAATCTCCACAGGGAGCCTTTAAGTTGAGGAGATACGTGTGATCACATACTGATAGTAAAGTGGTGTTTTACTGGATCATACAAGCAAATTCTGCCTTTTTCCTTTTTCCAGCTGCCTCGGAGAAATGCAATGTGTTGATTAGGGACGCTTCAGTAGGCAGGATGCTCGACAACAAGGTCTTTGGGACTCTTTGCTGCCTTCAGCCCATTTTGCATGAAGCAGAGGTGAAGGCAGCTCCGAAGGGTCACCTGTTAACCAATTAACCCCCGACATGACTCACATCAACCTCTTCGCTCTCCCCTTCACTTTTTTACGCCGATAATTTCCAATTAGTAATTAGATCCTGTTACCTCTGGTGCGTCTGCCTATGCCTGACTATAATTAGCAAAGACCCTTGTTCGACTCATTGTGGCGCCGCTCTCATCATTGACTTCTCCCTCTTCTTCTGCTTGATGTGGCCCTCGTTACGCTCCGAGGAATTCGGCATCATCTCGCCTCGCTGGAACCAACTCCCCTCCTGGTTTCGCCTCAGCAGCTCTGTCTGTTAGTGTCGACGGTTTGTCTGCCAGCATGATATCCAGTATTTGAATGACTGAGAGGAAGTTTGATAGATACAGGCTTATCAAGCTGGCTTATAAATTCCATTTCTAGATGTGTCACACTCCACTTTTAGATGTTGCTATTTAATGTATTTTGCAAGTTTTACGTCTATTTCCCAATTCTTCAGCTCCATGACTAACCCGTTTTGGACCTCACATGATTGACTGCCGCGCTGATGATGAGTGTGAGTCATACATTCATGCTTCTCGTAACAGGAGCAGCTTCAGCAATTCAAAGACTGCGCTGGAGATAAACAGATCACCTGGAACAAACCTAAAGGCTCTGTGGCGTTTTTATGTGTGCATGTGCATTTAAGTGAACTGGCAAGACAAACGCAAGGATGAGTTCAGTCTTTTCTCTCTTTTCACCCATGGATGCACGACTGAGCGATGTTACCGGGCTCAGGGGTCCAAAGGGCCCTTCAGCCACAGTCTGTGTGTGAAGACACCGTTATGAGCAATTGTTTCAGTGTCAAAGGGCTCAGTCATTCGAATATAAAGAAAAAAAAACTGACAATGCCGTCATGACAGCTTTAAATAGAGCTTCTGTGGGCACTGTGCTGCATGTCGACACCATGCAACATGGGTCCTCTCTGCTAGAAAAAAATCAGACACATCTTAACGTGTCTTAACTTGATGTTAATGTGGCAGCGTGGGCCACAATGAAAGCTGCCAAGAGTGCTGCCTCTTCATGTGTTTGCACTTTTAAATGTTCTGCATATTAGTCTGTTTAATCAAAATAAAGAAAGCAACAGACTCAACTCGCTGTCATTCGGTTTGATACATTGTGTTTTAACTGTACTTAGTAACACACTTACAAATCATGCGTGTACTTTATTATGTTTTGGTCCTTGCAAACACAAAGAAACAGCTTTCTAATTGCAGATAATGCTGCTTGTGTCCAGTACACAGTCCAACACAATACCTGAAAGCTGCCGTTTGTTCCAACTGTATTGTTATTTTGGAGGTTGCACTCTCCGTTGTTGTTGTTGTTGTTGCTTTTGTATACCAAAATCTCTTGATGCTTTTAGAGCAAGGAGGCAGATAATTTGGGGTCAGAAGAGGCCAGACGGAGAGACAAAGAAGAGTTTTCTGTGTGTCTGAGCATTTGTTCGGTTTTGGTTATAATGTGCATCTGCGCTTTTCCGGCTTTTTGCACCAACACAAAGCTCTGAGATGGCCTAAAGGATGGAATAAGTGCACGCATGCATGCAGACACACACACACACACACACACACACACATGCAGAAGCCCAGGGCGCAGAACAGATTACGTCTTCACACCCAGCCTCTTCGTGCAATGGGCTGCACTGAGTCGAATGCTCCGGATGACGATGAGTGGAAACCCTGCCATAATTTTACCCATGATTCCCAGGAGGAGCTGGGGAGGCACAGACAAAGAGACAAAGACACACATAAAGGGAGATGAGAGAGTGAGGATGCTTGCCATAAAAGTGAGAAACGTCCAGAGCTCGCTATCCAGAGACTTGGAGGGGAAGGGAAGTGAGGAAGGCGGCTGATGGAGTCAAAGAGAAAGAAATAGAGAACAGGGAGATAGCATCTCCTCTGAGTCTCTGGTGTCTGTTGTTCACTCTCTTTTAAGATCAGTTCAATGTTCCCACAATTGAAAAGTTAAAAAGAAGGAGTGCTCATGCAGTAAGGAGGCGAAAATGGTTTGCAGACGAAGGGAGACCCAGGAGAGCGGAGTCAGGACACGAGGGGCACGGCCATGACGCCATCTGTTTCTGTTTTTTTTCCCTCACAAGAAAATCCTCCAGGAAAGGCCGGAGGAAAGGAGCAAAAATAGCCAAGCTAACCAAACATGCTAATTAGACTTTTCCGGGACCCTCATGCCACTGACTCACTCACCTGTCAATCACTCTCCAACCCCTCCACATCTCCCGCCTCTCTCTCTCACGCCCAGACTTTCCCTTTAAATCTCACTCTCCATCTCCTTCTGCCGTCACCTCTTTTGCTTGATTTAGCCTGTTTGTGCAAAAAAATAGAAAAAAGAAAAGGCCACTTTTCACCGACGTGAGCCCACTTACTCAGCCTGTGGCCTGTTTAATTACACATGCAGCCGTTCTGACACATTTCAGCGTGATGGAGGCGACGCCGGTGGGGGTTTACCCACCCTCATTTGCAGGGCTTTAATTACAGCTATGTTTGTTTTGCGGTGATTGTAGAAATTAGCTAACCTCAGCTATCACAATACTGACTGTAGAATATATGAATTCCAACAGATGAAGCTCAGTCATGCCGATGAACAGATCCCACTGCGAGTAACCCCACATGCATCCTGTTTGTGTTGCAGAAAACATTTGATTTTTATATCACGTTATCCAGTTTCTGCTCACTTGAATGAGATTTTTTTTGGAAGCCCATCAGAGCATCAATCCCCAATTGCTCATTAGCTCGATTTTTACTCAGCCTCAGTGCCAGATGTTCAGGCCAAGATAAACAGTTGCTCAGTTACGCTGCTCCTGGCACCACGCGATCACTGCACGGTGTGTATTTGTGCCTTAATAACATTTGAAGACTGAAACAGGGAGGATGCTGGGAAGGCATCCAGGATGACAAGATGGAGAGAACTCACACCAAGCACGAAAACACTCGAACCTTACACGTTCCCACGCACTGACAACAGCCTGACATTTCCTTTCCATCTGGATCTTTCTTTCTCTCTGTCTTTCTTTCTTTACGTCAGCGCCGCCGATACGACGCAGATTATTCATCGTGTGATCTGCAAATCACACGGCTAAGACTCAGCCACCGTACGTAGAAATTAAAGTGAAGTGCTGTTTAATGTGTTAATGAGGCAAAAGAAATCTGATCTGTTTGGATGCTGCGTGCAGTCATTTATTCCATTAATCTCTGTGGGAGACATTAAGCAGCAGAGTGATGAACAGATGTTGTTAAAAAGGTCCATTTATATTCCCTCGAACACACATTTTGCAAAGGCTCTTAAATTATGATCAAACGTGTTTTTTTTCTTTTTTTTCTCATAATGTTACAGCTCAATCTCAAGAGGTTCCTCTTAACTTCAAACTCTGTCTTGAATGTTTATGCTTTGTGGCCTCGAAAAGTAAAGGAATTGTATTTCACATTTGCTTCTGAGAAACAAGTGGGAGAAAAGCTTCTCCCCTCACTTTGAAAAGATCATCTATTTTTTTGGTTTTGGAAACTTTTTCCTGGAAAACACAGATGAAGAGGGGATCACATATTTGTAGCAAACTGGATAATGCTTTTATTTTTCTTACCTTTTCTACCCTTATCCTTTTTTTAGCCTCCACTTTGTTCTGGACTGCCTTTAAAATTTGTCCAGACATTCATGTTCCCCAGAGGATGAATCCTCAGACTATGATGATCTCCTGACTTCTCCTCTTGTGCCTCAGTGGGGTTAACATTTTTGGCTTTTATTGGATGGATTGCCATTAAATTTAGTCCATGTCAGGATGAACTGTGATCATTTTGATGATCCCTTAATTTTTCACCTATAGCGCCATCATTAAGTCAGAATTTTAATTTGTCCAATACTTTGAGATCAAATACCTGCAAAAGTAATGACGTGCAGCCTCAGCTGTTCTTTCTGAAAACAACGAAATATTTCATGGTTATCTCTGTCTTCGTCGCCCAGGACCCCAGAAGCAAGCACAAGTTCAAGATCCACTCGTACGGCAGTCCCACCTTCTGTGACCACTGTGGATCGCTGCTGTACGGCCTCATCCACCAAGGGATGAAATGTGACAGTGAGTACACACTCTTTATCTGTCTGTGTGTGTGTGTGTGTGTGTGTGTGTGCACCTGTGTAGAATATGCTGCGCTGGTTTCCGTCCCACAGTACAGTCGGCCCTAATGAGAACAGATGGGAATAGACTGGTACTGTACTACCACATCTGCAGCCCAGGCAGAATTGGCCGGCCCGCCCTGCTGAGTCCTCTCTGCGCTCCCATTCTTTCCACCCACACTCCTCTATTAACTCTTCCCTCCTTTCTCTGCATGTATGACCCCAACCTGCAATGGATTTTGCTCATTTTAATTCATCCCACTCTTTCATTTTCTTCCCTCTTTGCTCTCCCATTTTTTCTCCCTTCACTCCCACACATCCTTCCCCACTCTCTTTTTTCCTCTGCATCACTTTGTCACCCATGTCCCCACTCCTTTGTATCCCCTCACTGTACCTCCTCTGTTCCCCTACGTCGTCTCCATCCATCACCCTCCCTCCCTCTCTCCTCCTCTTACTCCATCCATCCATCTGCGGGTCTCTGGTGGCGGCCTCATCGCAGATGGTAATGGGAGCACACCAGAACAAATTGATGCGGGGAGGCCATCGCCATTACGAGCTGCTTCCCCCCTGTCTCTCGTCTCTCCTCGTCTCCTCCCGGCACGTCAGCCTGACGAGCCTGGCGAGAGAGGAAGGGGGAGAGAGAGAGCGAGAGAGATGGATGTTCGGATGGAGGAGGACAGAAAGCACAAAGGAGGAGGAGGTTAGAGAGAAAGTTAGAGGGCAGGAAGAGACGGAGGAGGAAACGAGGGAGAACAAATGTCCTCTCTCCCCTCTGGTCTCTCATCTGTTTGGCTTGGTCGAAGTGCGTGGGTGTGTGTGTGTGCGTGTGACCACGAGAAACACTCGCAAGCAAAATCATTCAAATGCACTTCAGAATTAAAGGCTATATAATCAACCTCTTTCTCATCCCAGTAATGTTAAGGGGTAATGTTTATCAAAATTAAGACCACGTTTCCCATCAACCCTCTCGCTCTTTACTGAAAGGAACCTATAATTACACTGAATAAAACATAACTCTACTCAGTTTTTGGGTCATAATTCAGCTCATTTCCTACAACATCCAGCCAGGTGGGACAGTCGGAGGCTGCTCGTCCGCTGGATGCTGATCTCATCTGCTCACAGCCATTATATCATTTCTAAGTTAATGCGGTGATTACTTATTGATGTTTAAGTGCCACACAGCACCTTGGAGAAAACCAGCTATTTCGACTACAGCTTTTACTCATTTAAAATAGACGTGTCTGCACTGAATTGTCTCCAAAACAAATCTTTTTGCCACTTTGGGTCTGCAGCCTTGTGTGAGACTGTTTTGTGGGTCCAAACAGAAAAGTGAGACCAGGAGTTACAGACTCAGTCCTGCTTCTTTAAAAAGCTTCCAAAAGATTTTACCACCAAGGTAGGCCTTTATCAAAGAGCTAAGATTCTGGACTTGAGTGAAATATTTTCACTTAAAAAACGCTTCCAAACCTGACAGTCTGAGTCTCTGAGGTTGGTAAGTTGGCTGCAGTACAGAAACAGAGGTGAGCAAACACCCTCTGAGACATGTTTGAGAGTGACTGTGCAACATATCATCGCTCATGATGAATAATATGTTATCTGATGTGTAGTTCACAACGGGGTCGTACCAGCCTGAAGCCGCTGCGAAATCCACATTGGATCGTTGTTTTGCTTTTTTTTTTTAATTCCTCAAGGTCGCAAACAACAAGAACATTGATTTTCGTTTGCAATCACTTACCACATATCTTCACTGTCTGCACTAAATAACCCTTATTATGAGATTATCCAACCAGCAGCGAAAGTTCCTCAGTGCTCCACTTTCTTTTTGTTTCCATCTCAGCCAATTTCCTAATATTCCATCTCTATTTATATATTATAAATTACTGCATATTAGATTGCTGTTGAGTTTAGGTTTGAAGACTGAACAGAACAGCAGATGTAAGGTGAATCCTTGTATCATGTGTTCACTGTGTGGTGAGTTACTCGCTTGATAAATGTGTCTTCATCTTAACTTTATCTCCTAATTTGGCTTTTTAGAGCATTTTTAAGTGTAAGCTCAAGTTTAGTGAATGACATTTTTTGTGAATTGCAAAAAATTAAGCAGAGCTACCTGCAAAATTCTGCTCTGCACTCACTGTCTACACTCATTGCAAAATCTATAGAATGAAAGTTAGTTCAACTTTCTTCTTCACACCATACCAACTCTTTTTGCACATTTTCTTCAAAGGCACAGCATTTTCCATGCAATAGTGTATCACAAATTGCATGAAGCTTTTGGAATTCAGAGTAATTTGCAATCAGCCACACCTATCCTTACCCGTCCCCCCTTTCTACGCACGATTCAACCTCAAGAAGAAGTAAATTTCACTGTTAATATGAAAAGGGTTTTGAGGAAGAAGGAGAAGTCCTCTACAGATAAACGCCACGCTGTGCTTTCTGTCTCTTTCTAGCCTGCGACATGAACGTGCACAAGCAGTGTGTGGTCAACGTGCCAAGCCTGTGTGGGACGGACCACACGGAGCGTCGGGGTCGCCTCTTCCTCAAGATCGAGGTCAACTTGGACAGGCTACACGTCACAGGTTGGTCTTACACTCAATCTCGTGTGTCGCCTTGTGTCATGCGTCTCGGAGTGACGTGAGAAAGAGGATCCCTGATGTGACGAAGAAAAAGTGGTGACGTAGGTTACAGTGATGATGCCCTCCCCAACTCAGCCCCAGGAGGGGTTATATGTAGCAGCAATCAGTCATCATGCAGAAGCTTACATCAGGTCCTGTGGGGGTTTTACGTAGGACTTGAGAAAGTAGGACTTTGATGCTTGACCATACAGACTTCGATCATTTTATTGTTCATATTTGAATACATTGGAAAAGCTACTGGGGAGCGACACAATGATATAAAAACTTTAAAATAGCCAAAAGTAGCCCAACCTGTAGCCTCATGAAAGGATGCTGCTCAACAAAGAGGGAGCTTTTCTTTGCCACTGAAGGTTTTGATTTTGTTTGATTTTTGGTTTAGATATTATGATCAAGTGCTATTTTTTTAGTTTAACTGACTCAACTGGGAGGCTTTAACTTCACAGTAGGAGGTGGAGCTGCCATCAGCCTCCCAATTGTTTTGCCATCTTAAAGTGCATTGCATCACTTGCAAGTGAACAGCTGTAAAACTCTTTTTGCATTATGAACATTTGAGCCAAAAAGGTCAAATCAAGTTAAAAAAAGTCTTGAAGAACCAAATCAGTGATTTGTGCTTTGTTTGATACATGTGCACTGTAATGTACATGCTCCATGAGACCCATTTTTCTTTTACTAGCCTTCAGCTGAAGGAAAACAGTGAGGTTGCAACAACAAAGACTGCTGTGCAAAAAAAAGATCCAATTTAAAAAGGAGCAACATTTAAGTAGATCGATAGTTAAGATTGACTCTTGCTGCTTTACCTGAAACAGAAAATGAACTTCACTTTAATCTATAACCAAATTAAAGTCAAACTGTAACTTCACAACAAATTACTCACAGCGAACTTTAATAACAACGCGGTATGCATCTGTGTCAGCACAAACGTGACGTCATGACCGCCTTCATAACCCGTGTGTGTATTTCCAACACCTCCAAATTGTCCTGTCAGTCAAGAGCAGCACCTGGAGTGGACGACTCTCCGGTGCTAAAACCCCTTTGGCGGGGAGAGAAATGACTGCTGGGTCACTTCCTCAACCTCTCTCTCTCTCTTTCTGTCATACACACACACACACACACACACATGGTCAGACAGTGGTGGTCAGGGAATATGAGTGCTGAGGCCAATAAAGTGTTTTTAACTCAGCGGGGATCAGACAGGAATAACCTCCGGCTACAGCTGGAACAGAGTGGCAGATATGATTGACTTGGAAATATATTGCTTTCATAAAAATGTTTGTTTGTTTACGGCCTTCCGTGGATGGACAGAAATACAGAAGGGGAGGAAGTTATATCCACAGCATTCTTACGTGATTTGTTGGCTCTGCTTGTTTTTCCTTGGCAGTTTATTATATTGCAGTCTTTTCCCTCACCCCGCTCTGCACAACATCCAGCCCTTTTGTCTACTTCGCTGCCGAAACGAGGCCTGTGATGTGACGAGCGCCGTCAGCGAGAACGAGGAAATGAGGCGGAATATCAGCGGCGATGACAGCCGTGCTCTCGCTGACATGGTTACCTCAGTCTTTTCAGATTAGGCTAAAAGGACACAACCGAAACCGAACTGGCTCGCATTCGTGGAGAGAGTGGGAGAGACGGCTGTTTCCATGTTAAATTGATGTGCTTTCTCTCTCCCCCTCCTCCCTCTCCTCTCTCCCGTTGCCCTTCATTTTATGCATACACACACTGAAACACCCACCAGTGTTCCAGTGTTTATGAAAGTGTTGCTTCGCACTGTGTCAACTTCAAGTAAGCGTATGACCATACGCTCTGCAGCACCTGCTACTTGCATATGCTGTGTCTGGTATATATATATTTTTAATATTCTGGACTTCTGTTTCTGTTTTCCCTTCGTCATATGGCTGCTCTCACTGTCTTTATCAGAGCTGCAACAAGTAGTTTTTTTTTTCCATTTAGACAATCCTTTATTAACCAAACATGTCACAGATTTCCAAAGCTGAAGGTTACTGTTAATTATAATTAATCGATTAATTAAACAAATGTTCATATAATGCTCATTTACTCTTGGTGCTCCGTTTTTCACCAGCTAGTCACTACAGATATCAAATCAAGCTTTTTTCTGCCTTTTAAAATGATGATGATGATGGGATAAACGGCACTGAATCAAAACAGTAACGTTGTCCAGAAAAACCAAAACAAGGAGCTGAAAGGTGTTAGAACGCTCCATAGAGCTGAGGGGAATTACATACTCAGGTGGTATGTACGTATGTGTGCACCACTTTTCATATTACACATGTAATTTCCAAATCCATTATTGATAGTAAGAGAAAAGGAAAGAAAAAACAAGTCAAGTCAAGAATAAAAGTAAAATTAATTTTCAAAATAAAAGTACTGCACAGTGTTTAAAACTAAGAGGGGCAAATGTGTGAAAATGTGACGAAGGAATATGCAAATTTCCTGGTATGAAGTATAATGAATATGTGCAATGATACAGATAATAATCCAAAAAAGATGGAGAGGCAGACGTGGAGACTTTATGTTAATACGACTTAAGCTCTTTCTTACTTCCTCATTTATTAGAAAAAAAAAAGTGTGAAATAAGTTCAGAGGATCCAGATTAGATTAAAATGGATAGAGCGGCAGAATAAAAAGAGAGAAAAAACGAACCAGTTGAGACGAAGCATGGGCTGTGATTGACAGCAGGCATGAGGAAAGGAAAGAAAAATGAAGACAAGGATCGATACTGAGAACAATACAGGAGGAAGTGTACGTTCTGTAGGGTTGTGAGTTCAAGATGTTTTTTTCCCCCTCTCTCTAATGGCAGCGGTCTGAACAGCGAAGCCTCAGCTTGTTCTCCGCCTCCCCTCTGGCTCCCACAGACAAGTGGCGAGCCTTTGTGGTTCACCGCACTGATGTGAACTTGATTAAATCTTTCCAGTGAAGAAAACAGACACATCTCCCCATCTCTCTCTCTCTCTCTCTTTCTCTCTCTCTCTCTCTCTCTCTCTCTCTCTCTCACCATAACCCCCCTCTTCCTCTCTATCTCTCCTCTCCATCCCTTCTTCCAATATTGACATTTGCTGTTATCTTCTCCTACCTGTTCCTTCGAGACCTCAGCGTGTCTCCCCCCTCTTGCTCTCGTCATCCATTTTTCCTCTCTACCTGCTGAGCTCCCGTCCGTTCAGTCACATGCTTTTGCTTCCTTTTTCTTCCTCAATAAGACATCAACATTTTATTCTATCATCCTCTCAACCAGCTGAAAACGTTGCTCAGTTAAGTGTCCTTTTCCTTCTTCTACATCCTCTTCCTCCACCTTGTTTTTCTTTACTCCGTCTTTCTATTTTTTCCACACTAATTACCTCCTTCAACCCTCTCTTACCCATCTCCCCGGTCGACATGCCTTCGAGCAAACGCGACATAAATAACCTAAGTGAATTCTGGAGTTCGAAAGGTAAATATGCAAACGTCCCTCCATGACCTGCCTGGATGGATGCAAACACACACACACACACACACACACACACACACACATAGGGCATCTGAGGATCGGGGCACACAAGTGAGCGCACAGCAGTTTACTCAGGGTGAGATTTCCTACTACTGACATGCTCGCCTCAGGTTTAAAGCACATTTGAACAAGAATACATTTTTTTTCCTTCAGTGACACAACTCATGGCACCATCAGGCCAAAGCTTAATACCTGATATTAGGCTTTTTGTTCTAAGAGGCTTTTGACAAAACATTACGATCCAACTTACTGTATGTGTGTCCTTACATCAGTTTCTTTTCAATCATTTATTTTATTCTTACATAACTCTGTTCCTCTGTTTAGCTTACCAACTTGTAATTACCCATCTTGAGCCGTGTTCTGTTCCGAGCTTTCTGCTTGTCAAAAGGAAGTTTTTCCTCGCTGCTGTGATAGGAACTGCCGGGTTTCAGTCTTAGCCTATGGTCTCGACCTACTCTGTATGGAAAGCTCCTTGAGATGACTTGTGTTGGCGCTATAGAAATAAATTGAATTGAATATGTGGCTGGAGTTTAAACTTGCCCAAATCCAACACAGCTGCTACCATGATCCCACACTTACTGTGTGTTAGAGCTGCTAAAGACACTGTTCACGGTTTAAGCTTTTCCTGACACTTTTGTTCTTGTGTTTTTGTTTCAGAGAGGCTTAAGTGTCACCAATGCATCTCAGCATTGTTCTCATATACTATATATTGTTACTGTATATTGTTCTGCTTTTGGCTGCCGACTAACGGTGACAGATCTCGTTATCCTTTTAATAATTCACTCAAAGTCTTTCCCACTGAATGGACGCGCTCAGTGAGTTTTGTTTTGGGGGATTGTGGGTGAACTTAAAAAAAAAAACAGTGCACCACTCATGTCTCACTGAAGAGTATAATTTCCTTCTAAAGCCCGGCACTTTGGTGAATTTCCTAATTGCTCTTCCTCTTCTTAAAAACGACTGCACACAGAAATAGAAATCTTATAAGGTCATTTTCTCCCTCCACTGTGTGTGCGTGCGTGTGTGTCCGTAACTGTGTGTGTGTGTGTGTGTGTGTGTGTGTGTGTGTGTGTGTGTGTGTGTGTGTGTGTGTGCGCGCGTGTGTGTGTGTGTGACGTCTGCATTCAGATCAGATCCCTGGCAATTGCACTGCAGGGATCCATCCAGCTCCCGTTTGGCCGTGCAGCTTTCCCCCAGATTATCAGGCATTCATTGGTTGCACATGGCATTGTTATGCAACAACACATTTGAATTTCAAAGCCTTTTTCGGGAGATTACACTGTCGGCCCACCGCAGCCCTGCACGCACCCGCCCCGGGTTCCAAATGAGATGTCGTTTATAGCTGTGGCATATTTTTATTAAGCAGACGTTCAGTTCAGATACACATGATAATGTTTGCATGGGTGTGTGTGTGTGTGTGTGTATGTGTTTCGTCTTCTTCATCTGCTTCACAGAGCGCTTCCAAAGAATATCACAAAAATATCAGAGGGAATGGTTGAAACTCCAGGTGAAATTCTTCATTTCTGCCTGGTAGCATTGAGTTCAGGTAATAACTCTCACTCAGCACTTAGACACATTATCTGAGATATATATTTATTTTGGAGAAGAAAGAACTTGAACTTTGTTATTATCTCTACAATGGATCCAGGCTCTAAAAGTGTCGCTGCACTTTCCTCTTGTGTTTTTGTTGGCACTTTTATAAAAGCAGAACATTTCACTCCCTGCGTGCCCCGGCGCAGGAGGGGGGCACGCAGGAGTGGATGCGTGCTGACAGTTTTCTTCTGTGATGCCTAATGTAAACAGCAGCCTCTTTTCAGCGACAGTGGATCGGTGAAGTCTCGAGTTAAGAGGCGCATAATCTTCTTTTTATTCCATCTGTATCCTTTCTGTTTTACCCCAAACAAGTGATAAAGACAAAACACACACACACTAATTTTTTTGGTAACTACCTCATAAGGAGCGAGGGGAGGGGAGGATACGGGAGGCAAGCAGCTCTTGTTGTATCTAAGCAACAACAGACAGCAGAGATGGTCCTTGATCACTGCTGATGATGATGTTTCATTGTGTGTGTGTGTGTGTGTGTGTGTGTGTGTGTGTGATGCACATGTGCACAATTACATTTACCATGCATGTAACTTGCACACTTCCATGGTGCACAGTGCCTATGCATGTCTGTTTTTCTGCATGTGTTTGTTTATCTGTGTGTGTATGTGTGTGTGTGTGTGTGTGTGTGTGCGCCTCATTAGTGTGTTTACAGGCTTGTTGAAGTTGCTCTGGCGTTGTTTGGCGCCAGCGTTGCCATAGAAGTGACTGATGCCTTTAGCGCTGCCAGCAGAGGGGAGGATTTAGATGAGAACGTGGGATGCCGAGATTTTCCTTCTGCTCCTAGTACTTTTTTTTATTGTGTGTGAATTTGTGTAACAGTATCTGTGTGTGTGTGTGTGTGTGTGTGTGTGGGCTTGTGGGTGAGCGAGAGACAGAGACAAAAAAGACAGGGAGGGGGATTACTGTAGCTGAGAATTTGTATTGGATAAGGAGTGAACTATGAGGCTGAAGCAACACATTCATGAACAAGGTAAAAGCCTCTGACACTGACTTCTTCTGTCAGATGCTGAACCCGGAGCGAGAGGCCTTCACTGCCCTCTACTGTGTGGACCCGGAACAGCATGGAGAAATAGGAAGTTGACGAGAAATACTATGATCTCACTACTTTATTGTCCTTCATAACTTCTTGATATAAATCCAGAAATGTTCTCTTCATTCGTGGTTGGCTTGTTTTTTTACTTTAACTAAATTTGAAACATAGTATTTTCTTTCATGTTTCTGCCTTAAATCTGTTTCCAGATTTTTTCTCTTACGTTACTCTGCACGCAGCGATAACGATAAAAACTTAGAGCTGGTTTTTCTGACTTCTTTTTTGTTTGTTTGAGTTTTGATTAAAGTAACTTTCACAGACTTTTTAAAAAAAATGATGAAAGTAGAAAATCCAGTGTTGGACACTATTTATTAATCTGATGTTTAGTATCTTGATTTACTTAAAAGAAAAAGTCTAATATATTTCTATTTGTACTTTCTATAAAGACTACATCTAGAATGATTTACTGGCGCATTTATAGTGAATTATATTGCATTCATAAAGTGTCATGACTGCACTCGTAAACACACATAATGCTCTAATTCACTATATCAACAGTAGATGTGACCTATGAAGAGTTATAACTTCAAGTATCTTTTGGATGCTCTTGACTATTTTTAAACTAGAGGTTGACTAATGATACATTATGACAGATACTCACTTATGTACACTCCAACATAAAGAGTGCTATAATAGTCCATGCATATCATAAGTTATCATGTCTTAGCTAAAGTGAAGTACAGGCATCTACAATAACGCCTGCTTCATCATAAGTGATCATGGAGATAAATGCTGAGAATTACAACAAAAATTTGCCTTAGGAAGGGGACTTTAAAGTATAAAACATTTTGTCAAGCTGTATTATATTTCTATAGGATGTATGCAGCCACTGTGATAGTTACATCCATCACAAGCAATAAAGCATCATTAAAGCATTATAATTCACTGTGAACGCCCCTGTAATGTACTATAGATCTAGTCCTCATAGAAAGTATAAACAAAAATCCTCATTATGATTTCTGAAGCCTAAATTGGCACTTTTTTAATCTGTCAGACCAACAGTTTGCCTAAACCTAAAGCTAATCAGTATAATATCATAGCACATATCAGCAAAACTGTAGAACTGGAATAAGTGAATTTTGGCCATTTTGCTTTGACATGGACTTTATTTTAGCTCTAATCCAGTTGAAACAAAACTGAAATTTGTCTTCTGTTCATCATTGTTTTATTCTGCGTGTGATTCTTTTCTCTCAATACCTTAAAACGATGTTGCCTTACAAACATTCACTGTCTCAAAAACAGCTTAATGTCAAACACATCTGATGTAAAATCTCACAAAGAACTAGACGAACCGTGCTGACTCTACGTGACATTGCCTTCTCCCGTGTACGTCTGTACGCTTTGTATTCAGCCTTGGAACATTTATGCTCTGGAGCGAAAATACATTACCACTGTTTTAATGAAGAAATCTCAGCAAACGTGTCTTTGTGCGAAAGTTCACACTGACTCTCGGAAACACTCGGATTACAGCCTGTTTCTCCTGCACTGTGTCTGATTGCATTTAAATATGCAGAGTTGGGAGGTTGGAGCTGGTAAACAGTGTTTTGGACTGTCAGCGTGATCCTGTTCCTGCTTTCCGTCTGTTAGACTTCTGTCCTGTGTTTGTGTCTTCACTGTCAGAGAGAATTAATCTTTCTTTCTTTCTTTCTTATTTGGGGTTCAGTTTATGTTGTATGTGACCTGTCCTGTAGCTCCTTCCATCCTTCCTTCCTTCCCTCTTTCCTTTCTCACTCAAACTGTACTTCTCTTTTATGTTCACTAATGTTTTACAGCAAATAATAAATGGCATATAAATTTCAAATGCTGCTGACTGAGCATCCTTTTGTAGCACCTGACTTTACCAAAGCTATATTTATTTCAATGCCTGACTTTGAAAAATATAACAACATTTTTTTTTTAACTTCAAAATCAGTTTTATTTTGCAGAGGAAGTCAAACTTGTCAAATAGCTTTTTGTCTAAATGAAATTGGCAAAATTGTGACGATATGATTTAACTCATGCTGTGTGTGTGTGACCGTCCTCCAGCTGACATTTGATGTGCGTGTGTTCACATGATCCTGATAAGTGGAGCAGCGATGGAGTCGGTCCATTGGCCACTTACAGTAGATGTTGTCACCATGGTGAAGGTGGGATGCTCGCGCCACCCCGTCTCCCCTCGTCCTGTTGCTATGTAACAGCACTCCTCTTTTTTCCCTACTTGTCAGTTATCGCACGGGAAAACGTCACGCCTCCCTCACATTATCTGCTCACCTATTACCTAACCATGTGCACGAATGACAGCGAGAGAGCACGCTGCAAGAAACCTGCCTGCGCCGAGGAGACAGTCGGCTTATCAGCACCTGCCTCATTTAGCTGCTTTATGGCAGAATGTGTGAGACAGACTTTTAGGCTGGAGTACTATTTCTTGTTTTTGTTGATTCTTACGTTTGCGCGTGGCCTAACACCCACCAGTGTTATCATCCAGTTGGTGCTGCTTCACACTGTCAACTTCAAGGAAATCTTTAGAGTGTGTTTGGCTTCGCAGCACCTGTTATGAGAGCATGTGGTGTCTGATTTGATGAGCCATTAGCTGAGTAACTGAGGACGGAGACATTGACACTGAGTCTATCTATCTATCTATCTATCTATCTATCTATCTATCTATCTATCTATCTATCTATCTATCTATCTATCTATCTATCGTTCTTTCGTTCTTTTGTTCTTCCACTCCTGCTTCCTTCTTTCCTTTCTTCCTTTCTTTCTTTCTTCCTTCCTTCCTTTTCTTTTTCTTTCTTTCTTTCTTTCGTTCTTTCTTTCTTTCTTCCACTCATCCTTCATTCTTTCCTACCTTATTTTCTGTTTCTTTCCTTCCTTCCTTCCTTCCTAATATTTTATTTCTCACTGTATCTCATCAGCATCCGTTACTTCAAAAAACATTTTCTCATTCCACAGAAGAAGAATAAGCCAAACTTTTCAAATGTTGTCTAAACACAAGCCTTTTGCCAAAATGAAATTGGGAAAATTATTATTTAAATCTGTATATGTTTAAAGAAGTAAATAAGACTACAAATCTGGCTAATATTTGCCAAACACTTTCTGTTGCAGACTCATTTTTATCTGTACCAGAAAACAATATTGCAGTTTGGCACCCAGCTGTACTGCGGACCATCTGAAGTACATTTTCAGTTCCCAGTAGATTATCTATTTTTTTTATCAGGATTATTTTTAAAAAATCAGCTTGTAATGACTCAAAACTGATATGATATTAGTAAGTCAAGTTTACGTAAGTTCACGTATATCATACATGGAGGCAATTTTGCAGAGACGGACTCTCAGATCGTTGGCTGTCCGGCCTCGGAGTGACGAACAGTGACTCACACTGTCCATTTTAACCCATGAGTCAGTGTGGAGTCATGAATCTGGCTCGGGGCTCCAACGCACACACACACACACACACACACACACACACACAGAGTAACATTCTCTCTCTCTGTCTCACTTTTGTTTTCTAGTGGGTGAAGCCAGAAACCTGATTCCTATGGATCCAAATGGTTTATCAGACCCTTATGTTAAACTCAAGCTCACCCCTGACCCAAAGAATGAGACCAAACAGAAGACCAGGACCATCCGTTCCTCCCTCAATCCCTGCTGGAATGAGTCCTTCACCTTGTGAGCCTGTTTACTTATAACAAGAATGATGATTTAGATAGTTAAAGTACAACAAATCAAATAAATCATTTTTGAATTTTCCCCTTTGTGAACACACAGTAAGCTGAAAGCATCAGATAAGGACCGCCGTCTGTCCATTGAGGTGTGGGACTGGGACCGAACCACCCGGAACGACTTCATGGGCTCCATGTCCTTCGGAGTGTCCGAGCTGATCAAAGCTCCCAACTGTGGCTGGTCAGTCATCTTTCACTTCTATTGACTGTCACATTTGACAGTTTGAGTGTTTCATCTCAATTCAGTGTCCTGCCCATGATGTATATACTGCTCATATATCTCATATTCATATTCTCATGTATATTTGAAATTATCTTGTGTAAATTTGTTAAATTTGTCCTTTTTTTTAGCTTGTTTATATTGTTCATTTTTTACTAGCCTCTATCCTCTTTGCTGCTGTGCAATGCAAAATTCCCAAATAAATAAATATAAATAAATAAACAAATAAAGGTTTATCTTATCTTATCTTATCTTATCTTATCTTATCTGTCAGATTCTTACACATGCACTGTTTATTTACACACTTGCTGCTCAAGCTGTGCATATCTTGTTCATAAACTATTTATCTTGGCATATTCACACATACCCCTCACCCTTACTTTTATATGTCATTACACATGTACATTACTCTGCGCTTCTGGTTAGATACTAAACTACATTTTGTTTCAGGACTCTAGAATCTAATCTCATACTCCAAAAATGTGCAAAATAGTAAAGCACAGTAAACTGCATGCAGAATATTGTGCCAGTGTTTACAATTTTCTTACATTTCTTATAGTTTGTCAACTTGATACTGCACCGACCGCTATCACAAAAAGCGCAGTACATTGTGTGTAAAACAGATGTAAGCACTGCTGGCTGGAGTCAAATCCATTCACTCTGACAAACAGCACCTGCGAGCGTCATTTCCTCACCCCTCCGTCTTTGTCCTCCTGCTTTGTCTCACACTGATAAACACACACTCACAGAGCTGTTCAAGTCACTCTTCTGTGTTAACATACCTGCCGCCACCTAGACTAAACCGAGCCTGATCGACTGCTGCTTCGAGCCCAGTCACAAGTTCCAGGAAATACCTGCGCTTCGGCATCAACGGCTCGGAAACAGGCGTCTGTGTGTGTTTGTATCATGCAGTATATTTCAGATCGTTGGACAAGTGGTTGAGAGGATGCCCACATTAGAGAGACACTCAAACTTTAGATTGAAGTGGTGCAGACATGTAAGATGTATGTTGAGATGCATGGATGATAAAGTAAATGAATGTATAGATTCACTTTCCTCCATCTGTTCTCTGTCTCAGGTACAAGTTGCTGAACCAGGAGGAGGGAGAGTATTACAATGTCCCCATCCCTGAGGTGGACGACGTCAACCTGGAGCTCCGACAGAAGTTTGAGGTGAGGTTGACAGAGAGGGAATTTGCAACATTCATTAAAAGCGTAGGGAGGTTGTTTCTGAACGTGATAAAAGACAAGATAGTTTGCAGCCATGATCTCCTCAGATAGGTCTTACACAAGCAAAGCTCTATCACCTTTGTCCATCAATCTGGACCTTGAAACAACAAGGACACGTGAGGATCTCAGGATGCAGGAAGGGAAACAATAAAAGATCTGTTAAATAATTTGGATGAAGCCTCTCAGGGTTTTATAATTAATCAATAATACAAGTAGATTAAAATCAATCAACAGGTAGCCAGTGGAAGGAAGTCGTCATCGATGAAATGTGATCACGCTTTGTAAAAATCCTGGCAGCAGAGTTTTGGATGAGCTGAGAAGTTCCTGGATGCTAACAGTTGATTAGCTACACTTTTACAATCTAATGTGATCCAGTACAACTGCTCTGCCCCAAATTCTGCCTTTATAAAGATGTTAATGTTCAGTTTTCATCTGCATGTTTATTATTGAGGCTGTGGGTTGCAGCTGTGTTGAACTGCTGCATATTGAGAGGTGTTCCTAATATTTTGTCCACCCCATTAACACACATGAAAGGCAGATTTACTTCCAGTCTGCAAGTCAACATGGACGACCTTCTTAAGTACTGTATTCCTGTGCACCACTGAGTTTGATTGCACGACTTAACAAACACAATGTAAAGTAATACAGAAGAAGAGATCATGTAGACGGCGTAAATGAAGCCAGACAGGGTTTATGTTGTTGTTGAATTAGCTTTAATGATTCAGCCGTTTCAGTTTCCTCGTCCTCGTTTGACTCTGATGTAAAGCTGTTTCCAACTTGTTCTTGCAAACGCTACAAGGACAGTGTGAGCTACAGCAGCCAAGACTGAAACAACACCACACGGTTTTTGTTACCTACTTCAGCCCACGTTTCCATTAAACCCACCAGGAAACCTCATCGACTTTTTCCTGTTTTCTAGTATCATCTTTTAATCCAGTTTGACTTCATTTGTGTTATTAATATCATTCTGAGTCTCTCTCAATCATGCTTATTGGATCACATTTGTCCTTTTGCATGTTTTCTCCAACACTTAAAATCATTTATACCTTACATTATGTTGCAAGGCATAAATACACCTGCTCCTCGTGACCTTCCCAGCAGACTCTGCAGTGAACATCATGGTTGCTTTTATTCATGTGAAATAATAATGTGACTTCGACTAAAATAAAAGTATGATGTTCATTTTCTTCCAATCAAATATAGTTTTGTGCTGCATGAAGGACGTGAATGAAAACAGGCTGACATTCAAAAAAAAAACACTATTGTGTACTTTAAAAATAGTTGACAGTATTGAATAGATGATTTGCAATACAGTAGAGGTAGACACTGATATGCAGCTGTCGCTCTCTAGTGGCCAGTTTGTTTACTGCAATCAATGAGGTTTCTGTTACAGTGACACTTCAAAACATCTTTAAAAAAAACTTCATGTCCATATTATTGTTGTGTAGGTTAGAAGGTGGCTGCTATATTAATCATTGCCGTATAAACCAGTGCAAAGACTTGTGGGGTTGAACTGAGAGGAAGGAGACGGGAGAGAGCGAGGGCACTTTTATTAAAGTCCGGCTCTGTGTGTGTGCATGGCTGCGTTTTAATACTGAGTGTAAATGTCACCTCCTCACAGCGATCCTCAAAACACCCAGCCTGGTTGTTTTTAATTTTTTCAATCTCTCTCCGCGCTGACCTTGACTTTCCTCCGAGGCTGGCGTCTTCACACAACTGTGCAGTTGCTGTGGAAACTGAGGGGGGCCGAGCTGCAGACATGCAACCAGATGTGACAGAGAAGGATTTGTTCTGTTTTCCACTCCTGCCTTTGATCGATTTTAATCACTTGCTGATAGACGAAACAGATGCAGAAGTAATGACTCGTCAGCCCGTGTGTGTGTGTGTGTGTGTGTGTGTGTGTGTGTGTGCTCTGTCACTTTCTTTCCCCCAGCAGTGACACACATGCACATAGCAGCTTACCTTTGACCGCACTAATAAGTGAGTTTCTTCTTTCTTCTAGGCCTGCCAGTTAAATATCCACTATCTCAAGGTAGCTCTTCTGCCTGCTCCGTCTCTATTTCTCTCACTGCCAGCTTGCATCTCACTCACTTTACTGACTGTGTCGGGATTGTTTGTGGATCTCTGCCGGGCTTCCACAAATTAATCTGATTTACTAACAAAGGCTCCCAACAGCATATACTCGAACCAGCTCAATTTGCTTGCTGTTATTTCTCTAACCCCTCTCACACACTCATGCACTAACTTCCACCTCCTCTCTGTCTCGCACATGCAAACATCAAACTAAAGGGACTGCATGCCATTTTATTATAAAGGAATGAATCAGTCATTCATCTGGAGGATTTTGCAGCACCTGCAGCAAAGGTCAGGTCAGGCAATGTCTGACATTTTGCAGCATTTTGCATTTGGCTTTACAGAGCAAACAGGAAAGCAGCTGGTGTTCATCCAGCGAAAGCCTCCAAAACAATAAAGTTTCTGCTATTAATACGAGTATGTGTGCTGCATATGTACTCCCTCACACACACAGCATTGTTGTTAGTAAATGTGTTTCTCACCACTTATCAGCACACTGTCATTGGCCAAGAGAGCCTCGTGCCTGCTCCTCATTGGTTGACAGTGTGTCCCACAGTCCGCCCTCTACTAGTCTTCCTCTGCTCTGGACTATAGAAGGCTGTTGGGACATGAAGCATGGATGAACACTCACTTATGCACAGTATCTGTATGAATGGATTCACACACACAGGCAGGGTCTTTGGTGTGCATGCCAAATCTCTCCACACGGTGGCAGTGTTATATTTATTATATGACTGGCTCTGCATTTTTTTTATATGCTTGAGTACAACGTTGTCTGACCACTCTGACATAAATATTTCAGTCTTCTCTTTGTGTTGAAACAGGTCGATGTGGTTTTTTGTGTACTGTTTGTGTCTCATTTTTATATAGACGGATTGTCCATGTTGTGCTCTATTTTGAAAATGACCACTAGATGTCGCTATAAGCTCAAGGTCATGATTGAACAACCATTGCAAAGCTGCAGTAAACAAAATAAGCTCAGGATGACCAAATTATTCAGATGTCTCCAACAACATGATGTGATGATATGTGGTGTTTAGATTTATGAATATTTTCATGTGTACAATTTTTTGAGTAACAGTGTCCTTTATGTCTTTTCGGATCCCCTCAAATTTATCTCAGGAGGTATTTCCTGGGTTGTGACCCATTGGTTTGAAACAACTAGTTTAAGTTATAAAACATAACCAACCTACAACAAAACTAATGATTAATGACCCAAGTATGTGAAATTAGTGATTAAATATTTGTATCCCGATTGCTGTAACATTTTTTGACAGTATGTAAATGCTTTTATAGAATTGTGCCTTTAGAATAAAAGACCTTGTAAGGTCCTCTATTTTCCACCTTGTTGTAGCACTCAGCTGTCATCACCTCTAACATGTATGTAATATGCATACATTTAGCATCTAGCACACAGAGCAAGTAGTGCCCCCCGGGTCAACATGAGAACCACATGCTACCCCAGACTGTTTTCTCTGTAGCTACAACTGACACACCTAGTTAATGTTTACATTATTCTGCTCTTAATTACCCCAACCAGGTCTACATGTAGCGCCACTTAACCTCAGTCAAATGCCTGACAATTATTATGTTGAGTGTGTTACCACATTGAGTCAAGAGAAGAGAAACAGTTGGCTTGGAAACAGCCTCTCGGCGCCCCAGCGGTCGCCTGTTTTCTCTGCTCTATCTGACAGAAACAGACAACCGCTGGAGCCATGATGGGAGCTGGCAGGGTCCTAATTGCCCTTTTTGTTCAAACACGCTTGGCAGGCCAGTCATTATAACAACAGGAAACCTCGCAGTGCTGGCAGCCCCCCTGCTGACTGGCCACCTCACGAATTCCCAAAATGCACCAGTAGAGAGATCCTGCTGAATACTGTAAGGGTTGTGCGGCATGTCAATGGGATGAAATATCTTGACATAGAAAATGGAGAAAGAATGGAGACGCTTGATTGTGATGTAAAATAAAAGTAAATGAGGCAAACGATTTTAGAATTCACTGTGTATTAGAATGTAATGGACAAGCATGCAAAACACAGCACAAATATCTTGAATGGGATTGAAAATGCAACAAATCACCAGTCTTTGATCCAAAAGAGGTGTAATCCAAGAGATAATGTGCTATAATGCTACTTTCCTTTGTGCAACATTTTACATTACTTCTAATTAATGAGGCAATAAATACACTTTATGTCTTCAACAGGTTCTTGCATTTTCAACCCATTCAGAGAGATATTTCTATTACATTTTAACATATTTTTGATATAGCTGAAAAGCAACAGAGTGACACAATGTCCTGCTGTGATTAGTGACTCCAACTGCAGGGAGAGCTCTCTATGAACGCCAGATGTGAATATCTGACTCCAGACCAGCTGTTAGACGCCAGCATGACGACTGACTGAGTGATCTGTGTCTTCTCCAAGTCTAATAAGAGGGGGAGGCACCTCACACTCTGTTACTTATCTTGTAAACAATACAAACTATAGAAGCACAGGACAGAGATGTGTAATAATATTCAGGTTTCATTATTATTATAATTAGCTTTATTTGTAGGCACGTGCAGCAGTAACAAATGAAAATCTTGAATATGCTGTTTACTTTAATGCCACAGAAAGCCAAGTTGGGCCATGGTAAGAAAGTGATCACGCCGTCAGACCACCGGCGGTTCAGCCTGCCTTCAGGTAACATGGACCGGGTGCGACTGAGTGACTTCAACTTCCTGGCGCTGCTGGGGAAGGGCAGCTTTGGCAAGGTGAGTCATAACACAGAAACATCATCAGTGAATGGAGAATGTCTGAGATTGGTTTCAGAATCTCTTTGTTTCATCGTGACCTTTGACCTGCAGGTAATGCTGGCGGAGATGAAGTCGACGGAGGAGCTGTACGCCATCAAGATCCTGAAGAAAGACGTCGTGATCCAGGACGACGACGTTGAATGTACGATGGTGGAGAAGAGGGTCTTGGCCCAGAGAGACAAACCGCCCTTCCTCACACAGCTCCACTCCTGCTTCCAGACCGTGGTGTGTGCAAACTTCAGCTCAACTCATGCTTATATTTAATGCATAGTTCCTGCTGCTCAGACACACACACAAAAAAACTTTATTCATAGTGCGCCATCTTGCTCCCTCATCATTCTTTCATCAGGCATCCCTCCAATCTTTGGCATTTTAAACCAGTGTGTGTCCATGTGTGTGTGTGTGTGTGTGTGTGTGTGTGTGTTTGCCTGTCACATCTGTACTCGCCTTACATTTATTCACACTCTCTCACCAGCACTCTGCAGAGAAAATTGATACTGAGCTGAGACCACCCATGAATACAAAGTCTCCAGTATGACGTCAACTCTGTGCGTAGACAGGGTGACTCAAGGAGTCTTTAATAAAACCTACATTTACTGATCAAAGCTTCTTGACATATAATACAGGTATATGAGCACAGCCACTGTACTGAAAGAACAGATGACGTCAGGCATTTCAGTATCTCTTTTCATATTTACAGCTATAGCCATTAGACTGAATATCATATATTCACTATATACTATTTGTTTGGCAGTGTCCACATGGTCTACTTTTCTTTGTGTAGCCTCCATTTAGAGCTGCTCTTTCTTCAGTAATAACATCCTGTTGTCTGTAGGACCGGCTGTACTTTGTGATGGAGTACATCAACGGCGGAGACCTTATGTATCATATCCAACGTATGGGCAAATTCAAGGAGCCACAGGCAGTGTAAGGAGACTTTATAGTTTATCCACACACACACATGTTTTAACAAAGATATTAACCAGGCAGCTTAGATGGTTTTCAGCCACCATGATTTTCAGCCCCTGTACAGTGTGAGAGCGATATCCAAGTTCAACCACTTTGAGTATTTTTGTCACTTTAACCAATAAACAGGATCTGATGTTATTATGCAGTTTAGGCTTTGATAGAGTGTCAACACAATATTTACTGATATTTATTCTCTAGGTCAAGGTATTGCTTTTAATGACTGCTTTGAATCACTTCCCTGACATTGATTTCTTTTGCATTTCATTCGCTGATTTTCACATTTTGCAGGTTTTATGCTGCAGAGATTGCTGTCGGTCTGTTTTTCTTGCACCGAAAGGGAATCATCTACAGGTGGGTGAGTCAGAGAGAAACCAGTTTAATGCAATGAAGCACCACATTCACGTCAAAATTCGTTTACTGTTACGGGGAGAACAGAACATGAACAGGCTGTTTAGAGTCAAATATTTTGCAGTAGGTCAGAGGGAAGGAGTTTATGCAGATTCTTAAGATGGAGAGGTAGAATGAATGAAAGAAATAGATTAATAATGGATGTGTGTATTTAACCTTCCTGCTCTGTCTGTATTTAAACTGGACAGCTTTCATACCCTCAGACAGGAGGCGAGTATTAAATCCATACTAATCACGCTGATGCAACAAAAGGAAAAATAGAAAAGGACAGAAAGAAATGCTTGACTGAGACTAAGGTCACCCTGTTCCTCTTCAGTACTTCAGCTAAAGACTCACATCAGTCTGTTCCATCCCACCTGCCTCGTGTTTGGCATCCTGACACTACTTTGTGACAGATTTAGCTGCCAGAAGTGGCGAATGAGGGGAAGAAAATGAGGAAGTGAGACATCAAACACAGGCAGAGACACAGACTGAAATGGAAAAAGAAGCACAAAGGAGGCCGAATGAGGGAAAATGTGATTTCAGACCCTGGAATTATTGTTTGTTTCCCAGTGAATGAGGTGTGCTGCAGACAGATAAACCGCTCAGACAGGCAGCAGTGGCGTTGGACAACACTCTTCTGTGTTCCTCTCTTGTCCCGACAAAAACACACAACAAGCATCAAAGTGGTCACAAATCCAGACAGAGAAAAATGTGGCTCACCAGCCTGTCTCTGCTGCAGGGATCTGAAGCTGGACAACGTGATGCTGGACTCCGAGGGCCACATCAAGATCGCCGACTTTGGCATGTGTAAGGAGAACATGTATGAAGGCATGAGCACACGCACCTTCTGCGGCACCCCGGACTACATCGCGCCAGAGGTGAGAACACAACAAAAACTGAGGCGTCACCACATCTTATTTTTAGACTTTCTTGTCCACTGCATTATGGATTTTAATTGCCGTGAATTGACCTTTTGCTAAGCCCCGCCCTCAAACATTATATAATAAATTAGCTGCACAATCTAATACAACAATGCTGTTTATTTTGCTGTCTACATTGATCATAATATCATATAACTTAAGTACTGTGTAGCCATCCAGTGCAGAGTTAAAACCCCTCTTACAAAATTCTTGTTGAAAAATCTGGAAGAAAAACTTTCAAGCTGCAAAATGGTGGCCTGCTTTTTTTCTATTTCTGCCTGACGTCAACAACCTATTGTTTCAAAAATGTCACAAAAGTAGTAAATTTGTCATCATTATCACTATCAATGAAATTATGGGCTATGTGTGCTCAGGGGACAGGACTTTTGCTTAGTGGGTTTTAGGCTTATTAAAGACAGTACCAGCAACATTTGGACAATACAATCCATTGGCTGCATGTTTAAAGTCGCACAGACTTGTCAGAATTGGCATTGGCTCTGTGTTATCCTTTTTTGTTTTGCAGGATAACCATGGCTATTTGAAATTTGAAGAACAGCTGCGGTCAAGATTTATAGTGTATTGTATGCGCACGTTGAATTATAAGTAGGAAAAACTGCTATTTTATTAGTGAGCTGTCTGCACTGACTCGTGATGGAGCACGTTATCACACAGATGGGAGGTGAAGGAAGCACTTACTCCTGGTTTTCTCACAGCAAGCTTCATCTACGCATGTCTTTCTCAAGAGATTATAAAATAATTTTTTTTGCACCGGATATTAATGGCTTTATAATGACTTCATGAGCCGTCTCTTTGCTTCTGACTTCTGACTTCAGTTTGTGGTGTTAAAGCACAAAATCTGTGCTGTTTTGACCTGGAAAGCCTTTTTCCAGGATGCAAACCCATTGCCATCCCGTTGCCATCTTTTCTGATTAATAATCATAAAGTATCAGGAGGGGGGATATAAGCACTTGTATATCATGTGTGGGTGTAGCCAAGCAAGCTGAGCGACAAATTGTGACTTTGTGAACTGTATAAATTGCTGCATTTCTGCCTCTGTTAAAGGCGAGTGCAGCTGTGGTTTGGCTTGTGCGGCTGCCTGATTATTTTCGCGCGTGGATGTGCGTGTGTAGACTGTGTGTGGACTGTGTGGGAGGGAGGTGTGGGATGGCAAATTGGATGGTTGGAGAGAGCGCCTTTGTTATGGCAGCTCAAAATAGCTGACTGTATTTAATGGCGGTTGATTTGGTTTGAGTTTAAATGAGAGAAATGCTACTTTCGGTGCCGACTGTTTCTCTGATATCTCTGCTGCAGCTGTCTGGGGCTGTATGTCAAACAGCTTTACTTCTCTGGAGTCAGAGTAGAGGCAGGTTTGAGAATGATTGCTGCTGCAGAAAGAAGCTATTTTTATCACTGAACCACACTTGTTTGAATACAGAGGTGAGGAGTGTGTTTGATTATTTGAAGTTTTTAATCTTTTCCCTTTTCCTCTCTGTCAGATTATAGCCTACCAGCCTTATGGAAAATCAGTGGACTGGTGGGCTTATGGCGTTCTTCTGTATGAGATGCTGGCAGGACAGGTAATATGTTTGTGCACTGTACCAGCTGAGGTCTATGCAGCTTTCTATCTAGTTAACATTCCTCTAAATTAGGACTGTGCATTTAGTGGTGTATGTCCATAAAGTTGTGCTGTATTGCCAACAATTCAAATAACTGATTTAAATCATTTATCAAGAAAAATTCAGTTTACTAGTTCCAGCTTCTCAAATGAAAGGATTTCTTTCTTTTGTATCTTTGAGTTTTGGGCTGTTGGTCAGACAAAAATAACACTTGTCGCTCTGGGAGTCTCACTTATTTTTCTCACATTTTAGATTAAACTTTTAATTGGTTAATAGCAGCAATAGTTAAAACAGATTCATCAATACTGAAAAGCATTTCAGACAGTGAGAGTAGCTGTATGATGAGGTGAGTTATTAGTTCTTGTTGTATAGATTAAAATGTATAGACTAAATGATTACTCAAAATATCTAAAAACAATCAATAGATTAATTAGATTAACAGATTAAAATTTCAGCCCTGTCAGCCCCACTTCAGGCATCACATTAACAATATCTATAACTCAACAATAATGATAATATTATATGATATGATGTTATGAAAATAATAATGTCACAATGCCAAGCAACAACAGTCCTAATATCTATTGTAAAACTTGAGGAACGGTTATTTTTTAATTGACTTTCTGCATCTTAAAAGGCGAAAAAAGCAAAAACTTTCCTGAATCATTTACTACATTTTAGCAAGACTTCACTGAATATAGACTGTGGACATGTCCTTGGAATGAGAAACCACAAATGTTATCTTGCCTGACTAGTGAAATATTGAGACACTTGGAGAAAGAGTAAAGTACAATTTAAGGTTTCCAGTTTCCAGGCAACAGTTGAGCAGAAGATATTTTTCTTGCTGAAGATGCTGAATGACTGATCCAAATCACATTTTTGTGTTGTCGAAGTGAGGTACAATATACACACCAGCCATGAACAACACAGAAGGCGGTGATTTAACAAACAGGTGACCTTCTCGCCTCAGCATCTCGTCAGGTTTCACAGAAAAACTGAGCCGTAACCACCTTTTACATGACACAGTGTGTGTTTCTCCTCAGCCACCGTTTGACGGAGAGGATGAAGACGAGCTCTTCCAGTCCATCATGGAGCACAACGTGTCCTACCCCAAGTCCATGTCTAAAGAAGCTGTGTCCATCTGCAAGGGAGTGAGTGCTGCTTTCATTCTGTCATTTCATTTTGTTGTTGTCAAAGTGAATTTGCTTGTGCGCTGAAAGACACAAGAGAGGAGAGACTGTTTCGAAAAGCCTTGAGGTGCAAGATTTAGGTATCAGCTGCTGAAAATCCATCATAAGTCATCAAAGCTGGAAAACTTTGGAGGTTGTGAAAAGAGTAACAGTTGCTTGAAATAGGTTAAGCAATCATTATGACACACACACACACACGCACACACATCTATGGCTTTTTGCATTTGCTGCAATAACCTGCTGTGAAAATACCAAGTTCCCAGTTTGGCTTTAATTCCACATGGACATGATGGCGACACATTGCATTTGGAAAGACAGTTTGGAAATTAGAGAAATTAGAGGGAAAAAAATTGCAGGTCTTCTGATAATGTTGGAGAACCTGAAACTGCAAGAGATAGATTGAAAAAAAAAAATTCAAAATTGAAGTGGCCGAGGCCGAGATATCCTGGCCTCGCAACACTGGCTCCTACATTTCCCATAATGCAGCATGTCGCTCACCTGGTTAATGTCTGATTTTCTCAGTCTTGACAAAGCCCCTCCACAGAGATACTGTAAAACTGTTTTTACTGACTGAACAGTACAGCTGAAAAAATACCACTTATTTGGCTGGACAATTGAAAGAAAATTAATCTGCAACAATTCTGATCCTTGATTAATTGTTTCCAGCTTCAGTGTGAGGACTTGCTGCTTTTCTCTTGTTATATGACTGTACACTACTGTTAAAAAAAATTCAATAAGAATAATAATTGAAATATACATATATAACTATGTGTTGCAGCCCTGTGTTGAGGAGTCCATTACTCCCTATGTCAACTAGAGATGTTTAAAATTAGTGGACTGCCACATTAATCTGAAACCTTTCTGAAATGTTTTTCTGTGTCACATGTGACCTTTCTCATGAGTAGTGACGACACCCATTCAGGTCCCTCTGCTTTAATGTTCCCGCTCGTGTTGATGTTTGTGGCCTACGTCATACAAGTGGTGGTTTCAGTTTATCACAGTAGTAAATCATTTTGCATGGTGCTCCGGCAAAGTGTTCCACAGTCGAGTCACAAATTTCAATGGCTTTCAAAAATGTCCTTTATTTAGCAGCACCTGTTCCTCTCATACCTGTGCATCACTTTTGTGACATTGTCTTAGTGAAGCGGCGTCACGGTCGTCATGATTAGGATTATTTATCAACAAGGAAATGAGTTTTCAGACTCAATTTACACAGCAGAGAAGATTCAATTAAGATTCAGGCACTGTCCCAACAAGTCTTTTAATAACATTGCCCGCCTTCATTTATGATGATATTACACCCTGTGGCTGCATGCCGCCACGAAAAATATCATTCATCATCTCGGGAGCCACTGACAAAAGAGATAATCCTGATCCCTCTCATTGTTTGCTTCATATCTCATTTGCAAAAAATGATTTGCGGTCGAAATTAAAAGTGGCTGCTGAATCAGAAGCGGAGCCATGAAAAGGCAGCGTAATTTCCTGCGACTATTTTAAAGCTGGATGAAGTGAAAACAATGTGAGTGTCAGGTCAGCTCTGCATAGTGTCGCCGACGTGATGCTGTAATAAGAAGCAAAGATGAAAAAGAGGATGGTGAATGGGCTTTTAAACACTTCTGTCCCTCTCTGATTCACTGTTTTCACCCTCTCTTCCCTTCCAGTAGCTGACTGTCTCTGTCACGTCGTTTAACCCTTCCTGTTGTGTTTGTCACCAGCTGATGACCAAGCACCCGTCCAAACGTCTGGGATGTGGCCCAGAGGGGGAGATGGACATCAGGGAGCAGGCCTTCTTCAGACGCATCGACTGGGAACGCCTGGCCAACAGAGAGATCCAGCCGCCATTTAAACCCAAAGTGGTGAGTGAGTGTGTGTGTGTGAGAGAGTGAGTACATGTGCATATCCAGATTTTTTTTAAAATCTACAGCTGTGCAACTTAAATAAGAACTTTCATCCTCTATCATTCTATATGGAATGTTATATTTATCTGAATTGTGATATTACATATGCTTTTTCTGGAAAATGAGCAGGATGAGATGATGGGGCCTGATGATGCATCTTATCGTGTGTCACCCTGACATTGTTGCAATCTTCAAACAGTTTGTTGAAGTATTTATGTATTTCTTTTTATACTGGCTAAAATGTTAAAATGTCTAATGTCTCATATTAGTTGAACCCATCATTTACATTAAACCATCACATCACCTTATGTAGAGGTCTCTTCAGGGTCAGTGTAGGTAGAGCAACGACAAACTATTTCAATGCACTTATGAGCATGTTGACAAATGATAATATAAATAATTATATAGCACTTTTCATTCAAAACATGCAGCTCAAATGCTTTACATTTAAACAGGAAACACCAACAAGAAAGCAGGCTTAACATTTTAAGTTATTCTAAAGGTTGTTTGCATAAACCATTAGCTCAGCTTTCCCAACATTTGTACCTCGGCCAGACGGTAGAAACTGGTATACATGTATAAGATCAAAGTAAAACAGGAGGACATTTCCAGACAGAAAGAGATGATGGACGATGATGGAAACTAATGCTCATAAAACACCCTGTCTATTTTTCTTGCTCTTCCTGTGCACTAAAAAGAGCAGATCACCAGAAAATCTCTGTCATTCTTGAATGCATGAAGAATTGAAATACATCTTTGAGAGGCTTTAAGTGTGTATACATGAATGGGTGCATATTGTATGTCTGTGCTCTCATTCATCTTCACCCATTATAATGGTTTATATATGCACCCAGCAGAGCTTGAGGCTGGATACCAGCTGCAGCCACCAGCCCGGCTGCCACTGACACGCGCCCCCCCCCCGACACCTAAACCTCCTCCCGTCACCACAAAACATCCTTTTGTGTTTGTGGACCCCTGCGGCCTCCATCCCCTCGCTGCCCACAGCGCCCAAAGCAACACAAAAGCGCTGCCACCGAGGATTAAAAATAGCTCTCTAAGAGCAGAGTTCCCTTTTCTTCCACACAAGGGCCACAGTAAATGCATGGTTACGCAGCGGATGTATCAGTGTGCGCTCGCATAAGGGGGAGGAAAACAGTGCTAAAAGTGGATCCAGCCATTCAGGGGGCTCAGTTGTGGGCTCATACACTGCGTCATTAATTGGTCTGAAGGGACGGGCAAACAAAAGATCCATCTGAGGCTTCATGGCTCTGTAACGTTACAGAGAAAAAAAATCTCGACGTGCTGATAAGTCTCCTGAGAAAATGTGTCGTTAAGAGCTGAAATCCACTGTAAACTCCGGATTTGTTTTTGTGGTGCATTACTCACGCTGGAGGAATTTGTCATGTCTCCTTGTAAAAGTGTCGTGACTGAGCTGATACCGTGCACGACACGCAGCAATATCCATATATCATCAGCTGCTTGAGACACATGACAGCCCAGAGCGGAGCTGCACACTGATGCTGATGACCTCCACTGTGGTTGCTTAGGGTCAGCTCCTAATCTAATTACAACTTCTGCCCGGCTACACATCAGGCTTCGACATTTCCCTGCACCACCTTCCCTCTGGTGCTGTTTCTGGGAAGCTTTCTAATAAAAGAAAAAACCCTTTAATCACCATCCTGCTACTGTTAACCAAACCTGTTTTTGTGCTCTTTTACAAAATGAACGATTCATGCATTATTTTAAAAATCTCTTTCAGTGCGGCAAGGGAGCAGAAAACTTCGACAAGTTCTTCACGCGTACGCAGCCCGTGCTGACCCCTCCGGACCAGCTGGTCATCGCCAACATCGACCAGAGCGAGTTCGCGGGCTTCTCCTACATGAACCCTCAGTTCATCCACCCGTCCCTGCACAGCGTGGTATGAGGAGAGAGAGAGCAGGAAACAGCAGAGCACGGACTGTCGCTGACTACAGGATCCTTCCAAACTCCCACAAACGTCCCGCTGTCAAAAGACTCACATCGTCCTCTACAGTATTCTGTCTCCTTGTTATCAATATCTCTGTGCAGAAATGACTGAGGAGAGCGGAGCCAAGTGTTGAAAACCATGTTTGTGGGCGAGGAGAAAGTACATGGCACTGATACTTTTTTTTTTTGCATCATTTTCCCAAACATCTCATGTTCTTTATTCTGTATCTGTGTTTTTCTTCCGACCCGCCGCCTTTCTCTTGTGTACGAATGTGTCTATCAGTTACTCTCTCATTAGGTGTTAAAGATGCAACATGTTTCTCCTCCTCATCCCACTCCTGTTGCCCTCGTCTTACTACGCAACAAGCTGCAATGCACGACAAGAACGGAACACGTTTTTTCTGCTCTGTCTTGGCTTTATCTACTTCTGAACCGCTACATGTGTATTTTATATTTATATACTTAAAAAAAAAAGAGGAAAAAAAGAGGTAGTATACTGTTACATGAGTGCCAAAGTAGAAAGCAAACATTTCTATTCTTAAAAGTCCTTGTAATGTTTTTTTCCCCTCTGGCTTTCCAAACACCGTCAACACACTAAAAACCCCTCAACAGGGACCGTTTATATCTGTTGTTTTGTAGGACGTGGAGCTACACTATATCTAACTCAACATAGAGGAACAGAAGCACAGTATGCTTACAGTTACAAGCTGTCCAGGCCTTTTGCAGGACGAGTTCAGTATATAGGGTCAGAAAACTGTGGATCAAAAGAGACAGTGATTCAAAGTATAAAGATGCTATTTCCATATGCACAAAGCAGATCTCTGTTGCATGCTTATTTTCTGACTCTGTATGAGCAGTAGACTGTAGGATGCAGTACACGTCTGGTATCATTGTAAAGTTTAGTATTATGATATAAACTACGTTAATATATAATTGTCGTACGTTTTGAGGAGTCCTCATCCTGAAGAAACGTTTCTAACTGTTACGGATTAGTTCCCGTTTTTATGTTCTAGCTTAACCTTTATGTCCGGAGAGATGTCGGGAAAAAATAACCCCTCTATCGTATGTCAGACTTTCGTTTTTGTAAATAAGAGATGTTTCAAAAAGAGAAGTTACTTGCAGATTTTATACTACAAACTGAATGTGCTTTTATTACCGTAGACAGTTTGAACATTTCTATGTGTAGATTACCCCCCTGAGAAGAGTGTATAAAATCAAATGTTTGGCTGAATCTTTGGTAGCTTTGGTATCAGCAAAACCTTGTTATATGTATTTCCACTATTTATCCATTGTTTTCTACTACTCAGTGTCATGGAGAATATGCAGCGCCTACTGTGCGTGAAACGGTCGAATCCCCTCTTGCCTTGATTGTCTCAGGGCTGACTCCTTCTGTAATTCAAAATCGAGCGATGTTGTGAGGATTTCACAGAAATGCGTCTTTTCTTTCTTGCGTATATTGTGTGCATGCGTGAGGCGAGAGGCCTGGTCTAAGCATGAGAATGACCCCTGCATGATACATGAACGAGACGAAGCCGTCCAGCGAGCATCGTGCGCTTCTCTCAGCTCGTCGTCTCCTCCCACTCGCTGTCATGTAGCCCGACCCGTTTGACTTAAAATTATAAACAAACAAATGTGTGTGGAAACGCTTCTGTTGGCTTTTTTCGTTCACTGGTGCCAAACTGAGTCTCTTTTGTTTCCGGTCAGGTGTGTGTGTCCAGCTGTGTTTTATTCTTTCTCGGGAGGCACACAAATCCACGACAGTGAGGTTTCGTAAAACTGCCAAATTTTTAGAACAGCTCTTAACCCCCTGAATTAGTTAACTCAACATGTAGACGGTTGTCACATCTGGACCAAAAATGAGAAGTTTAAGGTTGAGAGGAAACTGAATGTTTACATGTCTCACATTGAGAATTGGACCCATGACAGAGATAATCACGTGTCAGGCCAGTCAGGGTACAGAACCACTACAAGCTACAGTTAGAGCCACAGGGATGTTTGTACGTGTTTCCTTTCACTGCCCCTGCTTTTGTTAACCTGATTCTTCTTGTTCCTCTGTTCATTGTGGTATGATGAATACTGTGTAAAAATAAAGTTATGAAAAATATGAATCTGCTGTTTATTCTGGGGGGGAGGGGGCGTTCAGTCTGAAGCAGCTGTGGACATGTGTTAAGGGACTGTATGATAATTATTTGGTAGTAAGGGAGGGTCAGAAAATAAGGAGGTTCTTATTATTAGTCTCCTTTTGGTGGAAGAGAAGGTAGTCTGACTTTTCTGGGCTCGACATTATGCGACTCAAACTTTGTATTGGTTCTATGACAACCAACCAACCAACCAGACAACTGACCTTTTACTTAAGTTACAATGTCATCTGATCAAATCAGTATTTATCTTTTTACATGTGGAAAATATTACAGCTCAGAATAGAGCGGCTGGAATATATATTTTTTAGAAGCTTCACTTCAAAAATGTGGCTGTATTCATGCTACATAATAACACTGAGTTAAATTGGGATACATGATTTGTACGACATCTTGTACCAATTCAATATTAAATGTTCAATATATAATTTAAGATATTAGTGGGAGGTGTTACAATTTTTTTCTGAGGGGATTCTTGCCTTTTCAGAAAGTGAAACCTACTGTAAGAAGTAATTTTTTTTTACTGTTTTTGACAACCATGAAACCACATATTGGCATTTATATTTTTTCTTTGTGGTGTAAAAAAATGACATGACATTGGCACATGAGTAGTTTAAGACATTTCATATGTGAAATGTCACCTCAGTCACTAACATAAAGTCAAATTAATCCTCTGACAGTGTCAATTAAAAGTGAGCATTACAATCTTCGTCCCTTATGGTCTGAACTATGAAGCATAACTTAAGCTTTTTGTAAACCTGACAAGATACATGTAAAGAGTGTCTGGAAAACAAACCCTCTGAAGGCGTCCTCTGTCTGTCTGCCTCAGAAAAAAAATCCTTGCTTTCAGTCATTCTGTATATAAGTGTTGAGATTGTCTGCATCACCTACACTTACTTCTTACTTCTTTATTCTTTTTCCTGCATATTTGAAATGAAATACATCATTTCAACAGGCAGCTGTCTCACTTCCTGTCAGAGTGGAGCTGTCCTTGGTCCTGAAGTACACACGCAAGCACACACTGTCTTTGTCTGTCTGTCTCTCTGTCTCTCACTCTCTCAGTCTCTCTCTCTCTCTCTCTCAGTCTCTCTCTCTCTCGCTGAGTCTCTCTCTCTCTCTCTCTCTCAGTCTCTCTCTCTCTCTATCTATCTCTCTCCCTCTCTCTCTCTCTGTCTCAGTCTCTCTCTCTTAGTCTCTCTCTCAGTCTCTCTCTCTCTCTCTCTGAGTCTCCCTCCCTTTCTCTCTCTCTCTGGATTAACATGCAGCGGCAGAGACCAGGTCTTGGTGCAGCAGGTCCGGGTCCAGGAGTCTGACTCGGTTTGCTCACTTGCAGCTGTCGCACTGCTGCTGCTGCGTCGAGTCGCTCTTCACTTCACAGCTTTCCTGAAGGAATTTGTGACTGAAGCACAAACAGGAAAGCTTCATCTGCACCGATCACTGCAGGCAGGAGACTTTTAAATCCACAACTTTCAGCACGAGCTTTGCAGGAAAAACAGCGCAGAGACAACAAACAGTAAGTCATGGAGTCATTTTTTGGAAATGAAGTGTTTGCATGGTCGCATATTTTTACTATTATTCCAACATCGTGTATTCACTGATAAGCCTGATGCTTACTGTGAGTTATTGAGGTGTTTTGATTTGGTCGCAGTTGTATAATCCTCCATCCTGTTATAGGTTAATATACATATGGAGGTTTAAATTGTACTGGGATATTAGGCTTGTTATAGACACTGTAAGTCTCTATAGGAGTAACACTGATGTTATCATGAAACTGTGCTTAACATCTTCAGTGCCACAAATACCTGTAGCCTGTTGTCTAATCATTTGCAAGAAGGTCAGACTACACAGCTGATGTTAGAAAGTGATTATTGATGTCATGTGTCTTCCTGTTGTTTAATTGATGTGTGGATGTCTCTGTTTTATTTATTTATTTACTTCACATTGAAAGTTGGCCATGGGTCTTGCTGCTGAAGCCTCAACATGTTGGCTTACAGATGGTGAAGACATCTGATTTGAACATTTCCAGGATTGTTATTATGAAATCATCAAATGGTTTTAAATCTGCAGTCTGGCCTTTTTCTCACCCGTGCACTATAATATAGCAGGATTTTTTTGGTGAACTTATTGAGGGTAATTCATCTTCTCTTTAGTCTAAATAGTACTGCTGAGGAGCATCCTGCACAGTGGCCCTGAGGTTTAAGACTCTGATCATGTAATTGCAATGTCAACTCTCTAATGTTAGTGTCTAGTAAAATAGTTGAAATGATAAGGAGGGAACTGAACATGACCGCAAAGTGTGAGCTCTTCAAAGTAAGAGAGGTGACCTTGCTGGTGGACAAGCAGCATCGTTTAGCAGCTTAAATTCTGGTTGTTCAAAGGCAAACAGAGAAACACTAAGACTAAAACTAAGCCTGAATTAACGAGCATAATTCAGACAACCATTCAAATTAGCCTCTCCCTGACAGCATGTCCTCTAGGGGACCATCCATACATCATTTGCCTGTGTCCCTGAATGTGACTTAAATCACCCTGTCACTGTAGATGATGTCTTACTACGTAATCAGGCTGCCAAATTCCCACTCTGACTTATGAATGCTTCCTTGAACGTCGGACATTTTTCCAAGAGCTGCTGTCGAGGATGCTCTGATTCATGGCTGTGAAAGTCAAAAAGCCAGTCGTGGATTTCAACTAGTGAGAGCATTTGTATTCAGAGTAGTAGGCTGCATCAGTCTGGAGGCTCAAACAGGTTATTATTGACTTCATTATTCTTCTTTTTTCATGGCAGGTTGGACAGACTTAGCAGTGACATGCGCTGAATGTGAATGTATTATACCGTAATGTGAGGAGGAGGAGGTGCTTACAAAGATTACAAATACTATGTTCATGCTTTAAGTGGAAAGTCGTCCATTCTGTCTCCCTGCAAGTCAAAAACTTCAACAGAAAGAAAGACATAAAAAGCATTTTGTAGCAAGATTGATTTGGATCAGATTTACCTGCACAACAAACAAACAAAAATGCTATTGATTCCTCAGCCTGGCTGCCTTGACATGTCATAAGCTGCCCATTGTAATGAGTAGATTTGACTTCTGAAATCAAATCTACAAGAGAGAGAGATGAAGCTGACAGACAGTGCTCTCCCTCCTCATCCTCTTCATCTCCCACCTATGTTCTTCCTCTCCTTTCTCTTTTTCTCAGTGGTGCACACAAAGCACCTGGACACACACCCACACACACACACACACCTGCAAGACCATCCTTAATCCAGACTCAGTGAGATGATTGTGTAAACACTCAAACAGTGTTGGGATTTTGTTTGCATAATGATTCTGCACAAAAGTGAGATTTTCTGAAGAGCTGAACACTCATTAAACTTTCAGAACAGAGGCTGGAAAAGGTGACGAATTCGTAGGAAAATCTAGCGCAGAACCCAAAGTTCATGTAGCATGTTACACTGTGAAACCGTGTGTGTGGCAAGAGATAAATGAAGCGTGGAGAAGATGTCTCTGCTTCCAGAGAGTGGTGCTGAGTATGACTTCTCTTTGCAGCAAAAAATAGCCTGCAGACAAAATATGTACAATCATGGTGAAATAGTCATTTTTAATTTGAATGAATAGTTTGACATCTTGGAAAACACACTTTCATTTTCTTGCTGAGATCTGTGTGCTAAGTATAAGGCTACAGCCAGCAGACAGTTAGCTTAGCTTAGCACAAAGACTGGTAACAGAGGGAAACAGGTAGCCTGAGTCTGTCAATCAATCTTCATCTTCTAACTCTCACCAGGAAAAAGGAAAGGAGTGTATTTCCCAAAACTATTACTTTAAAACTCAGCTTATTTTTATGAAATGTTATTGCAGGTTGTTTTATTTAATGATACTAACCCCAACCCATGAGAAACTGCAGTTATTGGTTATTGGTTCTCTGTTCATTCAGAACAAAGCAACAGCCAATTACATCTCTGACATTTTGAATGAAAAACTGCTGTAATGAAATGAAAATGACATTTGTGAAAAGAAGCAAGATGAAATAACAAATATACATAATATTATAAATAATAATTCACAGTTCTGAATATTACATCTATTATTATTATATATATATGATGTATTTCATAATGTCTAATGTTTATGTTTTTAATTGATTAAGAGCACTTTGGGTCTTCTTATCTAAATTTTTCCCTTCCTCCTCCAGATTGCTTCTTGGGACTTTTTTTTATTTTGAACCCCCCCTGCTGCTGGAAGCTCCCCCCACTGTCACCATGAGTGCTTGCGGCAGGAAGGCCCTGACATTGCTGAGCAGCGTCTTTGCAATCAGCGGCCTGGGCCTGCTGGGAGTGGCAGTCAGCACCGACTACTGGCTGTACCTGGAGGAGGGCGTCATTATGCCCCTGAACCAGAGCACCGACATCAAGACGTCACTGCACTCCGGCCTCTGGAGAGTCTGCTTCCTGGCTGGTTAGTAACCAGAGGGTGTGTGTGGTTTCAGTTTGACATTTAAGTGTGTGCAAAACAGGATGGTGTCACAGGTGGATGCAACAATATTAGAGTTTAAAGTGATCATATTGTCCATTTGTATGGTACAGCAGCTAAATGTGGCAGCAGCACTGATCTGATCCTGTCACACTGACATATCATCACTGCTTCAGCTTTGACACATGACGACATTCACAAGTCACCAGCGTGTGTGTGCATGTGTTAATGAGTGTGTGAGGTTGTGGACGACAAGAGGCAGACTGAGAGAAAAAGCAGCAAAGAGATACTTTCTAATATCTTTGCTGCTTTGCTGTTTCACTCACATATTAAAAAAACAGGTGCATTCAGTGTACAAGCAGTCCTGCAGCATGAGCACACACACATACACACACGCACCTATCCATCTCCAGAGGCAGATGTCGTGCCGCAGAGTTAGCTGGCGTCTGTATGTGACTGTGTGAGTGACGCTGAAGTGATAATAACGAGGACGTGATGTAATCCACAGTTATGTTTAAAAAAAGAGTTGATGATAAATTTAAGGACAACAGGGAATCAAGGTATGAGGGGAATCAAGGGAAATCAATCCTGAATATGTCTATTCAAATTTCAAAATTTTACATTTAAAGCTGAGTGAACCAGCTGCACATTTACTGTACAGACATGAGAGTGGTGTCAATCTTCTCTAACTCCTGCAAGAAAGAGAGTATTTCCCAAAATGGTCAACTATTCCTTTAATGTACAGTAAATTAATTTTCTTTGTCTTAAGTTTTGGGTTATATGACGCAGGATTTTGTATGCAAACATTAACAACATTTTTTCCCTACTGCCATTCTCTAACATGTCTTCTCTGTCCTGCAGTGTGTTTCCACCATCACCTGACCTCCACACCAACCTGAACACCTGCTCCCAATTCCCTCATCAGCTCCACTATATCCAGTACATGCCTGCCCTTTAGCTATTGTTACCTGCCAGATCAGAGTCCAAGCTTTTCATAATCTCTTTGTTCCTGTCTGCCTTTCTCTCTTTAGGATTTCTCTTTTTTTTCACCTTATCTCTCAACATTTTCTCTCATCCCTCTCCAGGTGAAGAGTCCGGTCGTTGCTTTACCATCGCCTACATCATGCCCATGAACGTCCAGCTGACGTCAGAGTCCACAGTAAACGTGCTCAGTGAGTAAAACCTCCGACCTCCAAGCGCAGCTTCAGACTGAATAAGTCAAGGTGTCTCCTTGACGGTCGTCTACATAAACATTCAGGGTCTTTTTCTGGCAAAAAAGAAAGTTGCTGTTTTCTAATAAGGCTGGGCTCAGAAATCATCAGCATATAACTGGATGGATGAGTCATCTGAACCCTTGCGTTGATGCCCTGCTGCACTCCAGAATAATTACCTTTTCATGGACAATTCGCCTCAAAAGTCCTTCAGTGTGTCTCGGTGTCGAGGCTCCACCAGAGGTATAAATCCACTCTAGTGAGTCAGTGTAATAAGATCTGATATTGTATTCATCATGAACAAATCTGGCAAAGGAGCAGATGATGATCGAGGGTCTATATTTCATTTTTTATTTCGTTATTTTAAGACTGATGTTCCCCTTTTCTCCCAACAGCACTATGATACGTGTATTGCTACCATGTCATTGAGATAGATTAATAAAATTTTCCTTAATTTCACTTATAGATGTCAGACTTTGAAGTTAATCTGTTTTTAAAGCATGTTCCTGAAAACCTACTAATTATCATGACTGTCCACTTTCTGCAGAGATGATCCGCTCAGCCACTCCGTTCCCTCTGGTCAGCCTCTTCTTCATGTTCATCGGCTTTGTCCTCAACAACATCGGACATGTTCGGCCTCACCGCACCATCCTGGCCTTTGTCTCTGGAATCTTCTTCATCCTCTCGGGTACACCGATATTTTCTCTCTCACATCTCGTCTTGTTCCTGTGCGCTTGTTTTTACTTTAATCTGAATTTGTCCATCTGTCAGGTCTGGCTCTGGTGGTGGGTCTGGTGCTCTACATCTCCAGTATAAATGATGAAATGCTCAACAGGACTAAGAGCAGCGAGGCCTATTTTACCTACAAGTACGGCTGGTCCTTTGCTTTCGCTGCCATCTCCTTCCTGCTCACGGAGGTGAGACACTGACCACAGACACAAACAACTTGTATTAGTGCTGCAGTGCACCACGTGTCAAGCGTCTTCTTTTGAATTTGATTTATCGATCTTGGAAACATATTAAGAGAACCTGTTCAAGTGAGTTTGCACTATTGTCCCGAGAGGTTAAGACAGACACAAAACATATAGCATAAAGTTAAACAGGAAAATCTTGAGAAAAAAAAAACATCAATGCACCTAAATGTATATAAAAAACATTTTCAAATTTGTAAATGAAAAAAAACCTTCAATGGCTTTTCTCAGATGTTTACTCAATCCAGAAATGTACTTATGTCCTGGACTGGAATGCAATCAATATAGCTGTTGCTATACAATCTTCCTTATAGTCAGTTGTTGCTGGTTTTGATGCACAGATGTTCTAGTTAGTGTTGTCCTGCATTATATTCAAAATTGTTTCTTCGCATCTCTGCCAATGTGAACAAAAACTGAACATTATGAGTTTGTAAAAATGGATATTTTGACAGGGCTGTGATACTGAATTGCATTAGAGTGTAGTATTGTGTATGACCTCATACAGTTGAGCTGAGTGTGTGAAGAATTATGAGTGTTGGCTGCCTTGCAGTGGCCACAGAGAGGAACTGCATCTTTACATTAATACATTACATTATTCATGAATAATTATGAATAATAAGATGTTGATAATTAATATTAATATTATAAGCAAAATAACCTGTTTTAATAATTTTCTGATGTGGTGACCAATCTACCAGCTAGAGATAGTGTTAAGGTATAGAAAGTCATTCGTACATTCAACCTCAATATAAATCTCATTGAATCATTAGCCAATAATGTCGATGGGACCAGTTTAATAAAGAAGTGATGTATGATGACATGTTACCACTTTAGATGACGATTTTCAAAATGATCAAACTGAATCAATCCCAAACAAATTCGATAAAATGATCAGTTAAGTTTTGTGCTGTGGAAACTGTTTAAACTGTTTGTTTTTTACATGAAAGCACTCATCAGCTCATATTACTTTTCATACATTGTGTTCTGTTGACTTTCAATGCAATGCCCCTCTTCACACTGCAGAGTGCAGGCGTCATGTCCGTCTACCTGTTCATGAAGCGCTACACAGCAGAGGAGATCTACCAGCCTCGTCACCCCAGTTTCTACCGCCCCCGCCTCAGCAACTGCTCCGACCACTCGGGCCAGTTCCTGCACCCAGAGGCCTGGTCACGAGGGCGAAGTCCCTCCGACATCTCCAGTGAAGCTTCACTCCAAATGAGCGCCAGCTACCCGGCTCTCCTCAAATGTCCCGACTACGATCAGGTCTCCTCTTCACCCTGCTGAAAGGTCACGACCTCAAGGTGACTGAAAGGTCATTGAAGGATCACGTAGGGTCACAAAGCCTAGTGAGGACAGTTTTATTTCAAGAGATACAGCTTAGATATTTAACTGTGAGTTTGATGTTTATCAGGGAGGAAAACATGTCTGACTGAGGACTTTGGAAATGTGTCCTTCTGAGTTGCTGATCAGAAAGGCTGTTTTTTGAGGGGAAATTGTTGTTGTAGCAGAACCTACATTTTAATAGGTGGAGGCAAAGGTTTTAGGAAAACATGCCATGGTTATGTTGTTGTTCCTTTTGCAAAGGTCACAGTTATGATGTTGTTCCTTTTGCAAAGGTCACAGAAAGTAAAAACTGGTATACGGTAGATTACCTTTTTGTAGTTCATCTGAAAAAAATGTTCTGTTTTTTGGTTGAATTGTATCTGTGCATTTTGCCCTCCAGTGCCTCAGAGCTGTTTATTTTTGTGAGTATCTTCTCATTTTGTTATTAATGGGGGTTTTTTTTGTTTGTTTGTTTTTTAACTTTAGGACCTTACAGAGCAAAGACTGTCATGTGTGATGAAATGAAAGGATGATCCATCAACACCATTACAGCTATCAAACAGCAGGGCAGGATATGGCCTGGCCTCCTCAAGTGTTGTTGGGTTGTTGCTTTGTATCTGTACTGAGATGTTGTTCTGTCTCCAACATCTTGACTCTGTCGGTAAGAAGACTATTCCCTCATGATGGTCATAGCAGTAAGACATGATGACATTTTTTTCTGGTCTCAGGAGTGAACCAGCTACATGAATATGTCCAGACTGAACCAGCTGAGAGCATTTGTTTTATATAGATTTTTATATATGATGTTTATGTAAAGATGACACTGCATATAAAGTGCTGTTCTTCAGATTGTCGGTCGTGATGTAGCTACACTGAGGAGAATCATCTCTAAAATAAATATCTGCCGTCAAACCAAACAGACTGTAAATATTATTTCAAAGTGGTAATTTTCCAGTAGGAGGCAGTGTTTAGCATTTTCCAATTGCTTTGGCACAAATGATAAATGTCATCAGTCTTAAAACACTTTCTGAAATTCTGTATCTCAGGAGACAAATACGTTAAGTTTTGGTGGTCAAGATGGATTATGGTGCTTTTTTTTAAAAAAAAAATCTGTAATCTTAGAAGTGTATCTCAGTGGTGGAATATAAAGTACATTTAGTCAAGTACTGTACTTAAGTATTTGAGTTACTTGTACTTGAGTGTTTCCATTTTATGCCTCTTTATACTTCTACTCCACTACATCTCAGAGGTCAATATTATACTTTTTTACTTCATTACTTTTGTCTGACAGCTTTAGTTACTTTTAAGATTACTATCCCAGTCCAGTGAAAACCATGTATATCCATATGGGTTGGTTTTAAAATTTTCTGACAAACTGACAAACAATGTTCCTTTGTGGGTTGAAAAAAATATATATAAATATTGAAGAACTGCAGCAATATTTCCAAAAATGTGCCGTTATGAAAAAACGCTGTAATTCTCCAACATCACATTTCCTAAGACCAACACCATACTGACTGTACTCTAATTCTTATAATCAGTAAATTGATAAGGCTTGTATTGATACACTTATATTTTTTCTCATGTTAATATCATCACTATTGGCTATGACTGTAGAGGGCGCTCTCTCCCCAGTCATCCTGATCTTCTCTCCCACTCAGATTTCTCTCAGGAACCCAACATGTTTTCCTTTACCTTTCCTGTTCTACTTCCTGTCAATTCACTATGTATCCGACCAGGTCGAATCACACACTCGTCCTCTGCGTGATGGAGGACGACATGATACATATTCACAAGAAGTATCTGTATAATTCATTAATGAGAGCTCATTACTTATGCAAATATGTAGGTCAAGACAAGCATCAATAATAAATGCAGCACACATCTGCTGTAAGCTTTATGTATACTTTATATAGATACACGTAATGTACAACGTGACCAATAGCTTTTACAGAGAATATAAAAGTTAATGTAACTATAAGCCCACACAGGGCGGTAGAAGATAATATTCTGCCCTGACCACAAGGCTTTCATTTTATTTTACAATCACATAGAAAACTACTGGTGTTTATAGCTTTTGACATCATCATCAATGATAGTATCATCATCATCACTATTATTACTATAATCATCATCGTTAACATCAAACATCATTTTCACTATATTCTTTATCATCATCCTAAATACAACCATCTTTCTCACTCATCAGTCATGGCTTTTATAAGAGCATCGTCACAGTTTTTGACCAGTATTCTCATCATCATCTTCATCATCGTCGTATGTTTTCTTATGATTATGTTTAAGGCTTTTGTCAAGAAGACCCCAAACTTCAGCTGATGCAAACTTCTGCCTGTAGGCTCAAACATGTTACACAGAGTGTGCATACTACAACAAAGAGACCAGAAACCTATACATTATATATACATACATAACTTAAGCATACATTGTTTTAACATTTACAGGTAGTAATAAACCATTTCACAAATGAAAATAAATACAAAAATGATAGTCGGTTATATTCATATACTTTTAAAGAGAGAACACAAAAGCAAGCAAGGATCTTTAGGATTACAAACCAAATGCAAACAGGATCACAACAATACATCGACCTTCACTGACATAGGTCAAAGACAAGAAGAAAAAAAGCTTAATCGGACTGGTACCCTATTGGGCCATTGCACAGCCGTGAATAAAACCTACCCAACAGACTGAAAAGACCTTCTCCAAAGGAAAGCGCTTTGTTTAAAGTTAAAATCCTTAAGATTTCAAAGCCTGTTTTTTTTTTTTTTTTACTATTTATAGTCAGCATTTAATCTGCAATAGCTAATTAATGTATGAACCTTCTGTAAATACCTCTTGAAACACTAGTGTTTATCGGTAGTGGCAGAGTCCGCCATCAACCTGCTGAGTTTAAATTGTCTTCACATGCATGAGGGGTTTACAGAAAATGATGCATGCATTTAATCCTACGTAACCATTATTATATATTATTATCTAATGTATATCAGTTTACTGTTCACTCTCCTACATCTGCATAAGAGCAGTATCAAGTCACTGCTAATACAAACCCAACATTTCTAATTAAAAGACTTAAACTGCTTTTATTTCATTTATCACTAAGGTTCATGTTAACAAGGATCGTTCGTCAATAATGCAAAATACAAAAGAAGACAATGGTCATTTTTGGTCTTTTTTAATTGCTGTTGTGTGAAAAACTACTTTATTATTATTGACTGATTTGACTGATTGACTGATGAACAGTGTGAGTTTGTTCGGCTGCACTTTAATTGGATACACCAAGTGGCTGTTTGCTGTACTAAACTGCACTTTCTGTTACCGTCATTAAACACGGGTGTCACCAAATTAACGAAGACTGAAATCTTAAGGATTACAACTTTAAGTCCGTGAAGTAAGTTTCATCTCAAGCTTTGGCAAAAGCTCATTTTCTACTCAACTAAAATAAAAGAGTATGCACATTTCAAAATTCTCTGCTCCGCACAAATAAACGATATCAGCCCAGCTGACTCAAGACTGTAATGCTTAGTTAGGAACCTAAGTGTAAGCCAGCGCTGTTGTTCTGAGGTTACTCTGAGCAGGGCTTCAGCCATGGCACCTGTAGAGAAGAATTCAGCACCAGAGTGAGATGACGACATGGTCTAGGTGAGGTTATACTGCACCGAACGGCCTGAACACCTGTCTCCTCCTCCCCCCCTCCATCCTCCAAACATCTCTACTCAGCCACACACTTCATCCCCTGTGTACATGACCATACATCTGAACTCTGTTTTTGAATTACGACTTCTTCATAAAGCACAGTGGAGGGAACGCTTGTATGACTTATGCACCCATACTGTAGATGCTGTGTGCACTGATAGCATGCACACTGCTGCATACACACACACATACACACACACACACACAAACACAAACATATTGGTCTATAATAACCCACATGCATGCATGTGCACCTGAAACATGGCAGTTGTGCTTTAGGGAGACTTAGAAACAAGTTATGACCATGAGAGGGGGAGGTAGGGGGTGTGTGTGTATGAGATGGAGGAGAAAGAAAGAAAACTGGCTGGTTGGTTGTTCATGTGCTGCTCCATGCAAGATTCAAGTCCATATATCTGGAGCGCTGCTGTCGCCTCAGTAGTGAGTGATGTCTCCCAGCAAGTGCACATGACTTGTAGACAGTCCAGGAGAGAAACTGAGGTTTGTCTTCAGGGGCAAAGTCTTGTCTGAGGTTGACAGTCATTTCTGTGGTTTAAGTCTTCGTGAACGGACGGAGAGGAAGATGGAGGTTGAGGCGATTGTCCCTCTTCATTTCTTGTTGGCGATGCGTCTCTTCCTGGTGGCCAACATGTCGTAGAAAGGATCTCTGCTGATGCTGGCCCTGGAGAAGAAGCCAATCAAAGGACAGCAATGAAATAAATAATAAGGCCACATGAGAGGAGGGTCTCCAGCATCTTTGATATGGAAATGTAGGCACATTTATACAAACCCCTGCCTTAACTAGATCAAAAAAAAAAGAACAAAGTTTGTGCAGTGACCTAGTTTGGTTTCCATGGTTTCTGAAGAGGAACCCCCACCTCCCAAGTTTGTTCTTGGTACTCCAGTTTGCTGGAACCTCCTCCAGAACCATGCGAGCTCGTAGTAAAACACACAATCACATGCTATCACTGTTGCTATTTGCAGGTGGCGCTCAAGATTATTGACTCTTCTGCGTTCTCCCGCTCCCCTCGTTTTTTTTTTGGAGAGTGACGGAAAGGCAGCGCACAATGAGAGCAAGTGAGTCAGGAAGCCATTTGGGCTCTACTGAGGAGCCCAGTTTCACGGCTGCTAAATCCTGTTAGCACCAGCACAAAGCAAGAAGAGGCTCAACCCCCCACTGCGGATATCTCTGATTCCCTTTACAACGCCACGCGCTGAAGAATGAGCCTGTATATGATGACTGTCCCGCTCTTTCATACATCTCATTGTCTCATTTGCACGACCACATTTCCCGAAACAAAAACTCCATTGTAGAGTGAGCAAATTCAAGCAAGGCTGCTGTGACTAATAAGACATAACCTCCATTTTTGTCCTTAAAAACACGTAAAAACCTAATATATTTAATGGAACTGGAAATGCAAAATATAAAAATATACATTTTCTCTTTCATCAACACAGCAATACATTTTCTCCATTGACCCAGTTGGGCCACCATCATCTGGGTCTCTGCGTTTGAGACTCAAGATATTCAGATAGAGTGCTGCCTCTATGATCATCTCTACTTTGGGAGAGGGGGGAAAATCATCATTTCCATAAAATGCGTTTTTATCTCCCCAGACCCCGAGTCCTCTTGGACCCCTCTGGTTAAGCGCAAGCTGTGGCTCGTTAGCCTCCGTGGCTGCGAATGCGTCAACCCGGTTTGGAGCTGCCTCTCCTGGATAGGTTTGCTGGCTCACCCCTGGGGTGCTATAAGCAGTGACTAATCCTCCATCATTTCCCCAGCGAATACTCTTTGAGAGTATGGAGAGAGGGGGGAGGAGAAGGAGGAGGGGGATTGCACTGAATTACAGTATACAACTGCTCTGTTTTGCTGAGCCAACTCTCTTTGACATTGCACCATCTTCTATGCAGGCGATTACAGAGCAACATTTAGGTCACTGACAGCAAGGTTGTTATTACTGAGAACTATGTATGTATCTGACAGAGAGAAGCTACACTTTTGTCGTCTGTTGTGCTATTTATATCACATATTGCAACGCTCAGTATTCAGTATAGATTTTGGTGTTTGTTTTCAACTCGCATCAGTATGTCTCCTGGTTCCCTTCTACATTGTTCATGTAGGCCATGAACCTGACAAGATTTTAGTATCAAGGAGGCAAAAATACATTTTGTACACCAAATGTTTACGTCTCTATTACATCTCTATTATATATTCAGCATGATATCTCATGAAGTCAAAAACAAGACTAAACCTCATCTGGACTTGAATTAAGGACCTTTATTCAAGGACTACTTGGACGGTTTGGGAAATATGCTTACTTGCATTCTTGCCAATAGTTGGATGAGAAGATTGATATCACTCTCATGTCTGTCCATTAAATATGAAGCTACAGCCAACAGCAAGTTAAGATAACAGAAAGACTGGAAACAGATGGTACCAACATGTGGAAACTTCAGATGAACAAACCTCCTTCTCAGCGAACTCCTGGCAAATAAACATGTTTCCCAAAACTATTGCTTCAAGTGTGTTTGTGAGGAGTCTTAGCCTACTTGATGGATTTAATCCACTCCTCTTTCTCTTCCGGCGTGGGCGCTGATATCCTGTACACCACGTGGTTTCCCTCAACAACGCGTCCATCTGCCTCCGTCTTGCAGGCTTTGATCACCTGACCCTTGTGATTGGGGTTATAAAGCTCAAAACAGTTCTGGAGAAGGGACAAAGAGGAGGGCGTCAATAATGTGCCACTGTGAGATAATTAGATTTGAACATCTAATACACACTGTGACAGAGGAGAAAAGATACTTGATCTCAGCGTCTGTAATGAGGCAACACTCACAGGTTTCCTGGGCTCCTCCACCTCCCTGATGCTAAGATTCTCCAGCGGGATGATCCCACGAGGCTCCTTGTCCTGAAGGAGAGAGGGATAAGAAACATCAGATGAGGGAGAAAAACAAGCAAGTAAAAACAAAGAGAGACTCAGCAAGAGAAAGAAAAGTGGAGAGTGGATGAGCTGTGTGTGAATATAATCCTCTGTGACATGTTTTGCTATCATGGAAATCAACCTTGTTCCCCCTTCCTCCCCTCGTCCTCGCTGCTCTTTAACGGAGCAGATAATGTGTGGAGCAGTCAGACCAGAGGACGGGACATAATGATAGTGTCCTGAAGGATAATACCAGGGTAGAGAGAGGACAATGCTGATGTAGCAGCGAGCAGGGACACAGAGGCACTGATAAAAATCTTCACTGACGCACACATAAACTTCTCACAGAGAGCGACGCAGACTGACAAGCACAAACACACGGACATGGTCAAAAAGAAACACAGATGAATCAACACTATTTATTGACACGTGCGGTGACTCAAGTGTTTTTTGGTGTAACTTGCCACAAGCGCCAGTGACTGACGACATCTGATGACCTTTATTTGTTAGGTCTTTAAAGCATTTCCTCAACAGCAGCCACAGTCGCCACAAGTGGAAACTAAAGGCACATTGAATTTTTCCCTTTTTTTTCCAAGGCTGTTGCTTTAAAGACACCATCATTGTGGGAACTGAATATGAAAATATTTATCTGTGACATGTCAAAACTTGTAAGGAGGAATCATATAAGTCATAATATATCAAACTGTACTAGTTTAGTTTACTGAACTGAGCAATTGTTTTATAACTGAATTAACTTCACTTTTCAGCTAAAAGAGGATAAATATATGTAGTATAGCTTTAAATAGAGTCAAATTTCAAAGTACTGTGTCATTGAAGATTTGTCTCTGGAAAATGCAAATAACACAAGTATTATGACAATATTCATTACGTGTATTTGTAAAAAAACAAATGGCCACTTTGTTGACTTCACATACACATACAGAAACCAGCACGTGTGCACACAAAGAGGCACTTCACCGATCACAACATCATCTGAATATGATACTCACCGTTGTGTATTCAAAGTAGTAGAGGCAGTTATCTGTCAGGATGAACCACCTTCTCTTCCAGGTTTTCACTCGGCCCCCTGACAGGAAGAGGAAGAGGAGACAGGAAGTGACACAAAGGCCGCGGTGACAGACTGGCTGTCTCCCATCAGGAAAAAGTTGTGACGCTCATTCACAAAATTCACTCTGTTTTCTTACTCTTATGCTCTTAATGACATTGATATCATGAAACACCATTGTATGAATATATGGTGACACTGCACACTTGATCTTATAAATCACAAATAAGGCAACAAAAGAAGACCAAATAATGCTTTTTACATCACTGATTATACGTCTTTCCTCATTAGTTCACTGCTGTAGCTTCCTATGTAAGAAAGGCTGCTTGTCTTCAACCAGTCATCATGTGACGATAAAGATGATCTACTTGTTGTATATTATAGCTGTACAGCCTGAGATAGGTTGGTTGTAGGTCTGTGTTAAAGTGGATTCTAATATAAATGCTGCTGCTGAGAATTGTTTTATCATTTTTTGTTGATGTTTCATTTGTTTTCAAGCTTTTGTTGATATTTTTTTTCCATGAGTTCCCACTAAAAACCTATATGAGCTCTTCTGTGCTGTTGAAAAAAAAAGGATGCTACAGAGACAAAAAGTTATGAAAGTAAAAAGCTGCACTCCCAATTGTTTTAAACACAGTGTTTCAGGTTAAAGCTGTGGTTGGAGGTTCAAATATAAACCTGTGATCAAGAGAAAGTTCACTCTGACTTTCTGAAAAATGCAGGAAAGCCAGTGAAGAAAACTGAAGCAAACTGAATATATGATTACAATCAACCGCCACTATCTCTCCGAACTTGGAGCTTAGTTAAATGATGACTCACGCAACCGATGAATTATTACCGATTCTGCCTATTCATTTTTAAAGGCAACAAGATAAAACCTCGTTGGCTCTCGGGAGAGGGGAGCAAACGGTTCTTGATATGAACCTAACGTGGCACCTAAAGCGCCCCTGAAGGAACACACATGCAGACACAGACATTTAAGCACATAAACCAACACACTGAAACACACACGCCAAACCCCAGAGCAAGTTCACCACCTCACGTGTTAACTTGTGCAAACTGCATCCAAAAAAAGCAAAGAGAGCGAGTGAGTGAGTACAAACGTCCAGCGCATTGGTTCAGAAGCGGAATTCAGCCTCTGGCAGCGACTGCGGAGCCGCGTGTTGGAGAAAAACACCACTTGTCTCAGAGATGTAAAGCAGGGACAGTGAGGAAGCTCTCCTGGTGGGAGACACATGTACAGTGTGTGCATAAAGGCTGTGGGACAGGAAGTGTTCAGATCCTGATGGTAAAAGTCCTGCATGGAAAACATTACTTAAGTATGAAAAATAATCAGAAGAAAGTACATGTAGTATTAAAAGTAAAAGTACTGGATGCAGAAAAAAATTCAATGTTATGCTAGTATATATTTTCAACTAAGTTCAACTTTGTCTCGTCTAATTCTGCCTTATCTTAGTTCTTCCTTATCTTAGTTCAGCTTTCCCTTAGTTTCTGTTCAGCCTGTGCCTTAGTTCAGCCCCTGTGACTCTTTCTGTCACAGTTGTGTCAGTCTTGTCTGAGTCCTGTCTTGTCTTAGTTCATAGTCTCAGTCTTACTTCCTTGTCTCTGCTGTCATGTCTTAGTTCTGTCTGAGTTTCTGTTTGGCCTTAGTTTCAGTTAAGATCTGTCTTAGTTCTCAGTCTCTGTTCTGTCATAGTCCTGTCAGCCTCATTCCTATTACATATAAGTTCTGTCTGTTTTAGTTCTATGTTCTGGTCTCTGTTCTGTCTGCCATTAGTTCTACATTCAAGTCCCAGTATTTTTCCACTGACCCCGCCTCTGTCTCGCCTCACCTGCCAGCCACTCCCACCTCATCATCTCACCTGTGGACCCAGCTGTCTTACCTTACCAATCAGAACTCTATATAAGCCACTCCACTTCACACTCACTTTCCAGATTGTCGCACCATGCCAGACACTCAAGCAATTCTATTCGTGCCTATTCTCTGTTGCCATATCTGCCTTTATACTTTCCACCACTGTGAGAACATTAAAACGCAAACCTCAGCTTGCACAAAACATGTATCAGAACATGAAGATGTGCACGTGAGCACTTTCTGACGACTTCCTCTGTGTGTGTGTGTGAGTTTTTGTGTGTGTGAGTTTTGACCTAACATTCCTAATTAGTTCCTCTCATGACTAACCATCCCCTCACGGTCCCAACACGTCTCACTGCCGCATTTCCTGTTTCGTGGCGCCTCACATGAGCCTATATGGGCCACACGTAATTACAAAAGCCCCGGGTTTTCCTTACATTTCAATAGACTCTGGCTATTGAATTAGCGTGGCCAAATTTCCGCTCGGCGCAGAGAGAGATTTGCTAAAAAAAGGCATTTATTCCTTCACATCCTCCAGGGTTTATTTTTAGAGAGTTAAATTAGAAATATTATAGTGAGAGCTGGCGCGGGGAAAAGGCTCCGGGGAGGAACCGTACTAGAATGTAATCATGTTAGGTCTGAGAGCCACAATGGGGCTATTTGCATTCGCACTCACTAGTTTGATGGGACGGCGGAGACGTTACTCAGAGTTAGAGGAATGCGCAGGTCAGAGCCAGGTGTGTGTGTGTGTGTGTGTGTGTGTGTGTGTGTGTGTAAACACAGTAATAAAGCCGATCACCTGCAGAGAGATCGACCTTTAACCTGTGACAAACAATACCCAGGCTCTTAAACGGTTTTATGTTCAAACATAAATCTTAATGTCTTTAATGTAGTGTGAACAGCAGAGCGAGGGAGGAAGGTCCAAATCAAAAACATGTGTAAACAAACAGGAACAAACAGCAAAACACAGTAGAAATAAGAGCGAACACTGTATTACCTCATAGGGAAAGCATACAACCCCATCCAATCCCTGACACACACACACACACATGCAGAGAGAGAGCAAATAATTACAATGTGTGTTCCTTAAAACTACCTCAAGATTTTTCACAACTTTGGGTCTAGAAAAAATGCCTGCACAAAAACACGCCTGCACCATTTGACACACATACAGTTTTCATATTTATAAGAATAGATTTTGCCATGTGAATGATCAGATCCTGCATATTTGTCCCGCTCTCGCATGATATAGCGAAGTAGAAATTAAACGATTGTAACCCTGTTTTCTTAGCATAAAAAATTGTTAAAGTGCTGTATCTGATAATAAAATAATAATGTTTGGAGTAATAATATAATGTTGTGTACTGTAAAGCTCAATTAAACAATATAAACTTAAGTAATTGACCAAATTTTTATACAAATTTTCAGTGTTTCTGTTCAAGCTGGTTTTTTTAATGTGTATTGAAAATGTGCATTAAAACAACAACAAAAAAGGAAATATGTGCTTAAGAGTGTGCCAACCATTTTATGGCATTTTAAAAAACAGAACTACATGTGTGCAGGATTTTATAAATTTGGCAAAAAAGAGCATTGTAGAAAATCCCCCAAGCCCTCTCTCTACCTGTATGGTCACTCCCCAGCCACTCCTACCTGCCTTTCTCTTCCTGTATGGGTGGCACCCAGAGACTATATAGTAATCAGGACACATGTGGCCATCCCTTTTGTCCTCTGGAGAACAAAGAAGCATGTGGATGCCACGGCCTTCCTCGAAATGTTGAACTGAGTAGCTGACGTGAGTTGCTTTGATTTGAATGCCTTTAAAATGGCCTTAGTTGATAATAATTCTGTTAAATTATAATTCAGTCAACTGAATCTTGCCATTATCTGTTATAGACTGTGAACGCTTCTAAGACAATATTGCTAATGTTTCAAATGCTCAACATACGTATTTTAAAACTTAAGCACTGACGATTTGTTCCAGCTCAGCGCATCTAAAACATCGCCACGTCAAGTGAGGGAGCACGAGTGGCATTAACCTCACTCTGTCCTCGGGTTCTCGCTCTGCTATGAGAATAAAGCCACGGTTGTGTGGTGAAAAAGTGAGAGTAACCAAATTGAGTCATCCAGGATGTCTTGCATTCCTTCGGCAGAGGAATGTGCGGAGACACACACTAACCTAATTTAAGAAGCCAACCCTCTCTGTCTGGGTTGAAGAACGTGTGCGTCAGGTCATTCCCATCATCCTCTGGGATCTTAAAGGGTTCGCTCTTGATGCTGTCGTATAGATTCTGCACAGAGGAAGGAAACAATGGATAAAGTATTAGTTCACATGAACACTTTCAGATGAGCATGCACACGTCTCCCACCATCCTCCAAACCCAGCCTTCAGATTAACGGTGCATTAAACAAGACATTGACAGATTCTATTTCAGTGCTGGAGACAGTGATTCCAGGAGCTGAGAGACTCTTTAACAAAGTGTCTCTTTTCTACTTAAATGAAACCAAGGACACTTTGATACAGAGGCAGCCTTCAGTATGTGGGTAGATCAACTTGTTTTTATGTGTTTTTCTTTGAGAGATCACGACAGATCAATACCATGTGTATCTGGGGAGAAGATCTAATTCTGCTGAGCTGCAGATATCTCAATTAGTGAGGCATGACTCTGCGCCGCACGGTGGAGAAATTCTTATAGCTTTGTTTTTTGTGCACTAAATCACAAAACAGCATCTCTTAAAAGTCAAACTTTTAATTGTCAAAGTAGTGCTTATACGTATGTTTTACCAACACAATGTTTGTGCATGCTACACTGGTTACATTTGTCACACCTAACGAACTAATCAAGTCAAAGCTCTCACCCTGAGTAGCTCCTCTGGGAGGTCTCCCCCCTCATTGATCCCTCTGTTCATGGAGATGAAGCGCTCCACAGGGGGCTTGTCTCTGACGTTGGGATTGTGCAGGCTCGTGTTCAGCATAATGATGGCAAATGATAGGACGTAGCAGGTGTCTGTGGAGGTAATTACACAGAGTGTCACTCTAAAATACAGCACTTCAAGCCTTCTTTTCTGTGTGTGTGCATGGACACTTTTTCTTGCTTAGAGCTCATGGATTAGTGTGGAAATCATTTAAACTATTGATCTTTTGTCGCTCGGACCATTTTAAATCATTGCTATTATAACATAAAGACTATATCCAGATCATTCACTCGCTTATATTTACCTAATTAAAAAGATATAACTCAATAGGAAGAGGCAGCGAGCAGTACGGTGGAAGGTGTTTTCCTCATTTATTTATAGAGACAGCACCAATGATTTGTGATTAATTAGAAAGCAATCCATCAACAAATTTTCTCGCCACCAAATTTAGGACTCTGTCTAATAAAAAGAGGAATTTAATCAACAAAGAGCCCCATATTCTGGGTCACACACACACACACTCGTGGTGCTCTCTAAGGCCATGACGCAGTAAAGAGTGTCCCTCATGAACACACCCACACACACATACAAACCCATGATCCACTGCTCTTGCGACTCCACATCATAACTCCTGCGAACCGTCCTCCACCTCATCCATCCACACACTAACTGCAGTCAACATCCCCTGCACCATAATTTATGACCCTGAGCGCACTGGTCCTGAGAGATGACCAATAACTAAGTCTGGGTGTGTCACCACTGCACCACATCAATATTCATGACCCGGCCTGTCACCTGCGTCCTCCTCAACACTCGGTGGAGTAACACACGAGCAGCAGATGATGAGCGATGGGACAAAGACTGCACTAATGACCACTATTGACCAGTGATCAATTTCATTATCACTGCTGGACACACAAATAGTGATTACACTGCGATTAGTGAGCGAGCTGCTAACCATGGGCTGCTGGTCCGGTCAAGTTCAGACTGAGAATAGGAGAATAAAACATCAAATTCTCTGAGTGTGGATATCTGCTGCATGTAGTCGGAAAGTGTTCGTAGTGTCCAGTGTGGGAAACTCTCCAGCACTGTGGCAATATGCTAAAGACTTATACAGTCCAAACAAGTCCAGCTGTCTAGTGATGGACGTTCAGAAGCATTGATCTGGGGCTGGGGTGATCTCACTGGCCCAAGTTATCTGTCCTGGACTGTCTGGCTGAGTCTGACTCATATATCTGCTGCACTGTGTGTGTGTGTATGTGTGTGTAGTACCTGTGGACTGGAAGACGCCGGGATTGCATTGGCAGTACCTGGAGGCAAATGCCTCCATCATACGATCAATCTTCTGGGCTTCGCCAGGAAGTCTGAAGCTCCACAGAAACTGCCTACAACAGCAGGAACAGAGAGAGAACATGTAAAGACAGTTCATAAAATATTGATGCAAATGAATATTACAGTATATGCATATTCACGGTAAATTATAAACCCTATATGTCTCAGCTGTTTTGTTTTATATTAACATTAAGAAAAGACAGAACCAGTGGAACAGCCTTGTTGTTAGAGAAAAATCAAATTGAGTAATTTAGCTACATCAACTCTTTTTACTGACTCTTACACAGGACACTCAGAGCAAAACAGTATAATGATTAGTACTGCCAAGATCATGTCATATCAGAGTAATCACAAATATCTGAGCTTGTTAATGCACATGCTATTCACAACTAGGAAACACACATTTTTGTGGAAGCTCTATATATCTATCTTAATTCAATTAATAAGGTTTCTCTAACATCCATCCCATATGACGCAAATGCAGATAAGCTTGCTTTACGACCAATATTTACACTGCCCATTAATTTAAAATTAGACACCAATGCAAAGGCCTCCACCAAAAAATCGAAGACAGAGTCATCTGCAAAGAAGTTGAACCTGGCTCAACACAGCCTCATCTGTCAGGGCACAAGAGCACATTGCTGGTATTTTCCTTTGCAAAATGCCTGATGTAATTCTGCTGTTTACCACATGTGATGACTAATGCAATAATAAAATGTGTCATAAAACCCTATTTCACAGCATTTTGTTGTTGTCTGTTAAGCCTTTAAACTACAGTGTAAGATGAATGTAAGACTTAAATCGTTCCTCACCTTCTCACCAGCACATGTAAGAATACACCAACACAGACCCTGCATATTTTTTAACTCACCTTAAGGCTTGTACAAGGTTGAGGTCTGCAAACTCGTGAAGCTCCACAAACGCCTGGAGGACCTTGATATTAAAATCATCCCTGGAGGAGAGGAGGAACACGTGTCACAAATTCATATGTTTTGGGGGGGTCGAGATGGAAAAGTAAAATCCTGCAGCCGTGTCACAGCACCAGTTTCAGACACAAAGCCTCTGTGTCGGCTGAGCCAGGCAGCATGAAATCCCTGTTGTTTTGACAGTCCCATCACCATTGATTTTCCTTTGATATGAAACCACATGTCCGCTCAGCTATTTTACTGGCACGCTCTCCCGTCGCTGCTCTGCTCCATAAATCCAGACTACTAATTTCCTGGAGCTTTATGCCCTCGTCTGAGCGCATGCAGTGGAGATCTGACACAGAGATGAGGAGTGGAAAAAGAAAGGTGGAAGAAAAACAGAAGGAAAACTGGAGAGCTCACCGTTCCCCTAAATAGTCCCCGATGACTGTCTTGTTGAGCCCCTCGCCTTTGTAGAGGAACTGTGCAATGTCCTCTGGGGTGTTCTGGAGAAGATCGTTCTCCAAAAGAAATTGGATCCCCTGTTATAAAAAAAAAAGAAAAAAGAGTCTGACTCCAGTTACCTATTATGGTCTGTTTTAATAATGGACAGATTGGAGATATATAAGGGGCTAAATCAAATCATGAAAGTGTAATTGAACAGTTATGGATTCTGACAAATAATTCGTTCAGGGCGAGGCCTGACCTTTTTCGGGTCCATGTTGAACTTCTTCCTCCCCATGGCGATCTGTTTGTTTCTTTGCGTGGTTTTGCTGCAATGAAAGAAACCAGCATCCATCAGGTGACAGTTCAGGGCGATGTCGTGTTTGTTCAGTAGGTCAGTCTGCGACGTCTCGTGAGGTGGCGTGACTTTGTTTATTTACTGCTCTGTCTGCTGGGCTTCAACTGAAAAAACTGGAAATACACTGCGCAAGCCTGCGTGTGATTTAGTATCACCTGCACTGCGCCTGTGCATCAACACAAAGTGCATCTAGTCCCTTTAAGTTTAACCCATCCTGCAGCCATTTGGAAGAACATCTCCTGTTTTAATGTCACTTGTCTTCAAAACACATTTTGCATGGGCCCCACAGGGAAATCTCCACCTTTGTGTTTCTGTGCATGCTCTCTACGCTTCCTGTGCCCAAAATAGCCCGAGCCTCTTTGCAAGCTGCACCTGAGACACACAAACACACACACACCCTTAGACACGGTCTCACTCCACCTCATCAACCAATCAAATGAAAGCCTCTGAATACAGACTGTTTGGCTAATGTTTAGTCCAGGGACAGTCCTGCTTTCCTCCTTAAACAAAGGGGGATTAACACACACACACACACACACACACACACACACACACACACACACACACACACAACATGACAGGTGAGAGGCTTATGGTGGAGGTGAATATATGGCTCGATGTCTTTGAAGAGCAGAGGAGGCAAAAGAAAGAAGCCTAGTCCTCAAATGACAAGTGTGATAACTGATCTAAATCAAGCAAATATGCCAAACATTTGTTGGCTCCAGTTAATCAAATATGAGAATTTTCTGTTTTGTATCAGTGTAAATTAATTTTCTTTGGGCTTTGGACTGTTCAGTCAGACAAAACAAGCAAAGTGAACAAGTCTCTGTTTTCTGACAAACTCAGAAATTAAGAGCTACAACAATCTGATGATTAAGTGATTAGTGGATCGACAGAACATTTTGAACAAAAACGCCAAAGAATTGCTTGTGCTAACTTCTTAAATGCTATAATTTTCTGTTTTACTCTGTAGACGTATATGTATTTTTGCATCATTTTAAGTAACATTTGTCATCATCTTGAGCTCTGAGAAATTACAGCAGGCGTTTTTCACAATTTTCTGACATTTTCCAGATGAAATGACTGATCAATTAACAAGGAAAATAATCAGCAGATTAACTGATAATGAACATAATCATTGTTTCATTTGTTCAATCATTAATCGTGCCTTTAAACAATTAATCAACTAGTCAAAAAAAAAATCCTCACCTCTCCCCCACACAGGTTAGCTGCTCGATCTCAGTCATCACCTCTGCAATTTCAAACTTCAGCCGCTGCAAAGTAGAAAACAGCAAAATGACTCAGACTTTTAATGGGAAAGTGCATCTTAATGACATATTTCCTTACAGTTAGGGCTGTGTGATGTGGTTAAAATCAATATTACACAATGCTAATCTGCCTGTATTAGATGAATGTTGGAAGAGGACTACTTTCCCAACATGTGGACATATTACAATTTGGTAACTGTACAAAAAAACAGATGAAATAATCTATCTAATGTTCAGTGCCAACATACAACATCCAGCATCAGATGAGTCTTCAGACATGCAAACCACCTACTCACAACAACTTTCCCACCTGGAACAAATAAAAACTGATCATCCTTGGACAGTCACTCACTTCAATATCATCCAGGAGCTCTTTTTTCCTGCGTCGTATGTTCGACAGCTCATCTCTTTCCTCCAAAGACAGGTCCTCAGGTACTGGAAAATACAGAGAGTAGAGAAATTGAAAGAGCATGTTTGAGCGGCAGAGCGAGGGAGGGGCAGGGTTATAAGGATGGATTAAATGAATTCACCTTCCGACCAGCCAGTCAGAGTCAAAGGGATTAAGCCAGACAGTGCATACCTGTCAATGAATCCATCCCAAAGACATTAGTCATGACCTAAATGAATACACTAACAGACAGGAGTTCATGCACTCTTGTTTATAGGTTTAGAGGTGAACTCTAAAAAGATAACTAATAAACTAATAAATCTGGAAAATACTCAACTTCCTATAAAAAAATAACACGGATCATGAATTTGTACATTAGAAATATGTTAACAGAAAATATTCTACTCCTCATGATTCATATCAAATGAAATCACATCCACAGTGTGAGTTAGGCTCTAATGGTTCAGCCAGGACAGATTATCACATGGTTTGAGAACGCTGAGCACTATATCTTGAATTATAGGAAATATGCTGCAACAATTATTTTCATTGATTAGTCTGCTGATTTTTTACACAACTAATGGAATCATTGTTTAGTCTATAAAATACTCATCACTGTTTTCCAGAGCCCAAGGTGACGTCATCAAATTGCTTCTTTTGTCCAACCAACTCTCATTTATTATCATAAATGGCAAAGACGAGCAGCAGATCCTGACATTTAAGAAGCTGGAACCAGCAAATGTTTGACATTTTTTCTTGAAAGATGAGAGAAACGATTCATCAATTACTAAAATAGTTGATAATTAACCAATTGTTGCAGCTCTTATATGTACAAGCAGATACATGTATGTGGATTCTGTGTACTGTCGACACTGAAATGCAGCCATTCTCTAGTCACAAGGGACTCTGTCATGTTTATACAGTACCTCTTTACAGTGAACGCACTTAAAATACAGAGCAGGTGTTAGAAGTAGATTACACAAAAGCCACACGAGGAAGAAGTTTCTCATGAGAATTTTCTTCCAAACCAAATTAGAGGCACAGAAACTTCCCTGTTGAAAAGCAGATCACCTCCATAAATAACATCCTGTATGTTTGACACACACACACACACACCGAGCACTGAGCATCTGGCGAGTCCTGCCCCCTCAAATATTGGCTTTCTGATAGTCAACTCTCATCGAGCCCTCATTTGGGGTAATTAACACTGCAGAGACAGAGAGAGAGAGCGGCTCATCCTGTCATGTTTTACAGCATGAGCGCACAAACACTGTATGCACAGGTGAGTACACATGCAATGCACACATGATTTACAATTCACACATATGACATTTATTTTATTCTACACCGTGGGTCCCCCGGAGTCACCTACTTATCCTTCATTTAACCGTGCCACGTCAACTTCTCCCCCTAGACCCATCGGAGGACCTCCCCCTCTCTCCTCCACACATCAGAAAACAGCAATCCATTTGAGAGTGGGCTGACAGGAAGTAGGTCATTTTCACATGGAGCTATACCAGATTGTGCTTCTCCTACGCTGTTTCTCTCTCTCACACACACACACACACGCACACACTCCCCCTCTATCTCTCTCTTTGTCCGCCTCCACCCCCAGAAGCTTGAAGTGGGGGTGAGAGCAGATTCAAATCCCCCAACTGGATCATGCCACTAAGCAGCTTTGCAATTCAGACGGTTTTCCCCTCGTTGTTTCCCCTCCGACTGCAAATAATGGAAAAAGAAAAGTTATTTCCTCTCCTCTTTATCTATCTACTGCATCTCACTCTCTCACACTCTTTAAATCCCTCCATCTCCTCCGTCTTGCTCTGTGAGACAAAGTGACAGAAGCAGCACGGGCCATTAGGCCGTTAGGTTCTGAGGTCTTTGAGCTCACGTTATCGCAGGCGAGCAGCCAGTCAAGAGAGCAGGGATCCAGATGGGTGTAGATGGCTTTTTTAACTGTGCGATCACCTCTCCCTCGCACACGATCACACAACCTGCCGACTCCCAAGAAGACAAAATAACACAGGGAAGGCAGGAGGGAGAGAAGCTGTGATGTGTTAGGACTAATTTTAAAAAAGATGTATGAAGCTTAAAAACAGAAGTCACCTTTTTTAAATGATCAAGAAAAGGTGCAAAGTGGGTTGGATGCTAATGGAGTATAAATACTATGTTCACTAAGCAGTTGAATGATGACTCACCCTTAATTTGTCAAGATATGAAAAATAGGTTCTTTAACTGGCTTGACTGCAATAGGGAGAGATTGCAAATGCTCTTAATGTCATTAAAACAGCTGCTGGTGATTTAACGAAATCCCCTATTATTGTAAACCGTAAGACTGCAATTGTTGTATTGTTCTATCAATTTTTGGGAGTTTTTGTGGGAGAGAGGTTGTTGGATCTGTGTGGGCGGATGAATCTGCAGTGGGTTTTGTTTTCCCTCCATGTTTGTCTCTCCTTCCTTTTTATTTTCATTTCATTTAAAACAATCTTTTTAGTCCGGCGCGTAACCTTCCATAACAATGCAATTTGTCGTTTTCACAATTTCTATATGGACTAAACAAACAGAGCTTGCATGGTGCTGGCGGGTATTTTTGTTACCCTTAGACAGAGCAAGGTTAGGACTTTCCCTGTTTCCTGTCTTTATGCTGAGCTGAACTAACCATCTGCAAGTGAGAGCTACATATTTACCATAAAGACATGAGAGTGGTATCGACCTTCTCATGCAACTCTCAACAATAAAGCAAATAATATTACCGCAAATGTCTAGCTGTTCAATTCTTGTCTGTGTCTCCTTAGAATACTTAAACATTGGAGAAATACTGACAGGTATTTGTGTTCTTGCCAATAGTTAAATCAGAGGATCGATTCCACTCTTGCTCTCTAAGTCAGGGGTCCTCAACTATATTTGATAACTCTGCCAAGGAGGCGATCAGCGCTCAGTTCAAGTTCACTGAGTGAGTCTTTATCTCAATTCACTATCACTTTTGTGACTGACTGGGCCTTAGCCACTAGTGAGTGAGACGCCATTGATGTCTTGTGGGAAGCTTCTGTGTGGCTGGATTGAATCACTGACTTCCTCATCCTTTAATCTTGAAGTATAATCTACAACTGGGCAACTCCAGCTGCTGTCTAAGATTGTGTGATGTGACTGAAAGCCCCAGAAGAGATGCTGTTTTGTCAACAATTAAAAAGGTAAAAATATTATATATGTGTGGATAATTTTACACACACACACACACACACATCATGATGCATTTGTAACAAGCATTTGCAACATGACGCATGAGTGGAGTTGAAGGGTCTGTGAGGTTAAAGAGGATAAAAGGAAAAAAAAGTGAGATGTGCATGTGAAAGAGACGAAGACACAAAGGGATGCACTGAGCGCCAAACGGCAAAGAAAGGCAACGAGTCGAGAGTGATGTAGGAACAGATAGCAGCACACCAGACATCTTCACACTCTCTGCCTCCATTGCTCTCTTTCCTTGGCTTCAGTTAAGCAGCCTCATAAAGCAGTAATTGTGGAGCAAAGAGAGCCTGCAGGCAACCTACGTCTGTAATGCGCAAAAAAAGTCCTCCATCCCTCCTACTCTGGCTGAAAGAGCTCGCCTGGACCAGAGAATGGGACAGATTGTCTGAGGAGACAGAATCTGATTCGGGTAACAATTCCCTCGCTGTGTGTGTTTTGTTGCATGCGGAAAAACGCAGAGTAATTTGATATCACTGTAAGGACAACTACTACTGTACAACCGAGACTGGACATCTGATGCATTATGCATGAAAGTCTAAGAATCTGTGTGTGTGTGTGTGTGTGTGTGTGTGTGTGTGTGTGTGTGTGTGTGTGTGTGTGTGTGTGTGTGTGTGTGTTTCCCCATAGAGAGCAGCCCTCCTGAAAAAAAAAATCCATATTAGGTTATATACACGCTCCATGCTTAACCCCAGGCACGGCCACATAGATTATCAATGCAACACCACTCAGCCTTTTCATATTATGACTTAGGGGGCTGCTGTTCCACTAACAATCAATACATCATCATAATAGTTCAAACTTGCCTGCTTAGCCTTTTCATCCCACTGGTCGTCAAGCATGCACGGATGAGTAACTGCCACTGTGTTTTCTCAGAAAGACATGCAGTCTGTCCAGACTTTTTCACTGAGTAAGTACCTTCTCATTTCCAATCTCAGGATCTCTTTTAGCTCTCCTGGTCAACCGTAACCAGCCGGGTCAATGCCCGCCTCCAGGGCAGAGGGAAAAGGTCACCAGTTTACATATGATCAATGTGCCGCTAAGGCAACACGGACAATTATGTTTAAGCTGAGAGAGAGTTCATCATCCAAGTGATATAGATTATATTGAGTATGTCATTGATTATGTGTATGCAATGCTACATCTTGGTTACTTCTTTAAAGTTATGCTTCTAAAGATTTTCATTATATCAATCTATTATTGCCCATTTAATGTATTTACATACAGTTCATCAGCCCTGTGCTTAATCTCAATCTAAAATCTCATGACTCCATTATAACTGTAACTTATGACTTGCCCTGCTCCAGACAGTCAAAGGGAACAAAAAGCAGACAGAGATCACATGCAAATTATTCATGCCACTAACAACAGAGGCCGTGTTTCAAGTCTACTCCTGATGGACGCCGAGATAATCTCAATGTTGTTTGTGGGAGTAACTGATCATCGAATCACTAAACTATTACTTTGGCCTTAACATGGTGTCAGTGGCAGTGCTGAACAATATGATAGAGCTGCTGCCTGATCTGGAGATCTAGTCCCCAATCAGCTGATAAAAAGTACTCAGGGCCTTGAATAATACATCACTGCCCTGTTCCTCATTCCAGTCCACGGCTCAGGCAGAAGGCCTTCGTCCTAAGACGTCACTGTCTGATGCTTCTGGAGATAGTGGAGAGATTGGGATCAGATTCACGTGACCGACGCGCCTTTATTGGCAAATCACAAAGTCAAATGACTAAACGTCTTCGACAGTCATGCCTTTCCAATATCCTTGGCACTGAGGGCAGTGGAGAGGAAGGTTTCGCATACTGATACCCTTGTTGTACTGGCTGATGTCACTCAACTTGGAGAGTCATGAAATTAGCATGAGAGACTTTATGTAATCCATCAGAGAGAATTTTTAGTCAACATGTTTTTGATTAAGCTCTTATTGTTGCCTGTGAATCCAGTTGGGAGCAGGGAACTGAAAGCTGTCCCTGGTGATGCATTCAAGGACACTCTGACGTCAAAGTTTTACGAGTCATCAGCCAATTTATTGCATTTGTAGCTGGGCCGACACTGTAATATTGTATTAATTCTGCATGTTGCAACAACTTGCACATGATTTTCATTTCACATTTCTCTCCTGAGCTTCTACGCTGATCCACAGTTCACGAAGCTTAATGTAAAACTACAGACAATCCGATGGCAAGTTTCTAAAATTACTTATTTGCTAACAACCAATTCAGCTTTAAAGTCAGGCTTAAAACTACTTAAGTATATTGTCCAACCAGCTTATGAGCTACACCCATGAAATCCAACCCAGAAGACAAACAACATGAGAAACATGGACTATTTCTGCTATTGAAGAACCAATACGATAAAGACATGCAGTGAAATCAGCATCATCAAATCTAAATGAATGAATCTAAAAACTTGCAGTGTGCCTATTAATGTTAAGCTTATTTAAAGTGAAAAGCTCGACTCCTGGCTGAAAACTTCACTGCGACGATCCTGATGACGACAGACAACCAACAGCAAACAGAGCCAGTGAAAAGCTTCCTGATTTTCACCAGGCTTGCCGCAAAACAATGGAGGGGATGTCTGCTGTGATTAGGACCACTGGGCTGGCCTTCCCGTAACAATAGCAGCCTGTAAACACGAGGAGGGCAGAGGCCGTTCCCACCACGGGCTAATTAGGGAGCACTTACACAAGTTCACAGCACAGAAGACGAGAGATTTTGGCGTGGGCGCTGCAAAATACGTGCAACCCGGCTGAATTGAGGGTGATGTAAGAAAGCCAGGTGAGTGTGTCAGAGTCCGCCAAACGCCAACAAACAAAACCTCAAAGGGGCTCCGTGCTCACATTCACTTCAATGTAAGAAAACTGTTCATGTAACAATGAGCTGCAGGTGAAAATGAGACACCTACATCTGATTCAACAGAACTCCCGAATAGAAATACATACCACGTTGTCTTCTCCTCTCCCCAGTTTCTATGATGACTGACATGCCATCAGCAGAGGTGTCTGTGTCCTTATGATGGTCAGCGCTGTCAGTGCTGTAAGAGCCTCACAGCGCTTTTAGCAGCTCGTTTCCCGCTAATGTAAGCTGCAATTGTGGCTGGTAGGTGTGTAGTAATTGTTTTTCCCCCCTCGGCATTACTCCTACTCACAGCTCTCAAGCATGCAGAGACACACAGGAACTCACACACCAAGCGCAAACACACACACACACACACACTCTGACAGCCTCTTTGACAGTTCCTGCCTCTTGACAGATGACAGTAGTGGTATGGAAATAGCCCACATTCCTCCTACTGCAACCGCCCAGTCTGGTCCAACCAGCTCTCTGCACACCTCTAGTCTAATCCCTTCTCTTTATCACTTTTTGTTCTCTTAGGTCTGGGACGCGTCTGCATTGCAGAACTTTTAGTTTTTATCCCACATCCATGTTAACAGATTAGAGCACACTTATTTTTTTCCATGTGACATGCACATTTCTCAGCAAAACACAAAGTGAAAACCATACCACATCATACCAACAATACACCTTTTACTACAGTATACACGTCTGCATCTGTAGAATATCAACACATCGGTTTCAAAGTAAAAGCCAATGTGTTTCAAATTGTTACCATGATTTAAAATAAGATAAGATAAACCTTTATTCGTCCCTCAGTGGGGGAAATTTGCAATGCACAGCAGCAAAGAGGATAGAGGCAAGTTAAATAGTAAAAAAAATCCAAAAATATGAACAAACTAAAAAGTGTTTATAAATGTAACAATCTACAAGAGACTATATACAGATATACATGAGAATATGAGTATGAGAAATATGACCACTTAAGATGTATGACCAGTAAAATTAGATCTTGACATAGAAGAATCGGATATCAAATATTAAGTATGAATATGAAGTATTGCACTTGACAATAACAAAATGGCACTTGACTATAACAAAATGAAATATTGCACAGCAAATGGAAGCTGGATTTAATATAAATATACAGGCATAAAAAAAGAGTATTGCACAGATGGTTTAATTGTGAAATATAGGCAGGATTTGCAACTCGATGTAGAAAGAGGTAGGACGTGGTGCCTGGGCGTTACACCTCCACTTCAACTCTCTCACTTCAGCTCCTTTCCAAATTTCACCTGGAGAACACTCAAATATCTGTAAAGAAATCAAACAGCCACAAGGCCTGTGTTTGCTTCATAAAAGCTCCTGGATATTTATTATGATGATGACAGGGTGTTGCCATAAACATTAGATTTTTCATGTATGAATGTGCCCTTTTATTTCTTTATAGTGACTCAGGAATGTCTACATATATAGTGCATCAAACTGCACGTGCTGAAGTGCAAGTGAGAGATAAAGAAGATATATCTGCTGTGTTTCTCTGCTCTCACAACAAAGGAACACAGATCTGCCAAAATCTTCTCATCTATTATGAGAAGTTCTTCCCTCACATGAATAAAGACAGACAACATCGGGCTAGTTTCCCATCGGCCTCATGATGCTGGTTTTAATAATACTGATTTCACACAGGCGTTGAAAATGTGATTTGTGTCGTTATTTTGTCAGTTAAACAAATGTTAACGATTGAATTTCATGACCAGTCAAACGGCACATTGCAGATCAATCCCAGATGAAGTTGTTTAAAGAGGACCACCTCATAGTGTGAACCTCAAAGTGACGCTAGATAGAAAACTCAGGGTGTCATCAGAATGAATCCTCTGTGAAATATGTCTGTGCAAAATTTTGTGTTCGTCCATTAGAAGATGAAGGAGAGATTTTACAGGATAAGTGGGGTTAGTGGAAACTTTGACCTGCTGGTGGCGCTAGAGGAAACAAGGCATAGTCAGCATGGTCAGCAGACTCCATCGTCTTCACAATGGAGAGCTGAACCTAATTTCATGGTCCAAAAATCATCATCTGGCCAAATAGACAAACTCTTCCCACGTGTCTCTTGGAAGGACTATAGTCTTTCAGCCTTGCAAACACACCTGATGTGAAAACCACACTGTTGTCCTTGGACGCAACACATTGAGTTTCATGTCTGTATCAAAGCAACTCATATCGTCTGTGAACTTTTGTCACACAGTGTCCCAGAAAAGCCTGTCAAATGCGAGAGAAGGCCTCTTTCCCCATGTTTGTTCGCCTAACTGAATCCCAGCATGTTTTCAAAGTCTGCACCAGTCACTTGTTGTTAGCTCTCATCTAAGAAGATAGAGCATTCCCTCAACGTTCCCTTTATGAAAATTAGATTACAACGAAAAATCAGAGGTTACATCAAACACAACATGGCCGTTTGATTCTTCAAAACCTCAAAGACCCATTGCCACGGGGGAATGGGGGAAACGTTCCCCCTAATGTACGATGAGGGAACTTTGACCCTCCCAAAAACTGGCAAATAGATTCAAGCTCATACTTTGATGAGTTTCATTAATAAATTAAGGCGGCCTTAATTTTACCAAGCGTAGTGGCATGCTTCAAAATAAACAAAAGAAGAAGATACCCACGGGTGTGTTTGTACATGTGGAGGCAAAAGATGACGATGACGACAACAACACTTGCTTAACAATATTGCGGTGTCCATTCACAAGAGGAGGAGGCGGGTTGTTGATCAAGACACATGATAAGATGATCATGAATCAAATATTGACATGTGATAAAATGTCTGACTGAAGATTTCACCCTATAACACAGTCCCTTGAAGCAAGACAGTCTCTTCACAGAACCCACTGGTCTCAGTCACTTATTCATGAACAAGTACAGCCAGATTTCACTCTGAAAGAAACACTTCCTCTTCTCGTTGGATTTGACAAACAGCCTCTGATTGGTTTATTACTGGGCCATCATACAGCGTCAGACAAATTAGTTGATTGGTTTTGGCAGCAGGATCAGTCCTTTTTTTGTCTTTAGTCAATTATGAGCATGACTGCCAGCACAGAGACTCCTTTCATCAGGATCGCTGATCTTACCTCAAGCATCATTTCCTCCACAGCAAAGCACTAAATGTCACTAAATGCACATCTTTACTGAAACTGATTTCTTACGGACTTTTTGCATATTTTGCAACCGATAAGCGATCAGCCTGTCTGTCCATCTCCTATCTGTCAACTGCAGAAACAGACCTTTTCTTATCTTATCACTCAACGTGCATCCTGCTCAGACTTTCACTTTTTTCTAAAAAAGAAATTTGAAAGGAAGTCTGCCATTTAACCAACACACAACCCATGGGCTGACAGTGACAATAAAGGCATGTTTGAGATTAACCTGTTTTGTTGTGTCTTGTTGTACATCATGCTGTTTCTAATATCACACTCGGTCTAGACAAGAGGTTTCCTAATTGATCCAGGATTCAGCTGTTGCACAATACTACACCCACTGAGGAGGCCAAACTAAACCCTGAGGACTTTTGGCTGGGTGTGAAGACCTGTTGTGATGATGTCATACTCACATTGACACCTTTCCATAACAGCATGGACAGCAAAAAACATCATATTTAAACAGTCAGCATTTAAAGCAGTGGTTCCTAAACTGGGGTCAGGACCACACAGGGTCACACGATACATCTAAGAGGATGCAAGATGCTTGTTGAAGCAAGTAATAAAAAAACAGCTAAACAGAGTTATGTTAGAATGAAAGATCAGTCTGATCTTAAATTTCCCCTTCTTGTACATAGGACTAATAAGTTCTACACAGCATTAAAACTTCAGAGAGTTGGGAATGATGCATATTCATTCATTCATCATTAATAAGAATCAGATTATATATATCATATATATCATTTATAATCAGTTATAATCATGTGTTTCTGTACTGTTCAGTGTGCTTGTATCACATGCAAGTGCCTGGTTTTTAGTAAATAAACACCATATGCTAATTTAAGAAATATTGGGTGAGTAAATCCTGCTACTCAGCTGTGAGGCCAGAACACACAAGTCCCCCAGAAACTCTGAGCAAGGAGTCTCAAACAGGAAACTGTAGTGTCTCACCGGCCTGCAGTCTGGTATGGAGGCCCAGAGCAGACAAACAGGACTCGCACGTGACAGAGAGACAAAGAGTACAGAGGAGGCAGCAACACAGCTGTTTATACTGGGTTTAGGCCTTAAAGTTGGACAAGAGTAAAGCAGAGATATATGACAGACTGAGTGAGAGAGAGAGAGAGAGAGAGAGAGAGAGAGAGAGAGAGAGATGAAGAGACGATCCAGCTGCCAAGTAGGACTCCACCTCTGCTTTTATTATTCTCAGACAGCAGGAAGGAGAGGAGGCGGATGAGGAGGAGGAGGGAGAGAAAAAGAGTTCATAACAGAGTTAAAACCTGAGCCAGGATTTCTTTATTACACAAAATATGTGGGTGGTTCGGGTCAGACCATCACTCTTTCCCAGGTTTAGTGCAAAGGGGTTTTCCAGATTATGAGCCTCTGCACACAGGAGCCCTTTATTTAGCCTCTTATCTTAAATCTCACTAGTTGAGCACTGGTTAGAGGTAAACATCAGCTTTTGCATCTCCACAGAGGACACTTGGCGAAGTAGTAAAAATATCTGGGATGACCTTGTTAGCCGAGCCCTTGTAGCACTCATTCAACCCTGCCTCCTAAAGATTATATATTGTTATTGCAGGGAAGTGCTCAGGGTGGATGGTGGAGGTACAAATCACAGGCGCAGGACTTTGACACCACGCGTCAGGCTTCACGTCCTGCATCACAAAACACTCTGGTTAAAGTTTGGGAGAGATGACAGATTTGCTTAAACATGTCCTGTATCATGTCACTTTTTTAATACACAATTGAGCCCACAGCTCTAACCACAAGTAATTTGCCCCGAGCACATATTGTAGGGAAAACACATTAACTACTTTGTATTTTGGACAGCATTACATTGCTTTTAAAACGTATTAGCCATTGATATTTAGTAGTATATAAACATAATTTTAGAGAGATATGGTTGATTTCTATCATTTCTATTTATAAATGAAGAAGCTGAGAGTTGATGGACATTCAAATGAAATGCATCAATTCTCAGTCAATACCCCATTATTTTTAGAATTTGCTATAACTTGCTTGAAATCAATTCAGGTCATAGGTCAAAAGCCAAATGATGCAAAGGTCAACCTCCTTACAGCTATAATGAATATTTCTATCACAATTTGAACGATATGAAAGTAGTCACTTGTAGTGATGAACATACAGAGAATAAATACCTGAATCTGAATCTTGGCTTTATGCAGCTTTATAGTGATTTTCAGCTCAATGTGTTATTGTCTTTACTGCTTTGTTTCACTCAGCACTCTCATAGAGTCATTTTTAGCTGTTTTCATGGGAGAAGCTCTAAAAGCACACGACCTGCTCAGCACCAGACAGACACAGTTAGAGAATAGCTGGTGAACATAGTGGGACATTTAGCAGCTGAAGAGCCAAATACTTCCCTCAGGAGGAGGTAGAGACCAAAAATAGAGCTAAAAGAGAGTGAATGTCGGGCTTATATTTTCCCGAAACATGAGTCCAAATGAATGATGCAGCTCTGAAACAGCTGGAGGAATAAAAGAGTAACTGTTTGGTCACTAGTTTGCTAGATTAACTTTTAAAGAGATTATATATTTGTGCTGCTGCAAAGTGGCCAAATCTGTTATTGCAGGTTTGAAGGTAGCACAAGAAATGTAGCAAAAGAATCACTTCATCAGTTTGTGGAAGCAAAAGATTTAAAAATTTTCTTGTTACTCTATGCTGTCTTGCCGTGAGGTCTAGGAGCCCCCCTCGTTATTTCATTAAAAATTACAACATGAACCTCTTCACATAATCCCCTATGCTCATAGCCTGCAGGTAATAGGAGTACGAGCAGGGGGAACACAGAAGGAAAATCTGATGTGAACGAGATATGAAAATAGCGAGTGGGCAGCATACATGATGGTGCTGGCCAGAATACAGGATCAGTACCCTGCACTTCCTCCTCACATACAGTTACATAAAACTTTTGCATTGTTTTCCACGTCACACATTTGAATATCAACTGTTCTCATCGAAGCAAAAAACGAGCAGATTAGTTTCCTCTTCCTTTAAGACTCCAGCGGGGGAGTGAAACACGCTGGAGGTACCATGTTCTACCATGAACTGAAGCACATGCATGGCCTCCTGACAGCTTCCAGGCATGTGTGACTACCACAGATCTCCTGGGAGCCTGAGCGACGGAGACCTGCTGATGTTTTCAATATCACTGACTGACATTCACCCGAGGGATGAAACAATAATTGCTCATTATTGCTGGTACAGGCGAAGTCCATTTATGAGGAGACTGATTGAAAAGCATTTGCATCGTGTTCTTCTGGCCGCATTACATTATCACGAGCTTCTTTCAAGGTTAGCTGCAGTGCATGTGCTCAGTGCATGACAGAAATGCAGCATGACAGAGGTCAACAGAGAGATTAAATACATGTGTGAAGGAACCTCGGCCCGAGAGCCACTGTAAATCACTCGCCCTCTGAGATAGCCTCGGGCAGCTGTGTGTGTGTGTGTGTGTGTGTGTTGCGGTGGTCATGAACCACTCAAAGCCACAGAAGATTATCAATCACACCCAATCATCATCTGCGAGGGCACCGACATTGATGCATTGTGAGTTATGAGAATGTGGACAAGGAGAGAAAGTGTGTGTATGTGTGTGTTTACAGCCACAAGCCCAGCTGCAATTGTCCCTGTAGAAAGGCCTGGTTATCGATGCCCTTGAGGCGGACTATTCTGGAGCCTGTCACCCTGACCTGCTCGGTTGAGGCCATTCATTTTACGTTTCACAGTCTTCACTACAGCAACAATAGCTGTCGTATCTCTGAAAACAATTTAACAATTCAAGGGTCAGGGCAAAGGAGAAGAGCCTAAAAATAATGAGGAGTGAGAGGGAGAAAATCCTGGCGACACATCATACTATAAATCACGTGACACACAGTTCCAGTTTAGGGAATAGAAAACACAAATGCTGTTTATATACACTGTGTGTGTGTGTGTGTGTGTGTGTGTGTGTGTGTGTGTGTGTGTGTGTGTGTGTGTGTGTGTGTGTGTGTTTCACTCCAGTAGGGAAGTGACAGTGAGCGGCCCGAGCCTCTGACCTATAATCCACTAACTGTCATCCATATCCCTCCCCACTTGATCTCCTCCATTTGTCTCCGCATGGCGAGGGCTCACAGCTCATACTAATCCTCTGTGTGCACACCATATAAAGAGATGCACATTTATACACACACACAAAGCCTCCACAAGTGAAATAGTGGAAGTAGAGAAGCATGAGGTATACACAGCTGGGCTGAGCCTTGCACCACTAACCTACTTTGAGAAACTGAATGCAGCATCCGCTTCCCTATCAGTCTCTCTTTGAATCTGTGCCACTGCTGCACGTCTCCATCTCCATCTCTCTCTACTAAACATATACAAGCTGACTTACTGTACAAACACACCATCACACACACACACACACACACATACATGTGTATATATATATATATATATGTGTGTGTGTGTACACTGACAGGTTGCTCAAGAGCCCCTGAGTCACATGGTCATCCTGCTGTGCTGTTTGCCGCGTCTCTCGGTGACAAACCAAGCACCGCTGTCGTTCTGAATAGCGCAGAGTCGATGACGGGGAACGTGGAAGGGAAGACTACGAGTGCAACAACCTCAGCCTTCTTCACAGCACCGGCGGCGCAGTCACAGCTCATCCTCTCTCCCTATGAAAGAAGAATGAATTTTGCATGATGCAGCAGCATCTTTGCAAAAAAAAAGCGAGTGGGGGTAGGGGGTGGAAACATGCCCATTTTGCAAAAAAAAAAAAAAAAAAATTCTGGCAAAAGACTGAGGATGTGCTGTAGTAGTTTACTGACACATTGACCCCCCTGAGTAAGTCACAGAGTGTTACAAATCCCTTCTTAAAAGCAGGGCTGGCATTGAAGTGGCAGTGCCACTAGCCCCAGGGGGGACAGAGGGCTGTAAGAGGCTGGAGGCTGGCCAGATGCTCGACGTACACACACACACACACACACACACACACACACACACACACACACACACACACACACACTTGAAAGGGACAGACAAACAGGGGTAAAGTGAACCAGAGAGCTCAATACAAAGGGGGCTGAATCAGACCTGGTTGTTGGGGGGGAGGGGGGGTTCATGGTTCCTCCTTTCTCTTATCTACTGATCTTGTTCAGTTTCACGTTCTTCAATACACCTACTACTACGACTATGAGAGATATATTATTCATAAGTACTGGAGTTTAACTTGGGGGCTTCTCGACTAACGATCTGACTCACAGGATGGAGAATTAATCCAAGAGAAAACACTAGATTTTCAAGAGTTGTACCAAGCTAAATAAGAATGTAAATGCAGACCAAAAAGTAAAGGTGATCATCTCGGTAAAGAATAATGGCTTGATGTGTCTTTTGCAAGTCAAAAGATATATTTCTGACAAAAATAAGGAAAAGTGGATTGTTTACATAAATTGAAATAACACAAATCTGCCCATTATTTTCTACATTAATGATCTGACCTATAAAACAGCAAATAAAAGTATGGGAAAATGCCCATGAAACTTCCTCGAGGTCAATGTGATGATATAAATGAATCAAATATGAATCAAACCTGAAAATTAGTTGTGTTATGTTGTACATCATATTTGCTACTGTCACAAGTTGCTTCTTTTAAGATCTTTAAAATCTCAACAGAGCAATTGTTCAGTCTTGTAAAGCTGAGCTGGTGGGTGTACAAGAAGATGGATGGAAAGTGCAGATGTCAAAAGAGATACCAGCATGAATCATCACATTACAAATCACAAAACTAATCAATGGATTGAGTGAAACACCAGATGCAGACTGGCGAGGGTGATAAATAGACGGTGGAACATTTCTCCAAGAAACGTGCAGCATCAGTTGAAAGAAACTTTTGTCTGTATGTTTGTGTTAGAAATCACAGTTGTATAATGACTCTGTGTGCCAAAATGGACCTAGCAGAGTAAACGACACTCCGGAGAGTCTGTTGTGTTTCCAGAGTGTGAAGCACTGGATGTACTGGCAGTCAGAGGGGGATACACCTTTTTCCTGCATCTTCAGCAGGTCAAACAATCTTACATAATTGTTCCAACCCTCCCTTTTCCTGTCCACTCTGTTCGGCCTTCTCTTTCCTCTCCAACACACACACACGTTAATAGAAGCCATGAACCCAGACTCCCACAAAGGCCCGAGTGGAGCAGGACGTTCTTCGCCTGAAATTCACTTCAGCACATGACTTCAGACTCCTGGGACCCTTAGCACGCTCTGATTTTTCTTTCCAAAGAAAGGTAGCTCGATTTGCCTCACGTCTCCCATACAAGAGCCCCTTGATGGTCTTAAGGCGACAAAGACAGATCCCAATCTGTGACTCTATTGAGCAGTGGACCCACACAGCACTGTATGTTAGAAGAAGAGGAAAGTGGATACTTTCTTTAAAAACCCCCATGTGCTTTTCCTCCTCTGCTTCAGACAAAATTTAAGTCTTGCCTTAAGCATCACAGCCACTTCTGAAAGTACTTCAAACCCCCTTTTTTTTAAAGGCAGAGAAAACAGAACGGAGGTCCAAGAGGATTTGCGCACACGCCTCGTGTTCACTTTACACTTAGCTTAGCCTTTATTGATGCAAGTACTGAAGCAGCCCAAATCCAGAAAGTCGACTTCCATATGGGGTCAGTCTGTCTTAACATCTGCTGAGTCCAACTTAAACCACTGAGGGGATGTCATGGGTAAATGTAATGGGCTATCTGATATTCTGTGAGGCCAAACTCAACAAGGGCCCTCTGTGTTCACTGACCTTTTTGTCAAAGATGAAGCACGCACGCAGACTTTAGTCTACAGAGCGACGTCAAGACACATACAGAAGCCAGAAGTCTTCTCTATCTCCTCATCAGCTTCTCAAAGCAGCTACTGAGCCGTGGTGAGCAGGGCCGCTGGTGCATGGGGAGTGTGTGTCAAAACATAAAGCAGAGGAAACACACACTCTTTAACAAAGGTGAGTCAGAGAGAAGAGAGAGAAAGGGACTGGGAGAGTTCTTCCTTTAATATAAGATTATTCTAAAATGTAGAGAATAAAAATGACAAGTTGAGGATTTTACCTGGACTTGAGTGTTTGGCACGCTGACTCAAAATGTAGAATGTAGGATGAAACAGGGCTGCAACTGAGGATTAGTTTCATTATCAACAAGTCTTTCAGTCACTTTTGATTGATTGATTAACAGTTTAAATGATCAAAAGTGAGAAGATAGTTAAAATATGTCCATCACAGCCAAAGGTGGCTTCTTCAATTTGAATGTTTTGTAGAACCAAACCCCCAAGATATTCAAACATAGCAAATATTTGGCACTTGTGCTTGATAATTAACAAACGATTAACAACAAACGATTAATTTTCTGTCGATTAACTTATCGATCCAGTCTAGTATGTAAGTATAACTTTGGATCAGTCTTAAGTTTGGCAGGTTCATTCAGGTCAGGTCTTAAGACTGAGTATGGACCAGGCTCAGGTCTCAGTTTTAGGCCCAGGTAGAAGTCCAATCCTGCGGTTACAGGTGAGTGAAACCTTCACCAGCTCAGGGAAATAGAGCACACTCACAGGTTGCAGAAGGTAGGTAGGTCATGTTTTCTTGCAGTAAACCATTGAATAAAATGCACTTGTTCTTTGGACCCGCTAAACAGGCCTAAAATATAACTCTCAAACTTCCCTGAATATAACAACTACAGCATACTAAAGCCTTGTTATTGCCAGCTCCACATGAATTACCCTCCGCCGTAAGTCACCAGACTTTCTGTGGGGACTTAACTTGTACAGAACTTTCTAGCGTTTTTGTGCCTCTCCTGCACCATCCATCTGGTGCTCCCTCACATCCTGCAGGGCCCCCAGGTCCTTCACCGGCACACAGGCTGCAAACAGACCCTCGCTGCCTGCCAAAGCCTCCTCAGGCTTGAAATAAACATCCACAGCCGACCACGTTCCTGAGAGCTGCAATTCTCTGTGGCGCAGGTGAACCAGGTGACCTTTCCCAAAAGAGTTAAAATACGAACAGGGGGAGATATTCAGTCTGGATACCACAAAGAGGTGTGTACTATTAAAGCATGATTTGTTCCTACGCTCCATGAAGACTTCAGGACGCTCCTCTCTCAGCCACTTGACAGAGTGTGGGATGCGGGGGGAAAAAAGACAGCAGCTGCAATTCTACTCCAGAGACAAAAACACAAATCCTGAACGTAGCAGGATGCCGCCGGCTCTGTCCCGCGGCCGGCAGATGAATGGCCTGGAGATCTCAAAGCCCAGCGTGTCGTGTGCGTCTCTCCTCGCCTGAGCTGGGCTGCAGTGTGCCATAACCCCACAGACCACACACTCACACACACACACACACACACACATCGGACTGCCAAGTTTAAATGGCTGGTTTTCACAGTGTGTAAATAGAGCGGCGCGTAGCCAAACTCGCAAGCCGTCACAAGGCGTGCAGTGAAGCCAACATCTAGCATAAATGCTCTGATTCATACCATATGGGCATCAGTCATGAAGTCTCCATTGAACACTGTGCACGCAGCTCAGCAACTCACAAAAAAATCACACCGATGCAGAGGTAACGTAAGTGTACATTTGATAGACTGTCAAAGTCAGTCGTGCAGAACGACAGCGTGTTACAGTAAGCTCCTCTCAGTCCGCTCCGTCAGACAGGCCTCACTGTAGCAGAGCTTTGTGGGCCGTTGTTGGCCCATTGTCCATTGAGCGACTATTGTGGCAGGAGGCATTGTGTTGCTGACTGTCATGCGTGTCAGATGGATTGCTATGGACCTGTTTTCTCCGAGCCTTGCACAGTGCGGCCAACTGTGGGCGCAGAGAAGTAACTGGCATGAGAATGACAAATACAGTAGATACAGGAAGACAGAAAATCAAACAGAAGAAGGAAAGCAAAGAAGTTAGAAGACAACGAGTTTATGATTGGCGATACAGCTGAGGCTGATGGGAAGTGTCATAAACCAATGGACACATTTGGGCAAACTGAAATTTTGGCTTGATGGTGACGCTCAATAAGAAGACAGAATCACAAGTTTTGACAATTAAAGTTCAATCGATCTCATCGTTATTTTACTCAAATTCATTCCAACCTCATGGGGGCACTAAAAAGTCATGGGATGACCAAAGCATTCATCATCTGGGGAATGTCTGTACAAAATGTAACAGCAATCCATTAAATAGTTGCTGACATATTTCGGTCTGGATCATGGACCAACCAGCCAACATTAACAGCCATAGAGAGTGTGTGAGGGAATGGTATTTGGTCTCTTTTTTCCAACACAGAGAAGATTTCAAACTGGAAAAAAAAACAGAAGGAGATGGACAAGGAATGAATCCCCATCACAAGTGTGACCTGGTTTGATGGATGGTTATGGATGGCCGGACACTGTTCCATGTTCAGTGAGTTAATTATGGCAGAACAGAAGGACTTTCATTGGGAGAAACCCCTGTAATACACTGGAGAATTGATTCAGTAAGAATATCTAGTCCACCACCACTCTTCCTCCCTGGCGGCACTCCATATTTCTTTGGCCATTTTCCAACTTTGCTCTGGCACTTCATCCCCTTCCACACACACACACATACACACACCTCCTGTCTCGCTCTCTTATTCCCTCTCAGACGTCTCACCATCGCTGCTACTACGACCGTGCCTCACTCTCGCTCTGTGGTCACGCGTTCTTTCCATCCTCACGCCTTCCTCGCTGTCTGTTCTCCATCTGACACCTCGGGATCTCACTCTGTCCACCGCTCACTGTCCTCCCTCGCTCACTCGACTTGTGGCCTTGACTGTCAGATATTGAAGTTTGTCAACCAACCTGCCACCTTGACTAGATCCATCCCTGTAACCAGCACATTGGCTCATCATCTACTTTCCTCCGCCACCCCCGACGCATCCAACTCGGCTGTGGGCTCATGTGTGGGTGTTAAATTGTTCTAATAAAAGCTAAGCAATTTGTGGATAATGTTCTCAACTGTTCAACACAACACTAACCACCAAAACAAAAAGAAACAGGAGTTCTGCTGCTTTTCTTTCTGCAGCATCCAGGATACTGTTTATTCCAAAAGAGAGGCCAGACAGACGCTCACACCTGCTCTCTCTCTCTCACACACACACACACATACACACACACACACACACACACACACACACACACACACACCTATCATTCTAGGTCATCATCCATCCATCCATCTATCTTCACTGCAAACAGTGCCATGAGGGAAAGAGAAGAAATTTAATTTGTGTTAGTGTCAGTGTGTCAGCCATGAATATATGTGAGTGTGAGTGTGTTTATATGCTCCCGGCTGTTGTCAACTATCCCTGGTTGGCATCACAGCACCATATGTCTGTCTGTGGGGCTGCGCTGACATGTGCCACCGCTGGAGGCCAGGCTGGCCGCACACAGCACAATGACAGCTTTATGCCTGCACGCCATGCATTGCAATACTCGAGCAAGTAGTCGCTTCCCGCAGCTCCTCGAGCAGCGAGCACGTGGGACTGAATAGAGCTGATGTGCAGAGGTGAGACAACATGAGCGATGGCTTCTCACCTGCAGGTTTAAATTCTGACACACACTGAGTGTGTGTTTTGGTTCAGTGTATGATTACAGGTCTTAGTTGTGTTTGCTGATCAGGGGTGTGACCAGAGCGGTGGGGAGGGATCATGGATGATAACTAAACAGATCCGCCGGGGACAAGCCCAGGAACGACCGACAAGAGACCTAAAATGACACCAAGCAGGGCTCCACACTGCCACCAAAATGGCTGCATTTATGATCATTTTTTGAGCATGTGTGAGTTAAAATATGTTATGGATTATTAAGACTGACTATGGTGGCAAGGCTGAGGCTAGCTCTAATGTTTGCTTTGGGTAAATCTGCAAGGATATATGAAACTATATTACTGTCATTTCAAAAGCATCACACATATCCCAACAACAGAACGGACTAGAGGAACTTATATACCATTGCTACTATTGGAAAAGTTAGTATGGAGGTCTGCCGCCAAGAGATGTAAAATGACCACAAAGAGATAAAATTCAGTGTGTGTGTCTACTGTGTAGGACGGATGGAGGACCTTTTACATGTTCGGGACCTGTTGTGTCACAATCTACCCACAACTTTATTTTTGCAAATAGCAGCAATTCAGTGCCATAATATTTGAAGTTGCTTATTTGGCATTCTTTTTATAAACAATGCAACTATCATTCATTGAACTTGAATTGAACTTTACTGTTGCCAAGAACCATGACTTACACAGTCTGAACACAAGCTGTCCTCCCCATTCAAAAGTTTCTAAAGGTGCCCCTGTGCTGAACTATGGCTCTCACCGCAGGGTCACATCTGTGCACATCCTCACAACAAACCTTGTCATGAGTCCATAACTGAATCTCAGGCTGCAGCAGGGTGGACAGTGACAGGACCTGTTGGCTCAGAGGGACACCAGCCCAGAGATGACCACCAGCCTCAGCTCTGATCTAACACTGACGATGCACTGACAGTCATCATGCTGACCCATTCAAGCCAAGTCTTAATCATCACCCTGCAGGTCCATTTCCACCTAAAACACATGCAACATACAAGACCTGAAACTGCTTATAGAAGCATCATAGCACAAGATGAATTAGAGGCTCATACAGGAGGAAATTTGGTGTCAGTGATGGAAGCAGGAAGGATGACAGATGAGATCAGTGTTGCTGCATGTGTCCACTCTCCAAACCATTGTTATTATTATTATTATTATTATGAGAGACACTATGTGGCTGCAGAGACATATAGTGTCCTGTCACAGTTCAGTCTGTAATGCACTGAATGAATCCTACCTTGGTTGTCCTCATCCATGATTGCAGCCTATAAATCAAGATCCCAACCACAAAAAAAAAAAAAAAAACTTCCGTTGGGTGAAACCGGTGTAATTTCTACAGCTCGTCCTAATTTCCAGGACGCATTTGTCGCACAGGTTGTCTCACAGGCTGCGTCTTCTTCTCGGAGACGTTTTGGCCATTTGCAGCAGCTGTCTCCCCCCCGGCGTGTTTCTGTCTCTGTGGCCGTGTCTCCTCGCCTACTGAGGACCGACTGTGTTGTCCTGATCCCTCCAAATACGCCTTCACTCCACTAGTACCCGGAGAGTCGTGGACCTGGATGCGTCAAGATAACCGGGACAACATCCCAGCTGAGAAGGATGACGTCTCCAAAATAAAAAACTCCAACGTGAGAGACGTGGTTCTATAAGACAGATGCTTTTATTTTGGAGAGAATAACAGGAAGTGTTGGTTATGTTCTGGTTAACTTGACTCCAGTTTTTAATCCCACAAACGGAGCTGCGCGTCAGCTTTCATCACTGATCTGCGCTCATGTGACTCCAGGCAATACTGAGATTGTAGCAAGAGACACACACCTATAGGTCAAATGTTTTTATTGATTAGACCTGATTGATTATTGTTTATATCCCTCAATTCATGCCAATTTGATTTAACATATACTGGAACAGATCAGAAGAATTGTAAACCTATAGGATTTTTATTCTTATTCTTATTCTTATTATTATTATTATTATTATTATTATTATTATTATTATTAACAACATACTAACAACATAGTTCACTCATACAATAAGCAGTTATTGAATATATTAAATGATTTACACTCACTAATGCAGTCTAATACTACAATGAGTGCTTATTACTTCACTCTGTTTATTTCACATCTTTAGTTAGGATAAACACAGGGGCATATGAAGAGATATAAAATATGATTTGTTATGAATTAGTCACAAAGTCATTTTTCATCCAAAAACATTCAATAGTTCCAGCTTCAAAAATGTGAGGATTTGCTGCATGCTCCTTTTAATCGATTTAATAATGTTAATAATTTATTTTGAACACATTCAGGTTTGGACTATTAGTTGGACAAAACAAACATTGTGAAGGTGTAACTTTGAGCTCTGGATTATTGTGACGGCACTTCTCACTTTAAAAAAAAACCCCAAACAGTTCAAGAATGGAGAAAATGTTCAGCAAATTAACGCATAAAGAAAATGATCATTAGTTGCAGTTCTTAACAAAATAGTTCAAAATGAGCTCCACCTCGGCCAAGTCCAACAGTAAAATACTGCTTTCAAATCAATGCATGAGTGAAAATGATAGAATGATATAATATATAATAGTACACATTTGATCACATATCACACATGAATTTTTCTGCATTGTGTACTTTTACTGTTAATACTGATTACCTGAATATAATAGTTACTTTTTCTTGTAAAACTTGAGTATTTTTAAATGGTGGTATCAGCGCTTTTACATAAATAAATGCTCTGAATGCTTTCCCCACCACTGAATACCAAAATCAACTGCTTTCAGATGTACAGATCTACACACAGAGGACTATTTAGTGGCTGTAATACAGCGAGCTGGTGTACACTGAGGCCTCTCCGGGTTTTCTCTCATATCTCTCCATCTTTCATGTTGTGATCAGCAGGCCCTTTTCAGAGCAGGGACACTGTTACACACATTTTGAAGGAAAAATGACAATGTTGGTGGAGAATCCTGTGCCTAAGAGCTGCCTCTAACATGTTCAAAAAAGAGCTATATAGCTGCTCAAAATGCTCCTGAATAGCATGTGGTATCAATATACTCCAAGTAGCTTTAAATGCAAAATATAAAGGACTGATTTCAGAGTAGATGGTGAGGATTTGTGGACGAGACTCTTACATAAGCGGGGAGACCTACAGGTTAGGAAAGCAAGGAGAGAGAGAGAGAGAGAGAGAGAGAGAGAGACCTCTGCAGAGCTTGTTTCTCCAACGCACATGGTTTCAATTATAACATTCCTGCCTCCGCAAAGAAGGAGGGGGTCTCACTTCCTGTGTGCATTACTCCAGTGGTCAAGCACGAACAGATGTTTTAATGTATTCAGTCATTTGTTTATTCATAGGTGTCTCTTTTGGACAAATGTTTCATTCCCAATGCTCTGTTCTAAACAAAGTGACAGTCTCCAGACATAACACAAACAGTTCACCTGACAGTATTTCTCAGAGTTGTGAGAATCAGGCTGTAATTTGCAACATGTTTGTTTTGGTTAAGCAGAAGAAAAAGCAAATGATTAACTTAAATTTCAGATACATAATCAGATTGGTTTCAGTGTTACTGTAAACATTGGTCAAACTGCATAACTTCATCACTTGTACACTTGATCAATTTTGTTTTCATGTATTGATAGACTGCATATTAGAAAGAAACAGAAATGAAATGTCTTCTTCACTTTAAGTTTGCTTCAGTGTCTTCCAACAGAAAAAGAGGAAATAAGATGACACTGAGAGGCTCAAATGAGTCAGTTTCTGTAAGTCAACATCAGAGGAGCCAAAGGATTACACAATCCACTGAACCCCCATGATCCAGCAGGATCTGGTCCGGCACAGGATGGCAAGAGCAATAGAGACTGAAGGCCTGCAGCGAGATCCTGAAGCTACACCTGGATAAACGTTTCTAAGGTGGAGGCTTGGTGTGACTATATCAGCTATCCAGGAATAGCTGGATATTTGGGTACGCGCATCCAGACAGTGTTTGTTTTCTCTGCACTCTGGCATGAGGCGTAGGTCATGAAGACCTAACCATGTGTTATTAAAGGAATTCCTGGAGATGTGCACCACTGAGTGAAGTGGAAAAAACAAAGGAAAAAGTCTGCTAAGAAATGTGTGTATTGTTTTTCTTGGTGAGTTTCAATCTGGTGGTGACTGGGAAAAAAAGGAAAGAGAGAAATATGGAGTGTTTATTAAAATAAAATCTGGGCGAATCCCTGAGTCTTTCTCGCTTCAGTTCCTCTATTTATGAGCTTTTACAAACTAGGTGGATTGATGCAAATAAGGTATCACACAGAGTAAGCCCTGTTTTGAATGCTCTCTGTGCTACAAGTGGAAAATAGGTCATATGCATAATGTCGGTGATAGCTTTGGGTGTGTGTGGTCGGACAAATACAGTGTTACTGTCCGTTCACGTCAGTGCCGGACTTGGTCAAGCAGAGCATCCTCAATGAAAGTCAGAGTAAGTTCCATTAAAAGCAATTAGATTCCTGAGTCTGTCTCTCTGGCACACACGTACACTCAGTAGGCCTACGCTCCATTCCACATAAATGTCATGCTAATGTGTTTATGAGTCATAAGAGAAACCTCTGAGTGTGGCCCAGATATCCTCAGTGATGAGAGCGAATGTGAGCACACAGAATTTAGAGCCATAAAGAAAAATCCGCAAATTATCAATTAGGTTCAGTTGTTTCAGAACGTGTTAGACTGAAACGGACTCTTTTGCATCGAACCGCAAGACAAAGGCCGCAAAGTCATCACGAAGTCTGCGGCTTGAAGTGAACGCCTGTGAGGGGGCGGGGTTTCGAGCCGTCTGACCCACACCCCCAGGGGGACGCACGTCTGGCAGATTAGGCCGACCATCATGGGAAACGTCTGTGGCACTCTTGACCGACTTCACGTGACCTGATTGAGCAGTCGTACCGCTTCATATGCTCCAGTCACCACAGCAGTGCCCTGAGGGTGATCACCTCCTCCTTTTAAAACGGTTAACCCCCCCGACACACACACACACACACAGTTATACACACACATATGCAACCTCCATTTCTCTACCTCCACCTTCCCCAAATCACTCCCTCCATCATGAAATCAAGTGGAGTCAAATTCCATAGCATGAGGTATCTGAATCCTGCTTTTTTCTGTAAATATTAAAGGGATGTGAGGCGGCACTCTTGCATTTAAAGTTAAGGAGGAAATTGTGGTTAGTTTCCCGTGAATTAAAGGAGCTTGTTGAAGCCATGATGCAGTGAGTATGTGCTCCCTTTTGAGATGTTATGTTGATTTGGAGGTAAGAAATGACTTTGGTCCACATTGAAATATTAACTATAGGTTGATTGGCCATGTAATTTTGTACAGACGTTCATGGTCACCAGAGGATGAATCATCAGGAGTTTGGTGATCATTTGATTTGTCTCCCTAATTTCACTACAGAAAAACTTTGATTTAGCCATTTTCACATTGTCGTTTGTGAGGGATATTATGCTGATTAAGAGCTGACATTTTTCCATTGACGCTTTGGAGTTTCCCATCCATCTTCCTTTACGTGTTTACGCCCCAAATCGTGGCCCAGACTGTCCTGAACCAGGGGATGTGACAGGGTCTCAAACCTCCTTCCTGTTGTGGAAGGTGAGGGGGTTAATCCCTGGGTGTGCGTGACAGAGGTCACAGGAAGCGGCGGGCAGCAGGATTTCCTGTTTCCTGACCACTTCTTTCCCGCCACCATCTGATCGAAGGGCAAAGCTGAATTGATGCTCCAATTGTGATTATAATTATAACACTGCAGCCAATGATTTAGATTTTTGTGAAATGAACTTCAGATGCCACAATAAAATAAAATCACAGAAGCCAAAGTGAAGACATGTATTCGATTTCAGTGTCGTCCAGCAGGGAGCAGCATAGACCTTGCAACTGTCCAATCACAGCTTGGGAGGGGATCACGGTCAGAGGTTAAAGACTTGTTTTAGATGAATTGTGGCTTGTCTTGAAAGTAGACCAGACTGGCTGATTGCAGTCGGGGGGGGAGGTGTCAAACAGCGAGCGTGAAGTGGAACAGCTCGACTCGACTTGAAAGTGGCGTTTGTGTTCTTGGTTGCTGTTGAAGTGGATGTAGAAGAAACCCCACTATTATTGTATAGAAATGTTTAACACTGTCCAATAGTATACATTTAAAAGTGACATTTTCTGACCGATTATTTTACTTTACAAAATTGCATCAATTTTGCAAGAAACATTTGACACTTTTAGGTTTTTATCTACTAAGTCAAAAGCTACCTGGATTGATTGCCTAAAAAAACTATATGAACATACATAAGTCTTTCTTTGGACTCTGTGTCTGCTGGACACAACGTCATCAGTTTAAACCCAAGAACTTGTGCCTGAAGCGGTGTGTGTGTGTGATTCCCTACATTTAAAGTACAGTCCTCCTCGACCTGCTGCGGTTACATAACAAGCTGTAAAGGTTAGTCCTCCGAAGAATTTCCCTACTGAGCACATCGTTCATTCTCCAGCTTTCCTGCACATCTGTACTTCAGCTGCCCGAGACGTTATCAACAGAGAGATTACGTGATGAGAGTACAACAGTATAACAGCACGCAGAGGAGCATAACATGGGGGTGCACCATGCTGGATCAAACAATAACATGAAAGGTCAAAAGCTGAACTATGATCCTTTAATACCTCTGTGTAGTATATAAAAATAAGCTGTTCGGCCGAATGCAGCTGACAGTTTGCACAGAAAAAAATGAAATGAAACTAAAGAACATGATGTATTATCAAAAACGATATTTGCATTTTTTTGACGATCCAGCAAAAAGCTTCTTCATTTCTCCAACTATAATAAAACAGAATATAAATAAGTCAAATGCAACAATTATTTTTGACTCATTTTTGACCCTGTGCACAATATGAAACTGTGCTTATCCAATGTGTCAATAAAGAAAACAAAAAAAATGTTCCAAAACAGGTGCATATTTGAATGCTCTTTTGCTTGTATGACCTATTTCATACTACAGCAAACACACCACACACAAACCTCCCTCCTCTCTACATTTCTCCCTCTCTCTCTCTCTCTCCTTGCTTCCTCCTCTTCTCCTCCCCCACTCACTCACACTCCTTTGATTCAGTTTTGAGGTCAGCTTGGAGCTCATCTCGGCACCTGATCTCATCCTTTTTAAGGCTTTGCATACGTCCCACGTCAACGGCATTTAAATCGAAGGCGTACAACTCGGGTCTATTTGAGTGACCACAAACAGGATGTTGTCCAGGATGATGCTCCACCAAAAACCTCAAAGCATAAATCACAGTATTAAAGACTAATGCATCAGAGCTCAAATCATGTGGATTAATGTTTGATTACATTTAGCATTAGTAATTCATTCTCTATGCGTGGATGTGGCGTATTAATGTGTGTCAGTGTGTGTGCATCACGTGACCATAAAAATGCTGTTAGAAATGGAATTATGATTTGAAACACTAGGAGTGAGATGAGGAATTCTTTTTCATTTCTGTGTCTTCATTCAGCTTTCAAATGAAGGAAAATGCATCTGGTGCAGAAGCTGTTTCCAAACAAGACGTTTAGTTGCTCCAACTTTGTAAAAAATCAGGCCTTATTTCCTGTCTGGTTCTGAAGCACAATGTTGATGACAGACAGACAGTTTGGATTTTCAGAATGAAATATAACAGAGCCATGATGTAAACGTTCAGATATGTGGGTAATTACATTGTGATTAGTCAAACTTCACAGGGAACATAAAAAAAAGAGTCGGATTGTGGATAAAAATGAAAGTTATTGTTGCCAAAGCAAATGAAATAATGGATTTGTTGAGTGAAGGAAACTGTGAAGGGAAATGTTTGCTTCATTGCCATAAAGTTTCTGACTCTCTTCACAGTGTCACCTGGTATAGATTTATATTCTGTGTTTGTTTGGTACCATAGTATCTGGAATATACTGTATGTTCTCCAAACAGTAGGTTGTTTTAAAGGAATAGTTCAACATTTTTGAGAAATACAATTATTCACTTTTATGCCAAGAGTTAGATGAGATGATCAACAACACTCTCATGTCTACAGCTGGAGCCAAATGTGAAGTATTTCTATAAGGTAGAGAAAAAAAAATGTAATGAAAATCCAAACAGACTTGGACGCTAAATAATCAAGTTCATAAATAAGAAGCATAGAAACTAACTATTGAGTCTGAGAGAAGATCTGTGAGATTAATTAACTACTATAGAAGTTTATTCAGGTTATGGGAAAGGACTCAAGTACCAGACTCAGTTTATCATCTATAATAAAAACAGACATCTTTTCAAAGCTTACATGGAGAGTAAAAGACAACGTTAAACACATCTGTAAACCGGTTTGTGATCGTAACACCACTAAAGTTTTAGTGAAAAACAAAATCCAGACGCACCAACTCTCAAGATCCCACCCAAATAAATTGTTCAGAGTTTATGAATAATGTGTAATGAAGTGGGCTTGTACATTAAATATACTGCATTGCAGCTTTAGCTGAGCCGCTGCCATTTCCATTCACAGCATTATCACTCTTTCACACTCGGTCAAATAAAACACATGTGAGCTGCTGCAGATGCCAAAGGCTAAAACTGTATAATCTTTACTCCACAACCCCTTTTTTTTCTGAGGGTACAAATGGTGGTTGGCAAAAAACAGAGTAAAGATAACCCGACTTATCCTTCATCTATAGATCTCTCTCTCTCTTTCTGCCGGGCCTTTATGATAACCCTATTAAAATATTTTCCTCTGGCAAATCCCTCAGAAATAAATCCTCTTTTTCCAGAAGAGGGGGGGGGGGGGGCAGGAAGGTTTGTCTGTCACATGGAGAAATACAGTTGCCTTGGAAACCCGTGATGATTTTACACTGCAGCCTGGCATCACACTGACTGGTTAGGATGAGTTTGTGGTGAGCGAGAGTGTCAGCAGTTTGAAAATCTACTTAAAAGAAGTGCACGTTCGAGGGAAGTGCCAAATGGGTCTGCTGGCTGAGATTCATTCATTGCAAGTGGCCACTTTCTCTTTAAATACAGACATGGATCATGGAGGGGTTTTTAATTGATGTGGATCAGAGAAAGAAGATGCACTATGAGTTTACGTTTCCTCTCTAGAAGCACTCTTACTGAATGAATGACAGTTGGTGAAAGTCTATAGCCACGTTGCCACTGCAGGTACAAGGAACCTTTGGAGGAACTTCTTTAAGATAACTCCTGGGGAAATTATTTTATCCCTCATAAAGTCCCTGCTCAAGGTGCTTTCCAAAAGTACAGGAACTTTTTTGGGTGGAGCTTGGAGCGATGGATATTTCTGATTGGTCGAATACTTGCAGCATTTTATTTCAGTCACCATTTTTGAAAATCTGTAGCTGCGAACCAGTTTGTTCAGAGTGACAGAAGAAAATATATGACGAGATAGAATGATGTTTTTTCATACATCAGCTGACTCATTTGTCTGATCTTTGCTGCCAGACAATAAGCTGAAGGAACCTTTTCGTTCCTTAAAAAGTAGCTACTGGGACTAAAAGTTCCAGGCACTTTAGATGGAAATGTGGCTTATGAAACAGCAGAATCAGCTGGACAGCAATGGAATCAGTTTAATTACCAAGTGTGTTTTCAGATACAGTAATGAGAATTTGAATTGGTGTTGTGATGCATAACAATAAAATATATGTAGAGAAATATAAAGAAAAAAAAGCAGGGGTTTTCTTACAATAAAATATGAAAAACTACTATAAAAATATGCACAATATGTTATTTACTTGAAAAGGTGTACAGGTTGTGCAGGAATGTGTCGACCAGAGAGTTAAAAGAAGGAGATGAAGTTCTAGTTCAATCACAGTCTGTTTTCATCACGTCACAGAGGTGGATCCAGTACCGTGATGATCTGCTCTCCCCATGTGGACAGATCTGGTACTACAGCACAATCATGACTAATCAGCAGAAGGCCTGAAGTATCTGAACAGATTTTCAGCCTCTCACCAACTGGGTTGATTAATCTAAAATGTAGTGAGGCATATTCAGTGACAGCTGTGAATTGATTTTTTTTTTTAATGTGGTGAGTTTATACTATAGTAGTCTGTTAACCTTATATCTGGTTGTACTGAGAGCCTTAAACTGAAGCTTGGAAGCTTGTTGGACTTTGCTCTGATACTTGTGATCCAAATAAAATATGTTTTTTTTTTAATAAGATTATTACTTTAAGATTATATTGTTAGATTAGGTTTTAGATTTTTTTTTTTAGATTTGTAATGAGTCTCAAGGAACTGTCAGTAATTAAATGTGGAGCTTTATATGGTTATCTTGGTCCTAGAAATTGCGATTATAAATATTTTCTCAAGAACATTGTGTCTTTCAGTTTGTCTCTCTGAATCTTGAGTTTGTTGATATGTTTTTATTACCAGCAGAGCAAATTAACTTGAACTAGAAAAAAACTGAAAGTGATTATAAAGGGATTATAAAAATATACATACAATTTGAAAGACTTTAAAACTAAAGGAATAAATTAGGGGGGAAAAATAACTGTCTGTTTAAATGGCAGTTTGGTAAACCTAGAATGAATGAATCGTTATAAGAATGACAGAAAAGGCTCAGAATGGTGATTTCATTAATTTATTACTTGTTGATTTCAATCATCCTTACCCTCAATTCTGTGACTTCAAAACCCCCTACACATTTTCACAGAAATAAAAACTTGTGATAAATGCATCTAAAAAAACAAAACATTTTTCAGGGTAACAATTTTTCACCAACAATTCCTCTCCAAAGTGCCACTGATCTGTAGAAACACGAGTGTGACAACAAGTGCATACGAACACAAAGAAGACATGCAGTGATTCCCTTAGAGACTGCACTTAATATGAGACTGTAAATTTCCAGTAGAACAGCTGTGGTAGCTGAAAGACCACGTACCACTTACAGAGCTAACCCCAACCTCGAAGAAAGTGTCTGAGCCACAGAGGACAGAAACATGCTTGTTTGTGTCATGCGGTGTAGATATTTACTTTTTAAATTAAAGTGAGATGTTCACACTGAGCGCCTAATAAACACACATGTCAGACAGTAAAGAGTAGCTACAAAGTTCCACAGTAACAATCATCTGTTTTCACGCCAAAGTCCTCGATATCCAGAGAGAGAAGGCAGTGTCCAGATCCACCCTTCATCCGACACAGTCTTCAGAGACGTGATGAGCGGCTCCTGAATCTCAGGTGGCAACTTAAATGGGTGAGTGTGAGGCATGTTTTCCCCCCTTTCAACCTCACACATCACTGCTCACCCCGGCTCATTTTTTGCAGACGTCACTGCCGTCCTTTTCCCTTGCAAAGGCACTGGGCTCGTGTGACGGGGGCCGAACAACCGGCCGTGTCACTTTGTTGCATCGTCACACCAGTCTGCAGAACTGCGTGTCCTCTTCCTCCATATCGCTGTGCAGTGGCAGACTGTTTGTTTTGAAGAGGACTGAAACACGGAAGTGTTCACAATTTATTGTTTTAAGTCCCAATACAGGCATTGAAGATTCAGTGGATTTCAATGTGGACCTGTAAAGACAGGAGGAGGCTGTCAGGCAACAAACTACATGCAAAGTGAATGGATAAGACAGACAGCCGTAACAGCAATGCATTAACATGTAAATGAGTCACTGATTTCAATCTTTAAATCAGCAGCATACACTCAGTTGCCAGTTTATTAGATATTGGGTTCATTTTCTGATGTTGTCAGATGATAATGAGATGCCGCTACAGTTAGTCAGTTTCTCAATATTTTTGACTGGATGTAAACACTGGAGGCAGATGAGTTAACAGCTGAAGAGTAAGAGCTGAAATCAGTGGAACTGTCAGTTAGTATGTGTCAGCTCGGATGTAAGTGTTACTGAAATGTCAGTTGGCACTTGAAAAGTAAACACTGTCAGTTGATGTGTAAAGGTTGAAAGCACATTAAGCGTCAGCTGTTAACTGTCATTTGTCTGTTAAATATTTACATGTCATAGTGTCAAGTCATAAAATCTCAAATGTGAAGATCTTATATTCAGATTTGTCATATATGATAATAAATTGGAACTTGTGATGAAAATTAGCGCTAGACCAACAAATCAGCCCAGTCAATGTATCAGCCTATCTGCAGATATTAGTTTACTGCTGATATATCAGTGCTAGTGTATAGGTCAGCTGATACGCAATGAGAAGTTGCAGTAGGGAAATGCAAAATGAGGTTTAAGGTCATTTAGAAACTGTCACCATTACACTGGTTTTTCAACTCTAAAATATCCCACTCACTATGTATCTGAGTCACAAATAAAAACATCTAAGGGTTGAATGAGTTCACAAACAATGCTATAATGTAGAATATAATATAACCACTAATCAACTAATTATTCAGCATATTAATCCATAATAACAACATAGTTTGTTGCAGCCCTTATTTAGAGAACAGTATTGAGTGTACTTTCATTGATGTGAATGGGGTTGACAAAATATGAGCAACACCTGCTGGCTTACTGATCATACAGTTCAATCAGGACCTCTTTAGAACAGTTTGAAGAAAAACATTACAACACTTTAATGAAGGCAGGATTTAAATCAGGACAGCATTAGACTTCATAATTTTGATGTAAATAATAAACTGACAACTGTTTGTAAAGAAGAGTTTACACTCATTTATCTGGAGAGGACGAATCTTAAAATATTTGTAGTGTCATTTCACATCAGCTGATTGTGTATTTACATAAGCAAGCTGGTGATTCATTTCCAAAAACTTTATTTGTCCCTGAGGCGGAAATCCACATATACACTAAAAGCTACTTTGTTTTATTAATAATTAATGATTGATTACCTGCAATCTGACATTAAACATCATGGAGGCCACCAGGTAGATGTAGGGGAATCTGATCCGCAGTCGCCATGCGAGATCAAAAAATATCAACAAAGTCCTGGTCAAGCCTTTTGAAAACACCCCGTAAGTCCGACCAGCGGAGCCCGAAAACCGGAGCACCAGATAAGACAGAGCCGCCATACAGGCGCCGTTCCCCGCTTCCTGTGTGTGTTAGTGAGGAGGACAAACCGGTGAAGGGACGACTGACACGACACGGTTCATATTTCTATCGCTGACTGACACCGAGCTCCATTTTTAAAGCTGCTCTCTGCTCCACCCGACAGCTTCTCCACCGATACCTGTTATGGTCAAATGGAGGACTCATAATGATGTGACACACACGGAAGTAGAGGGTCAATACGTCATTTCTCGCCCTGACTTCAGACTCTCAGGCAGATTTGATTTTTGATAAAATATCTCAACTGCATCTAAAAACAACATATTGATACACAAACACGAATATAAGTAGAAAATATTAAATAGATAAATATAAAATAATTACATACAATAACAAGCATACATGAACTAAAACAATGTGTTATGAGTATACAATCAATACAACAGAGAAATTTTTTTTTGGCATTTTTGCATATAAGGACAAATAGTTGACTGATTATCAAAATTGTTGGCAGTTAACTTTTTATCAATTGAGTTTTCTATTTATTGGCTAATCAAATATGTATTACAGTACTCAATTATTTCTTCCTGCAGTTGAATTATAAGCTCAGTCTTTGCTCTTGTACAATTCTCAACATCTGTCCACAAAATTTTTGTATGAAAAATAATAGATTAAGAGCACATTGAATATCCAGACCTAAACTATCCCATCCAGGTTTTAGAGGAAATGGTACAAAATCCTGAAAGAAACCTATTGTATTACAAACACAATTTATAATTGCAGAATAGTAATCTCTTGTCATTTTGATTCTCCACATCTCACTGAGACAAGCTTTACAGCATTGTGTGAAACTTCTAAATCTACTTATTCAAGCAATTTCCCATAACATAAATTCATCTCATAAATGCGCTACAGCGCAACCACTTCAATGATCCTAAAGTCTTATCAGTTTTTGCGCGTTTACAGTCATTTGGTGAATACGCATTTTCTTGTTTACATTCGGTTGCTGACAACTTTAATCTTTTACACTTACAACTGGAAAATCTTAGCACAACCTGTAAGACCGTGATTAGGGAGAAACCATTGTACCAATCAAAGTAATGAAGGTTTGATGAGGTGACGTCATTTCCTTAAGCGGTGTCACACTCTGAATCGTCCGTCTTACTTATAATTTTCTTTTATCTCCTCTAATTGGCAAAGTTAACGTTTCCTTTTTAAAATAATAACAAAAACATTTATTACAGTCTGTGGTCAAAAACATCCAGTGTATATCCAGCTGTTTGTCCACAGGGTCACAGTTCCTGTGGGCGGATCGGCCCGGTGCACCGGATGCACCATCTGGTGGTTGGAGGCTCGCTTCGGTTTTTTTCTCCTCAGGGGTGGTGGCCGCTGTTTTGCTTCACGGCTTCCAGATCAGCCCACGAAAGCATGGGAATGTTGCGAGGGAATTTATGAGCAAAAACTCGCGTTAAAGTCCTCGATAAGTTCTTGTAAGTCTCCCACAAGTTCTTCCACACCCCAGGAGTTCCGCCGCACCGTTAAAGGCCGTTAGCGAAGCCGCTGCTGGGACGTTTCACCGGCGATCAACTCCGGACAAAGGAAAAGAGAGCTGTGAGCTAACGTTAGCTGCTGGGCTAACTTAGCATTCCTGTAGCTGCGGCGCAATGCAGGCCATAAAGTGTGTCGTTGTCGGAGACGGGTAAGTTAACTTGATCGAGCTGACTGTTTGTCTGCGTCTCCCACCTGATGTTTAGATTAAATCATAAAGTGTAGCATTAGCTGAAAAGTTAGCTGTCAACAAACTAGCCAACGTTAAAGCTTCTGATTTTTCCTTACGGGTAAAGTTAGCTAGCAAGCTTCAACTTTAACTACCTGTTTACCGCTAAGTTGTGTGTATATTTTTATATTTTGCTTTTGCCATTAATCATAAGTTTCATAACTGACATCGTAAGTTATTGTGTCACAAAATAGCTAGTGTGCAAGTGATTGGCTAATATTTAACTTAATGCTAATTTATCCCGGTTACATTGTTTTCCTCATTCTTGGGTGAGTCAGACATCACCGGGCAGCTCATCCATCCCTCTTAGCCCCAGTTTAAATTACAACACTTGCCTATCAGTTGAGTTATTGTAACAGGTAATCTCTCTGTTTGTGTGTGTGCTTTGTTTCATGGCTGCTGTGTTAAAGCACTGTGACACATGCAGCATGTTTCCAGCTTATTAAAAGTTAAAAGGGTTCTTCTGCAGTAACCTCAGACTGGTCAGCTATAACTGACTTTCATATGTGTAACAATGTGTGGGAGGAAAATACACTCATAAGCTCTTGTTTAAGGGTGTGGTGGATACCACAGCAGCACAGTCATTCATGGGCCTGTGACTGAGTTTGATTTATTATTTTCGAGTTTGAAGAGGGGAATCTTTGCAGTAGACAGGGGTCACACTACAGAGTACCACACCAAAGTTACATGTTTGGGAAACACACCTCCTCTTGTGATCTTGTATGCACATCTTTCAAAAACAAAATCCAGTCAACAGCATGGAAGTCACCCAAAGTGAAGGAATCCCATGGTGCATTTAACAGTATCTGTTTTTGACTTGGAGGCTTGAGTAAAGCTGATGCAGGTTGGTTGGTTGATTAACCATTTAGCAGAGTGACAGAAAAATGCAGAGACTTGATTATAGGTAAATTTCAATTTACATGCGAAAAATGGCAGAAATTCACTGATTCCAGCTTCTCAAATGTGAATAGTTTCTTAGTGTTTCTATGATGGTAGACTGAATATTTTTGGATTTTGGACCATAGGTTAGATAAAAAAGGAATCTGAGAATACATGCATAGATATGTCTCAAACTGAGAAATTCTTTATATTGAGTGAGTATGTCAGCTTTGGAAACTTATAATAGAAATTTTTTCACTATTTCTGACATTTTGTTGACCAAATGTATTATTGAGAAAATGATGGACAGATTAATTCATAATGAAGGTAATCGTTAGTTACCACCCTGTTGGTGAAGTGCTATATAAACTCAGTGCAGTCGTACAAAGGAGGAAGCCATATCAGTGAATTCCCAGAGTGGCTATTTGCATGCCTGTTTTTCAGCAGAGTAAAATCATGAAGTCTAAACAAGTCATTTTTCCTCCCCTCCCTTCCAGAGCTGTGGGTAAGACCTGCCTGCTCATCAGCTACACCACCAATGCCTTTCCTGGAGAGTACATCCCCACAGTGTGAGTATCTCAGACTGCAGCTCTTATTTATTTATTTATGCAGTACGAGAAGTCTAGCAGCCCATCGTTTGTCTCCACCCTTGCTTCCTACACAGTCACTGCATAATTAAGATGGCATCTTGCTCGTCAGTTGCTTTTTTTAAATGAAAATTTGATTTCTCGCAGAACAGGTTACAATCACTGCTGTGGACTGCAACCAAGAATAAAAGAATGATTCAGGGAACATGATATTGTGGGAAGTTAAACAGAAAAAACCCACACCTTATCTGATTCTAAACCAGCTGCGTAAACTGTGGTGATCTGTATCGCTGTCAGTGTGGCATGGACTCGCTCAGCAGGCTTCAGATGAACAAGATTTTGTTTCGGAAGAGCCAGATTCAATAAGTGATGAGTCATTTTCAAGAGAGAGCTGAAGAGGCAAAAGGACACAACAGATCAATTAAGAGCTTCTTTTCCATTCTAAGTTTCGTGTTTATTTCCTGTCATTAATATTTGATTAGTTTATATTAATCCTGATGGGTTTTTCCCCCATCATCACCTCTGTCAGGTTTGACAATTACTCCGCCAATGTTATGGTGGACGGGAAGCCGGTGAACCTGGGCCTTTGGGATACAGCAGGACAAGAAGACTACGACAGACTCCGCCCACTTTCATACCCACAGACGGTATGATAAAATAACAGTCCGACAGTGCTGTGTTATATTTCACCCATTGCAATTCTTTTTTACGTCAGCAGTGCCCTTACATAACCCATTTGGAAAGTTTGGGTCCTTAGAATGAATAAGGAAGTGAAAGGGAAAGAAAAACAACACACCTCTGTATCACACGAACACAAGAGTCTCTGCTGTTCCCAACAGGAAGTGATAGTTATAGGGGCCTTGATTGCATTGTTTCCTTTTTCTTCCCAGGATGTGTTTCTCATCTGCTTTTCACTTGTGAGTCCTGCCTCATTTGAAAACGTCCGTGCCAAGGTGAGTACATGTAGTGTCTGTGTGTTAAAGAGTGGAGACTGTAAAAGCAGCAAGTTTTATTATTATTTTTGCATTTATCTGTCTCGAGTGTGACGAACAACACCAAAAATGACACATTTAACTGTGGTTGGAGACAGTGCCGTATAATAAAATAAGTACAGTTAAAAAATTAATTTACTGTCATACCTGGAGATGTACCACAAAATTGCGTGTAGTAGTTTTTGCCAGCCATCTTTGGCTATAGATGGGGGTATCTAGTACCACAAAGATGGCCCTTTTTGAACATGCATTGCACAGCTGTTCAGCTCCACTGTGGCTGAGATTAAAATGTTGAAATCCACAAACTGATCAACCCACTGAAATAATGAAGTCAGTGTTTCTACGGAATCCTAAAATGATACACAAAAGCACTGCGTTGACTATAAAATGACATCAAAAAAAGCACAGTCTAACATGTTTAGTAATTAGTTTAATCACTTTGCTCTTTATGAGAAATATTTTAAGATAAACCATTATTACACTATTTGTCCATACTAGGTATAAAAAACCAAACAAACATAAAAACGCTTGTGTAAAAAACCGCATGCTCGTCTGACAAAAAGCTTGAGTCAGACTGCTGCAATGCGACATTATCTTGCAAGGCATTGGATTGGCCAGTGAAAAGATAAAATAGTTGCCACTGTCCAAATTTGTAAAATCCTTTCTGTGATTCTTACAAACCACTGTCCTGTGTTTTGGGGTCCGCTAAGCCTTTAAACACATTCATCTGTTATTCAAACTGGACTTCCTGCATCAGATTTCATTGTCTCACTGGTACCTTAAACACCAAACCCGCACCAACGCAGCCTCCTGCACTGTTTTAATGCAGCGCTGTAATCAGTCTGAATCCCCATCTATCACTGCGGCTCAGGGCACAACAAGGCGACTCTGTGAATATGAAATTTTTATCGACTCAAAGAGATGAGGTCTGCAGATGAATATGCCAGCTGAGCAGTACATTTCCATTATCTCCCTTTAAATTATAAATGTGACATTTCAGTCAGATTGATCTGATGGAGATGCCTTATTGGTGCAGTGAAATTATCATATTGTCTCTAGCTATGGCAGCAGGAAGAGCCGCAATCAATTTATTTCCCATACTCCCCCTGGACTGGAACATGTAAATTCCGGACTTATCTTCAACCCTTTACTCTGAGAATTTGATCCTTATGTTAGGCAGCAATTAAATGTCTCATGAGAATCACCAATGTCTTGTGCTCATAGCTCATACCACCAGTTGACACCAGTTATCCAGTTTTAGCTGAATGGTAGCTAATGTTGCTCTCAAACTGCTGGATGTGTAAATAAGTAACTTGTTGCTACCACGTTCACCATATCAGCAGAAAAGTTGATGATACAACAGTGTGTCAGCAGCCAGGTGGCCAAAAGAAAGAAAAAGTCAGGCTGTAGTTCAAACGTACTCATCGTCAAAATGACATAGGAAAGTTGCGCCACTCTCACACTTCTCACTGTTGTGGTCTCTGTGCAGTGGTACCCTGAGGTGAGACACCATTGTCCCAACACTCCCATCATCCTGGTGGGTACCAAGCTGGATCTGAGAGATGACAAGGACACCATGGAGAAGCTGAAGGAGAAGAAACTCTCTCCAATCACATATCCCCAAGGACTGGCGATGGCCAAAGAGATTGGTAACGACGCCTGATTTAAGTTTTGCGTGGTTTTCCTGCTGAGATGTTTTAAGGAGACTAATATTTCGGTTTCTTCAGGTTCCGTCAAGTACCTGGAGTGCTCAGCCCTGACTCAGCGTGGCCTTAAAACTGTGTTCGACGAGGCCATTCGGGCCGTCCTCTGCCCTCCACCCGTCAAGAAGAAGGGGAAGAGGTGCTCTCTCCTCTAAGACTTCCTCCACTGGAATGGTTACCGGGGAACATGACCGCTAGTGGTGAGGGTGGCTAAAGATCACAGGAGAAACACACCAGTATACACACAAAAACAATGTACTTCAGATTCTTTCCTTCCATAAGTGTAGCTACAGCAGTTATACCAAGAGTTTCCATGAAAAATTTGACATAGGGGTCAGATTTAGGAGAGGGGGTTGGAAGATCGCAGACCCTAGTTCTTTCCTAACAACATATACTGTATAGACAAGTGAAATGAAATTCTCGAGGCCTTCTAAAATGGATTGGATGTTTTGTAAAATGGACCGTGGAATGTCTTCGATTTGTTCTTCCACTGGTTGTCCACCTTTTTTTGTTTACAGTCTTTGTTTGTTTTGCGTGGAAGAAATATTGCCAAATACGTTCCGCAGACGTGCTGTATTTCAGCCGAAAAGAAAACCTTCGTTCTCTCGTCTCGAACCTTCTAAACCTTCGAAATACAGCTCACCGTCTGCCGTCTTGTGCCGCTGTTTGTTCAGCTCCATGATCAAAGGCATTTAATCAGTTTTCAGTTTCACTTTGCGAGGGCGGTCACATGTCGTCGCACTGTCAATGAGGAACTTGAAGAAAACCCATCTGTGAAGTTCTTTTTTTTTTTTTTTGCCTCAAATTAGTTAGTTGTTTTCAGTCAGAGCACACAAGTTATGTTCATTCATTCATTCTCATGGATTGAATGACGCCTGAGACATACTGAAAATACAGACTGGGAACAGATCTTCCGACACCAACAGTGCTATTACACCCTTAAAAATCAAAATGATCCAGTATTTTATGTGTTTGGCTCCAATTGGACCTGTCAAGTTTATGGTATTTTTTTTCTTTTCTCTCTGCAATATTTCCCCTAGAAGTGTCTCAACTGTGTAGCTGCCCAGAAGTGCAAACCTGAAAACCTTTATTAGATATTGGATTAGAACTGTGTAGGTGTTTTGGTGGCGGGGAACAAGAGCACCTTTAATGCTCTGTGGGCATTTATCAGAAACCTTTTGTGCAGCACATTTTGATTCTTAATAGCATCACTACTGGCTTAGCAATGTCACTAAGAAGAGCATTGATGCCTGCTAATAACAGTAACAAAGCTACTGTCGGTTATGGTGTAGTATACAGTGTACTCATCTTTTTGTTATAATCATGTGATTGGACTATTTTGTATCTTTCTTGACAGAAGTTACACTTCACTCACTGTATTGTTAAACTAACACTATGAATATCCTTTGTTTATTACCTCTACAGTTAACGCTACCTTAATCTCCCTACAAGCCTAGCTTTTTGTAATTAATGCTGATAGCATGTTATGTGCAACATATACTGAAAACTAAGATTAGAATTGCTACAGTTATATTTTTTGCCTATTTACAAAATGTATTTGAACTACTAGATCAGGGGTTAAGTACATGTTGCTCATCTGTATTGTATTCAGACATCAAGCTGTGCTTTAATTCAAGCCAATGTTGTGACTCTTTAGTTTTATGGATAAAAGCTATTGTCACTTTTTGAAAAAGCCAATAAATCCAAGTAAAACCGAATGTATTCTGCCTTTTTTTTTTTTTTTTGAACAGTGCTTTCTCTTCATAAAACATTTATAATGCAACACAGAAATGAGAAAGCACTATTGACTGACATCTGAGTTAGAGCTAATGCTTCACAATTCTTTTTGGGCAACATCACACAGAGGGGATAGCTGTATCAAAGAGCTTTCATAGTGTTGTATTTATGTGCATAAATAACTCCTAAGGAAAAGAATTTCTTTATTAACAAGATAAATCAAAATCTGACAAGTCCATGTCAACATTGACATTTCAAAAACCCACAAGGTTGTTAAATACATTTGGCAAATAATGTAATTCTGAAATCATAAATTTCTCAGTCCTACAAACATTTTTCACAATCTTTGTACATCTCAATTCTTTCTGATCTTCCGTCGCTCACTGCCTTCGACAAAGCACAGATCAGTCAGTCTTCTTGCAATCGCAACAATGTCCCTGAAGTTGTAGGTATGCTGGGAAGAAAACAAAGATGTTATACAGTAAATCAAGATGCAACAAACTACAGGAATCAAGATGGGTAATATGTGGAATTGGTTAGATCCATTGGTGGAAAGAAGTTAAAGAATGCTCCTGTTGCCTTGAGTTTGAGATCCTAAGCAATCATAGCTATGTTTTACTTTATCATTTTCTGATTAAGGGGATCAAGCTGGCTGGTTGTGAAGGTTTGGACCATAACTAGAAGTGCATATTTTAACACCTGAGAGCCAGCATCTTGCCTGTGGGTAGCAGGCAACCCCTAATTATTGGACTGAGAAGATCTTAATGAGAGAGCAACTGTATGAATTACAGCATCTGTCCCGTTCATTGGACAGATGGGAAAACTCTGACCTACTGCAAAACCTCAAATTAAAAATCAAGACTTTAACAACGCTGTCAACAACCAATTATTACCTCTCAACCAGCTCTGCACCAACAATGTCATGGATGTGATATTTCATGTGGAATTTCACATGTGAGGTTGTTCGCCGCTCTTCCAGCTCTGCCTTTAAGACTTCACCATATTTGGACTTCTTCACCATGCCGAGCACTGCTTTACGACCTAACAGGACAAGCAGTAAGATCGTTAGAAACAAACAGTCAATTCCAATTAGGAAGGCACTGTCAGAAATCTTCATCAAATGAGAAATTCACATGCAACATCATCATTAGCAAAGTACTGTTAAGACTTTTCTTAACACCCACCTTGTAAGAAGTATTTTGTGAATTTGCCAGAGTTGGGAATGGAAAGCCACCAGCTGCCTGCGTCCCTCACAGTCAGGACCCCTGACTTAACCAGCTGCCTAGAATGGTGAGAAAAGTAAAAATAAAGTGTGTGCTGAACTTTTTTTTTTTTAAGTCTGAGGAAGGAGGAGGAAAAACCACCCACTGTAAAACACCCATATTTTGTCTCTGCTTTTTTTTTTTTCATTTAAAGCCATTTAGTGAAACAATACAATGTTGGTTTTAACTGAAACACTGGTTTTCATGGCTGCACTATGACTCAAATACAAAGTTCAGTGTTTTAGTTTCATGCCAACAATCTGGTTAAAAGCTAGGTGTGACGTTTTTCAGACAATGATTCATTATGGAAGTAAACTCCAGTTTTAGCTGCAGTATTTCACAAAGAGTAAAAAAAAAAAAAACATGAGATAGATGGGAGTTGTTCTTACGTTATCTCAGAGTCTGTGAAGAGAAACTCCCTGAGCATCTTGTCTTTGCTGAAGCTCAGATCTGTGCAGGACGGCACCACTTTCTCCAAGAACTTCTCCACCGCTGCTTGTGTCACTCTCCCTTCCTCTCCTGCCAGCACTTTGGCCTTGTAATCCGAAGCAAAGATCAGCCCGAAAGCATCTGCGTCAAACCCGAGCTGGAACATCAGCAGTTCTCCCTGTTCCCGCAGTTTATTCTGTGGACCACAAGGAGGGCAGTGGCTTGTATATTCACATTTAGGCAGATAAACATATGACATTTCTAACACTGAAGCGCCATCTTACCAGTTCCTTGTCCACCAACGTCTTATCATCGTGTATGCTGTAGAGTTGGTGCTTAAGAACAATTTGAGGCAAGGTGTCATTGAAGAGCTTCCTGGGAAACAGGGTCATGAGGTACTCGAGGGTGGATTTGATGTCAGTTGGTCCTTTAAGGTGAATAAATGAATGACAAGTCAATTGAAGGATTAATTGAATAAATGACATTTCAACAACATGATACTTCCTTTTTAGCAGTGACACCTACCATCGTCATTACTGACAGCTCCAAACTTCTCTGTGCCATTTCTTATTCTTTTTATGGATTTGAAAGTGTCTGAAACCAGACCTCGTTTCCTGTTCATACCTGGAGGAGAAATCATGGGAGAGAAATCATGACGTCTCCACACAGATTTTCGCCACAGATTCCATGTTAGTTTTTCACTAAATTACATCTGGGGCTTATTGTTTATAATCACCAGCTTGTTCTCTTTCTGTGAGTCTAACCAGAACGAACCAGTATCATGGTCAAAGTTAGCTGTGACACCGGCAGAAACTTGACTCGCCTTTTCTAGTTCAGACTTTTAACCCAATTTACAGCTCTGAGAAAACAAACGTCACTTGGTAAACACATTTTGATGACACACACTTGGTGAACTCATTATTGTTAGCCAAGCTAATGCAGCTAGCTAGCTAAAGCCACTTTGTCTGTACACTGAACACACAAATATAAATATCTGAACAGCCAGACTAGTTGACACACTTACTTAACAGCTCGAAGCGATAATATTAGTTTTCACATCGCTTTTTGGTCCCATTCAAAACCAACGTTCACAGCTTCAGCGAACAACTTCAAACGTCCCCTTTCAGCGGCTCTATGCCGGAAGTGCCTCGGATACCACCAAGCGGACTGGATGACAAACTGCATGCGGAAGTAGCGTCAGGTTTGGTCGTTTGGTGTTACCCTGTGATGCTAGTTAACTACCAGCTAGCGAAACGATCACATATTGCGTTTTTTTTCTCTCGTTTACAGTCACTTGCCTTTCTCTGTAGTAATTAGAAAATATACTGAAAGATATGACAGTCTTTTTTACACAAAGCCGTGGTTATAATAATTGTGACTCACTTGACAGAAACTTAGCGTTAGCTTAACGTTAGCTTGTTTTGTTGTGTATGCTGACAACGGTAGGTTTTCATTTCATTTGGAAATCTTTATTTAGTGTCTATACAACAAGCATGCACACGTCTGTTTACACAATGCACACAGAAGTCAATGCAAACGTGAACATCTTTAATTATAGATATGTATGAATTCACACACACAACAGATAGTTATTTACACAGATCATCAGGCACTGTGTTCAGTTACATTCAAAATGAAATAAGTTTGTTGATCCCATGCCGGATAATTGAACTGAATATGATATGACTATGAAGCATAAAAATCAAAAAGGATATACAAAGTGTATTTAGGATGCAAGTCACATAAGGACAAAAGGAAGTTGCAACATATAAATACAAGAATCGCAAACAAAACTTGAAGAAGTGACTAAGGTTAGCACTTAATGACAACACAGGTGATGATGAAGTACTGCTTTTTCTCCCCTTTCCTGCAGGAGAAGATATGTAATCATTTTTTTTCGCTTTGCTCTTTTCCCCACTAGGTAGCAATGGACCGCCACAGATCCCACAATCACAGTTCCAGCTATCAAAAGCAGTCAGCATATAGAGATGACAGTGAAAGAAATCACAAACGCTTCAAACCAAACCATCATCACCACCAGTATCAGTCTGGGCCAACTACTGTGCAAAACCCACTCAGCTCTCGGGGTTTGAGCACCAGGAGGGAACAATATGAAAGGGACTTTCCTGTGTACAAACAGCCTGTCGAGGTAGGATGTTTTTCCTTAGACTCTGAGCGTAGATTCTTCAATGACAGCAGGCAGATGAGATACTATGTGGAACCAGACAGAAATCCTAATTTTGACCTGAGGGATGGATATAAGGACCGCTTCATAAAAAGAGATGACACTGTGAAGGAGAAGCTGGACCACATGTTACGCTGGATCTTGGCCAACAGATCAAAGCTCAGCTCAAAGGTGACCACAACCTCATCATGGTAAGTGTCATCGTGACCCATAGTCTCTAACCACAACTGTGTTGTTTCCTGTTGGACATGTATTCTTTGATCAATCTTTGCTCTTCCCAGTGGTTTAGATGTAGATTTTGTGACATGGCGCGGCCATCTGACCAAGCTGCTGACCACTCCCTATGAGACACGGGAGGGCTGGTTGCTGGCTGTCACCAGGTTCAAGGGCACACTTTACATCAGTGAAGTGGAAACAGAAGCTGCTCGTAGAGAACGAGAGAACCGCACCGAGAGGCATGAAGAGATGATGTACTGGGGATACAAGTTTGAGCAGTACACATGTGCAGGTAGATAGGTTTGCTGCTGTTTATTTATTTTTCTCTTAAACCTTGATTCTTGATCAGGATATATTGATTAACCACCTTACATTGGCTGAGCTATTTCACAATCATACTGCCTCACAAGAAAAACATTTAGTTTTATATTTAGTCATAACTATAGGTGATAGTTGTGATTTAATTATCATGTTTTAGTAAACAAACATATACATTGTTAAAAAGTCAAAATTGTGACTAATCTCATATTTTTGATCTAAGTTGTTTTGACACACAAACTCAAAGCATATAAAGTACAGCGCAGATGTTCAAATGCTGTTATGCTTCACCTTTGTCTACTCCTATAGATAACGTCCACAGTTTACCTGACCCAGGAGGGGTGGTTAACACTAATGAGGCCTTCTGCACTGTGGTGCAAACTCGGCTCGCAGATCACAGACTTCTGTTCTCCGGTGAGGTGGACTGTCGGGATAAAGATCCCAACGCTCCAGCTGCTCCTGCATGTTACGTTGAGCTGAAGACCTCTGCAGAGATCTGCACCCCCAAACAGCGCAGCAACTTCCACAGGTAGATGATGAAACAGCAAAACATCACGTAATGAATATTTGTTGGCTGTTTGATTTGCACACTTGTTTTGGTGGTCCTCAGGTTCAAACTGCTGAAGTGGTGGGCCCAGTCTTTTCTCCCCGGAGTCCCTCGTGTTGTGGCAGGTTTTCGGGATCATGAAGGAGTGGTTGTCGCTGTGGAGACTTTCCCCATCTCTAAGATGTCACATCTCATCAAGGTACAGTGTAGTTGTTTGCAGTGATTCAAGACTGGTCATCAAAAACATATCTAAGGATTGAGAAATCTGTTTTGAATATTTTTTTTCTACTAAAATATTGGACATGATTAAATAAAAGTTCACAAGATTAATTCAAAATATTTGCACTTTTTCCTGTCTTTTGTATTTCTTCTGGACAGAATGAACACAACTGCTGGAAGCCAACAGTCTGTATGAACTTTTGCTGTGAGTTCCTGTCTTTTGTGAAGCATATAGCTACTGAAGACAATCCAAGGTGAGTTTCATTGACAGACTACATTGTTTTCCTTTTTTTTTAATTTTGAGCAAATATATTTTAAGCCCTCTGTGTTGTTAATGAATCACTCTTTCCCCTCCAGTGTGGTGTACCTGTTCTCCTGTGAGCCCCACAGAGATGTGACCTACTCTGTCCACAGAGACTCCCAGTATTCCTTCTTGCCACACTGGTATGTGAAGGAAATGACCAGTCAAGACTCACCTCATCAGTCCTGATTTACAAACAAGACATGATCGATTGGGACTGTTAATTCAGTCAATTCATTCATTCAATGGATGGTTACCTAACAAAATACATTGGAATTTGGTGTATTTTATGTACAGTTTTACTCTGAGAGTAGCTGTGTGGATTCATTTTGTGTCACTCATCACTTTTTTAAATCTTTTATTTGTTCAGCAGTAAGTACTGAACCATGTTTGTTTCATCTTGCATGTGGTGATTTTAAATAAAACAGTAATTACAAAGGCCGGTAGCTCTCAAACTTTTATTTCTTAGTTATAATTTAAACCCCAAACAGTTTGTTAATAGAAACAAAATTAGAAAAGGATATATGTAAAACAAGAAATAGACTGTAAATAACTGAAGATGACTTCAAGTAAGTATTGCATCAGCAGGTACAAACTACAAAGTACTTTCATGTAAACTGCTAAGACAGAACATTTCAGTGTTACCAAGCCTGCAGCCATTCCAACATCTGCGCTGTTTCTGCTGAGTGACTGAAGCTAAACATGTGTTAGGTGATCCCAATAAATCTCCATACCCCAGTGCAATGATGGGGACTCTGTGCTGTAGGAGATGCCATCCTTCATGAGACATTAAACTTTTGTTAAGATCACATGATGAGTAGGGGGTACCCTGGTGTCCTGGCAAAATTCCCAACCTAGCACTCTCCATCTGGCCACCTAACCATCCCCAAGCATAACTGGCTAAATGTGTTGGAGAAAAAAAATCATTTATGAAGAAAACAGTAGTTAATCCCTATGATGTCATCTAATAACTTGTCCAAATGTGTCACTGCCTGTGTCATTGTTTTATTACTAACAATGACACATTTACCAGCTTAAGCATTAAATAAAAATCATTGGACCCTCCTGCCCCTTCTGACATAGAGTCATTTACTTTTTCCCCCTTTTTTTCTTCCATCAGCCTCAATTTTCAGCCTTCCTGGACATATATTACCTCACTGTTTGCCCACACCTAAGTGATGTATCTACAACTTGCAGAGTTATTTATGTCACGTCAAACCTGTGAAACCAAACATTTATTTGATACACACATCATATTTCAACCTATGATGGGTACACGCTCTTCTGCAACTAGACTACACGGCTGGCACTGATTAACACACTGAACAGTCAAAAGGCTGTAGCAGAGAGCAACAACCTTTGTACTGATTAAAAATCACAGATTAACAAACTGAACAACTGGTTAAACAAAAATTGTAAATCAACTTTCAAACGGTTGTAGGATGAAAGGCAGTAAAAAACTTCTATTCATCAGATCAGAGAAAGAGCACTGTGATAAACAAATACTGTAAATTACTGTTAGTCCTGACTACCCTACACAAAACAGGACTCTGAGGTAAATCATGAAAGACACCTATGTGACATGATGTTCATACTGACCGATACAATCATGAAGACGGTGGATAGTTAAGTGCATTGTGAGTTTGTGTAAAAACAACAGTCATTAAAGCTCTTACATCAGTTCATAGTACAGTTTGTGCGGGAGAAATAAATTAGAGGCAATTGGCACCTAATGCAGTACTTGTACACATGTAACTTTTACACTCAAACTGTGTTGGTTCAACTACTCATTCTCATTTATATTAAAGGATAATTCTGGTATTTTTAAACCTGGGCCCTATTTTGACATATTTTAGGCTCTTAGTGAAAAATAGGTATAGACCCCAACATTTGTAAAAGTAGAGCACAGGTTTAAAGGTTAAAATGAAAACCTTTCTGAGCTCAAACTGTAGGTGCAGGTGTACACACAAAAGTATATAGTATATAGTATATAGTATATAAAATATGAATGGGAGATCTGCACTTTCTCTCTTTAAACCTTGTTATAATTGCTAAACTGTGAGTAATAATGCTAATCTTATGTCAGCTCATTAATCTGGCAGGAATTTCATGAGGTTTCTATCAAACTCAAAAGTTTAATTTACAGTTAAAACATAAGACTGAATGTGCAAAGAATGGTCCAGTAGCTTAGATCAAGGCAATAACTAAGTAGGTGCATTATTGGTATCATCATTTGCAGCAAAAAGAGAAAAGCTTGACATTTTGGGAAACGTGTCCTGCTTTGATACCACTCTCTTTATCATTAGTGCTATCAGTCTTCTAGTTTAGTCAGCTATAACTCTATAAGAAAGCAAGAAAGCGTATTTCCCAAAATGGCTAACAACATTTTTCCAAACTGGTTTTAATTTCTCAATTGATGTTTTTTTTTTTAATTTCATGATTTCAATTTTTATGGTCTTTTTTGCTCTTGGGTTCATTTTGCCTCCAAAAGATCAATTTTCATTTAGATTGGAGCCACCTACGCTCTGCATTCAACAAACTACTTGTATCAGAAGAATTTGTCCAATGCAGCCAAATCAATAGGTAAATGCATACTCAGAACTTATTTGGGTTATGTGACACTAATTTAACTTAATCCACTAAATCCAGTTCCTGTAAGATCACTTGGAACCATCTCAACAGAGATTCACCTGTGGAGAAAATCAAGGTGAGTCAGTTTGTATGAATGGAAGCAGTTAAAGACTAAGAAAGAGAGAGTTTTATAAGTATTAAATCCAGCTCTGGTTATGGACAACTGTAGAAATCTGTGGCCCTAAAGGCTCCAATCTAATCTTTTAAGACTTTTATGTGAAGCAATTGCTGGAATTAACATCATTGGTAGGCAACAACAAAACCTACTGATGACAACTGCACTAATAGATGAGCATTCACTGCTTCAGTTTCTTGTTCAGGCCCATGACTTTGAAGGTAGCAGCAGCGATTTTCTCATACACAACAAACATGAGGGCAGCTGTCAGTACCGTCTGTAGCAGCTTGGCCTCCAGGCCTTTGTACAAACCAAAAACACCAAACCTCCTGTAATATGAGAGCACATGTATATTAACCAGTTATCATGGGATCTTCATCAGTGTGCTCCATGTGTGTGCGTGTGTGTGTCTTTGTGGATGCACTCACTTGATTCTGTCCATGAGCAGGGAGAAAATGTTTGAGAGGCTTCCAATCACACCACCCTTGCCATCACCTTTGTACTGGCCGAACTGATGAGAAAGAAACAGGTTATCTTAATATCCTTGAGATTTGATTACACAGGAAATTTTATCAACTAGAAGTGATTTTATTATTGTTTTCAGTTTTATTAGATTTGTTGACAAAAACAATAGAATATCACATTGCTTATCCTTGAACAGTGGCTAATGTGTGAGACGTCGAAGAAAAGTTAACAAAATGGTGACATTTTATGCAACATAGTATTTACCCTCAGAATGGCCTGAACTGTCTGAAGAGGATATGTTGCAGTGGTAGCGATGGCCTTAGCAATTGCACCAATGAGAAAGATCTCAGCTGAGGATATCTGTGGCAGGAGACAGAGATTCAACAATATGACCATTAGTTTTCCCAATGAAAAAAATCTGCAGTATGTGAAATCACCATAAATTATTTCTGAGGCCATCTGAGAAATTCAGTGAATGTAACATAACAGTGTGGTACTGAATTAATCTGCAGATGCTCCAGTTCAAGATGATACCAGACCTTTCTATAGAGGCCTGCAACAGACGAGGTAAGCCTTCTTTTTAGCCTGGTTGACTGTCAAAGCTGACTGATTGATGTAGCTTTGATAATGTAATATTCTACACAACAGTGTCTTTCTTGTGTCCTCTCACCTTCCTCCCTCCTTTCCCTGCCTTCCGCTTCATGGCCTCATAAAACATGAACTGCACAGCCGGGTTAAGGACGAGGATAAGAGAGGGCAGAGTGCCGTTCCACAGAGTTCCCACACCCTCAGTGGCTATGATCTGTGAGAAGGCATCTGAGGGGGAAAACCCAAAAACAGAGTTTTATAATTGCACAGTAACAAAAAACTGTGTCTAAATGTTAAACTACAATATCTCACACACCGAATATGCCTCTGTACTGGGTCTGATGGAGGTCTTCGTTTCTGAACTTTGCCCCCTGCAGCTTCAGTCGAGTGTTGACCACCCACATGGGAGTGGTCAGGATCACATTCACCACCCCTGCATAAACAACAGATCGTTAGCTTTCTTGAATCTTTCACAAAGGCACCTCGTGGAGTTTTTGATAATTTGTAATCAGCTCTTTTATGAGTGGGTCCCTGCAATGACTCTAACTGAAATATTACTTGTAAACAAACAAAAGTTAACTCCACAGGGTACCTTTTAAAAAAAAGACCACCTTTAGTATGTGATGGTTGCCATTAGGTTATTAATAACGATTAGTTTTACTGTATGTGTGTTTACCTGATACAACCCCCATGAGCAGGTCTTTGCCGGGTCTGGACTTGCCTGAACCAGATGTCATTACCTTCTTCAGTGTGTTGAAGGTGTAGAAGTAGACAAAGTTGGAGCAGCAGAGGCTGGAGATGACTGGCAACCAGCCTCTGTACAGAGACTGCCTGGGAGAAGTGGCGGACAGTCATTGGAACAGTTAGTGTTCAGTCATATGGCGACATCATCAGCCTAAACATTATTGAATTTAATTTAAAAAAGACAATTCATCGATTAACAAAATTGTTGCAGATTAATTTGGAGCCAGTCAACTGATGGATAAATTGTTTCAGCTCTAACACCAAACTCTACTTACAGGCCTTCTTCCTTTGCTATCTCAGCCAGGATGATGGGGGTGGATTTAGACTTTCGCTTCTCATCCACTGAAAAACAAATACAAAGGCAGCGGAACTCAGTGAAAAGGTTTCTTGAACTACAGTAGGTGAATGTTGAAGGGCAACTCTACCAAGATCACGACAAGTACAGCTCAGTCTCAACAGCCTCATAAAGTTTTCTGTGGCCCTGAAGAAGATTAGTTCAGTCTGAATAAATAAGTGAGGTCATGCCATCAGAGCAGTGGGAGAAGAAGTACTCAGATCTTGTACTTAAGTAAAAGTAACATTGCCAGAGTGTAGACATATTCTGTTACTGTACAAGTAGTAAGTAAAATTACAAAAATATTGGCGTCAAAATATACTTAAATTATAAAAAAAAAAATACTTATGCAGGATGATTGTATAATACATTATTGGATTTTAATTCAATAATCAATGCATTAATGTGTACATTACTTTAACCTGAAGCTGGTAAAGATGGGGTTAACCATTACTTCTTTATGCCTTATCCACTGAGGTACTGTAGCTTGTGGATTTCTTGAGGGATCAATTAAGTTTTACCTTAATCTATGATATTACATCATGATTTATTTATTGATTATATGTTGTCTTCTCAGTCTGAATCTGCCAAGCAACTATTACTTAAAGTTACAAAAAATGACTTGAATCAAAATTAGTTCCCAATTGATTTTCTTTCATTCGACTAATTTGTTTATCACCTAATTGTTTAATCTGTAGTTTTACATATTGTCGGATAGTTTATCTATAACAAAACCATATACTTTATAAACTCTTAACAGATTTTTTTTTTGTGCAAAAATCTTAATTTGTAAAGTAACTAGTGATCAAAGCTGTCGAACAAATGTAATAGAGTGAAAGGTACAATGTCTTTGGAATGCTGTCCACTATAAAATAGCAGAAAAATTAGAATATTCAAGTAGCTCAAAATTGTGCTTATGAACAGTACTTGAGTAAATGTACTTAGTTTCGTCCCACCACTGCATCAGAGTTACCTTGGCTGAAGAAAATGAAGAAAGTGGCAACTGATATATAAAAAAGATAAAGATAAATAAGATACATAAGAGGTGCCCAAAGTGCTCATAAAGAGTACAGTCTTTAAAGCAGTGTAACACTAAATTAATACAACTAATCCTTTACATCTCCACAGTTACAATGAGTCCATAAGGAAATAAAGTGACACACTGAACTCGGTCAACTGTGTTTAGAGCTGCTGCTGCTGCTGTTGCTATCAGGTAACCTCTGTCCAGGATGATAAGACCTCATCTCACCCTGCAGTCTGCTTTTGGCTGTGTCCAAAGGGAAGAAGACGGTCATGGCTGTCACACTCCCCTGAAACACAAAAAAAGGTCCCACATTTTCAGGCCCAATCAAGCATTTTCTTCAACACCATGCTAACACCAAGCTAACAAGACAGGACCAGGCACATCCGCATACTTCACATAAACTTTACTCACTTACTTTATCTAATCTTAATTTAATCTATGTCTGCTCACCGTTGCACCTGCCACAGCATGAACCAGAGTCTCATAAGACAGCAGGTCGACGGATGAGCCTCCATTGGCGGACATCTCTGCAGACCAAACACCGGGGAGTCACCACGGAACAGCCCGGGGGGAAGCAGGAGCTGGTCGGTCTGGTTTTTCTTTCTTCGGAGCTCTTAGTTCTTTAACATTCACAACTGCCACTTCATGGTGTTTTCAAGCTCACAGGGGGGCAGAAAAGAAAAACCTGTAGAGAGAAAAGTGTCGATCAATGTTTCCTCCCAGTCTTCATTCATTGGTTGAACCAGGTTGACAACTTCTTCTTCTTCTACTACTACTTCTCCTATTGTTTTCCCTCTTCGTCTTCCTCTTCTGTTAGAATTTAACACGCTGTAAAGATGCATCACAGCCCCCTACCGGACTGGGGGTAAATAACAGGCTCATGTAAATAACTGATTTAGTAACTAATAACAATTCATAATACAATGAACTTTTGGGAAAGTATAAGAACTTTACTTTTTATGTTTTTTTAGTTTGCTTGCTGATTTATTTTCCAAACTTTAGTAATGGAACAGTATGTATTTAAAAAATTACTTAGATGTAGAAATCTCCCACCACCGATAATATTGTATGTAAAAATACTCCACAACAGGCAACCTAAATGTCCTCTATCCAAAAATTTACTTCAGTAAAAGTACAGATATAGCGTCAACAAAATTTAAAGTATTAAATGTAAAAGTACTCATTGTACAGAGTGTTACATTATTATAGGACTTTATTATAATTGGTGCATTATTATTGAAGCATGAATATATTCTTTAATATTGTAGCTAGCTGAGGTACTTTTAATTTTTTACTTTATTTATTGTTAATCTCTAATAATGCATCATATTTTATAAAATGATTGCTTTTTGTGTGTAAGCCTTAACCTATATAGTGAATAGTAACTACAGTTGTGAAATAAATGTGATGAAGTATAAAGTACAATATTTCCTTAATGGGGCAAAGTGAAAAATATAATGGTTTAAAACACTGCTGTGACTACCCTTGATGAAGTTTAAAGTAAAGGCCCCGAGCAGTAATGGTGCTTTAGGAAATTCTACATCAGTGAAGTGGACTTTGCTTTTGTTTTATGGCTCTGAGCTGCTGATATGTTGCCGCCCAGTGAACACTTGTTTGCTCGGGTCTCCAGTTAAATCAGTCTGTGCATCCAACAAGAGAGGAGAGAAAGGTGGAAGAAAAGTGAAAGAAAGTGCAGATTGGTTTCAGCCTTTTCAATTCTTTGAAGAGATGACCAGGTACCACAAAGGAGCGATTGATGGACACTTGGACCTCTTGAAGGAGAGCACCAGAAAGGACTTGAACACTCCGGATGAGGATGGCATGACTCCCACCTTGCTGGCTGCTTTCCATGGACATGTCGATGCTCTTCACCTCATATGCAGCAGAGGGTAAGCATGACGCACTCCTCCTCTATAGCTCTATATATCTGTGCTTCATCTCACATATAACCAGTATATCAGATACTGAAATAACCAGTGACTTTGTCTTTATGATAATTACTTTAATGCTCTGAATTTGAAATGTTATGACATCCCAGAGAAAGTATGGCAAACCTGACAGATTTGTTTTCACTATATTATAACACAAGAGATAGAAATATATACATTTCAATGCAATTTCTACTATATGTTTGTTTTTGTCTTTTTAAATCACCGGCGGAACCATAAATAACATTCCTTGAGCAAAAGATAACATATTGTTCAATTACTTTTATGGCCGATATAATATGAATATGAATAATAAATTTTATCCATTCTAATCGTGTGCCTCATTATTTAAGACTTCATCTGGGCTTTGAAAACACCTGTTGGTGTTTACTATAATACAAACAGTTAAATCTTCATTCCACTCTTTAGACTGCTCTCTCCCATGGGCTGAGCCAAATGTTTAATCAGCCAAAGCCATCCTACAAAACAAAGGAGCCCTTTATACATCTCCACCACCCCAACCTCCATCTCCCATTAAGCACAACAAAAGACAGGCTCAAATCCAGTTCTCCATTCTTTGTGAAAAATGAGGTTCAGAAAAGATGGCTGGAAGATATTTAGTAGGGCGAACAGGCGTCTCACTACATGATCAGAATTACCTGAGCCATTTCCGCTTTTGTTGTCAGCATGAAGAGGAATTTATTGTTGCAGGAATACAGCAATCAATACTTTTATGGCTTTGCCGTGGAGGACTTAGATCTTAATGGTTTACCAATTATCTCCAGTCCTGTTTGCTATTATTTTGTTATATATTGTGAGTGTATTTTGCACATGAGACATATTATGTTACTCTGTACCCCACATTTAAAGGATTAGTTAGGCACTTATTTGCTCTCTTGGATGAGAAGATTGATCATGTCTGTATGGTATGTCTGGAGCCAGCAGCCAGGTAGTTGAGCTTAGCATGAGGAAACAGGGAAACACCTGTCCTAAGTTAACAGATAACAGCACCTCTAAAGCTCACTAATAAATATGTTATTAATAAATATGCAAATATCCCCACTGAGGGACAAGTAAAGGTTTATCTAATCTCTTATGCTTGATTTTTTTAATAAAGCATAAAAACATCACATTGTGGTTTTACGGATGTCATGTGTTGAGCTGAAAAAGTCTGACCCTTTGTTATAAAGAAAATTCTAAAGACATTCACCATATACCAAGGCAATTAAACAATGTCCATATCATTTTTTAGCCTTTTGAGCATCATTGTCTTTCTCTTGGGGATTGTTTCTTCTCCGTTTCATTTTAGTTTCAACACTTGTGTCACATTGAAATAGAAAACAAAAAAATGAATAGTGGAATATTTGTCTATTACATATTAAGTTGGCTAAAACAAGATAGACCTTTAGACATCAGGTTAGAAGTCGTTTATAGAGTGACAAATTTTATATTAACTTTTTTAGTTTGCACTGAGGTAGTTTTGATGTTAAGATTCTACTGTTTAATGTTTGAGTTGAATAAAAAATGTTAACTTCAAGAAATACACAGCACTCTTCTTTTCTCTTCTCTTCTCTTCTTTTTCATTATTATATGGTATCAATTGCAAATAATAGTTCTCACAAAAGCTTTCTTTTGTGTCCTACAGAGGAGACCCCAATAGGAGTGACATCTGGGGAAACACTCCATTGCACCATGCTGCAGCTAACGGCCACATGCATATCATCAGCTTTCTGGTCAACTTCGGTGCCAACCTTTTTGCACTGGACAATGACTTCCACACAGCTTTGGATATTGCTGCTTCTCGTGACCGCATGGAATGTGTGCACTTCCTGGATGCTGCCGCCTCTCGTCAGACCAATCAAAACGCCAAGAAGGTCGCCAGTCTAAAGAAGGAGGCCGTCAAAGAAGCAGAGAAACGTGTGAAACTCTGTGAGAAGGTGAAGAAGAAGCATGAGACCAAGATGAATAAAATGCAGTACAAAGTAAGCAATGCTGGGTCTGTTTCAGAGGCCAGTGTGGTATCATCATTCTCAGACATTGGTACCATGAGCAGCATCAGTGACCAGTTCTCCAAAATTATTGCTGATGATAAATCTGGCTCTCTTACAGCCAGGGTCAAGGACACATTTCAGAAGAAGCTCGGGAAGAAAGAGAAAGGCACAGTGCAGAGATCAGGAGGGGATGGGAATGTTATTTTCCTCAAACAGGACAATGGAAGGTCTGGGAATCCAGAGTTTCTTAATGTCTTCGGTGAGGATGAGAGCATCTTAGAAGAAGAAGAAATGGAAGGTTTCCAAGATGACGACGATAATGAAGAACAAGGCCAAGTGAAACAGTCCATCTTCAACCGGCCTGGCCTTGGGGGTCTGATTTTCATGAAGAAGATGGGACTGGAATCGGATGACATCCCCAGTGGGAACAACGAAAGTCTCGGCTACCTCGTACAGAACGAGATGTTCGAGGTGGAGGAAGAAGCTGCTGGTTTTGATGGGAGTGGAGATGCTGATCTGCCCTGGGAGCAGGAAAATCTGGGACTGGATGATGATGAAGATGATGTAACCGCTCCTTTAGATGTGTTCTTGTCTACCATCAACTTGCCAGAGTTTGCCCTTGCATTCAGCAGAGAGCACCTGGACCTGGAGGCGTTGATGCTGTGCACTGATGAAGACCTGAAAGGCATTCGCATCCAGCTGGGACCCAGGAAGAAGATCTTGGAAGCAGTTTCTCGCAGGAAGAATGCACTGGAGACTCCTGGCATCATGAAGGACAGCTGCTTGTGATGACAAAAAAAAAAAAGAACAGTGATGTATAATCCTATTTGAAACTTAAAATGAGTCTGTAACTTTGTGATTCAGCAAACTATATCTCCAACGTCAATTCCTGGAATTTAATGTGATCAGACTTACACTCTCTCAATAGTCTGTAATTACTATTATACAGCAGCAATAGCCTCCATATATGCAATTGAAAAAATGAAAAACAACAGATACATGTCCAGCGTGTCAATCTTAACTCCACAATATGTATGTAGGCAAACAAGAGATGTTTTCTGGTGCAGAGCTGGCGATTGTTTCTCTCCATAAATGAGACAACAGAGCCAGTGGTTGATTTGGTTTTGCTGTTATAATTATTTTGACTGTTGACAACATAACTGTCAAATAAATAAAGTATTTGCAAAATAATATCTCTTATTTGATATTCTCTTATGTATACGTGTGTATGGTTTCACCTTCCAAACCAAGGTGGGCATTTCTACAGTATTCAAATGAAAGAAGGAGAAATGAGAGAAACTAATAAAGCCAAAAACTCCCAAGGATAAGATCTGGCACACCTTTTTCGTGATTTGTGATTTAAAAGGATAATTAGAATCATTGAAAAACTGGTATGTGTGAATATAACAGAAAAAAAGCATGTGATTATTTATTGTCCTCAGTATCAACAGGAAAGACAAATTCTCCAAAACAGACTGGAAAACAATCAAATGGGAAGTAAAGTATTTACTACAATTGAACTGATTTGTGGTATAGGACTGAATTTATTTTATTTATTTATTTATTTATTTTGGAAAAGACTTTACATAGAATATAGTAATTGTCACGTCGATTCACACTCCAAACAGCAGGTGGCGGTAATGCGCCTGAAAAAAAAAAAGCTGCTGGAAAGCGCCTCCAACCATCAGAGGAAGAAGAAGAAGACTAAAAATCGCTGCTGAACTGTATGTGTGTGTGTGGGAGTGTGTTTGCACTGTAGCGGTCACGATTATGTCTAACAGGTAATGTGTGTCACTGTTACACCTGCTCAACTTTTCCTCTCACCTGCTCGTACGTGGTTTGCGTTCACCTGAACACGGCTCGTTAGTTTTTCACTGCGGGAAAAATGCTCGTTTGCGCCGCCAAGCTGCTACATGAGAGCTAAGCCTCATTAGTGAGCTAAGTTAATGGACAATCTCAGCTCGTCTCTGCGCCTTGTTCATGCGACTTTTTACACGTTTCTGCCTCAAATTACAGCTTCAGCTTTAACTATCTGAGAGCTATATAGTCAAATTGTTATTATAATCGTCAAAGTGTCTTAACTACCCTCTTTGTTTTGCTTCCACTAACCTTCTAGAGTCGCCTAGCAAACCGAGACATGGCTGAAATAATCGCCGTCGACGCCGGGTTGCCTTTGCCGTCCACCATGAACGTCACCTTCCCGATCCAGGAGGAGCCCGGCACCGCCTCGGCCGCTCCCCCGGCCCCCCTGAGCAGCGAGGACTACCTGTTCGTGGAGGCCAGACACCCCAACACTGTCCTGCAGGGCCTGAACAGCCTGCGGCTCAACAACGCCTTCTGTGATGTGACCCTGTGCTGTGGAGGACAGGAGTTCCCCTGCCATCGCATCGTGCTGGCCTCCTTCAGCTCCTACTTCCAGGTACACCTCATTTCCATGTCAGACACACAGCAAAGGGATGTCATGTACAGGGATGTGAATTATGTCTTCTTATCTCCTCAGGCAATGTTCTCCACTGATCTGATCGAATCCAAGCAGGAGCGGGTTGCCATCAATGGAGTGGAGCCTCAGATGATTGGCATGCTGGTGAGCTACGCCTACACATCTGAGGTGTACATCTCCAAAGCAAATGTGCAGGTAGAGTCTCTCACCTTCCCTGCTCCACTGTCACACTTCTTAGAGAGTATGTGTGCTGAAAACTGATGCAATGCGTCGCAGGCTCTGCTGGCAGCAGCCAATCTGCTGGACGTGATGGCCGTTCGAGAGGCCTGCTGTCGCTTCATGGAGCGTCAGATGGATGAGATGAACTGTGTGGGGATTCACTGCTTTGCCGAGGCCCATTCTTGTAAGGTGCTGGAGAAACGCAGCATGGACTACATCCTTGAGCACTTCAACAGTGTTCATCAGCAGGTGAGAGGCTGACGGAGCCATAAATTATCATATTATGTCTGATGTGTTTGAAGCAGTGGTCACACACAATATTACAGATAGATACTGTTAAATGAGGAATATGGAGAAAATCTTCAATCATGGTATTGGTGACTTTGTTTACATTGTAGATAGGAATGTCGACTTTCGACTAATGCATTGAATTTAGTCAGTTAAGTTTTTTATCAAATGTCAACAACCTTCTCAAATGAGACAGAGAGAGGCAACAAATGCCTTTGAGAGAAATCAATATTAAAACTATTGTCAAGTGAATACTAGTAGTCAGCAGTGCCTCACCAGGATAATTGATGCTGACTATGTTGTGGCTTTCATGTGTGAATGGGGCTTAACAAAGATAATCTTACCTGCCTGTCAGCAGTTAAACCGATGACAACAAGTGATTAACTCTCAGTGATAGTCTGTTTAGAAAGCAGCACATCATTCTTTCAATGTCTTTCTATTTTTTTTACCCACCAGGAAGAGTTCCTGTCTTTGTGTGTGGACAAACTGACAGAGATCCTTGCCAGCGACTTTCTCAATGTGCCTAAAGAGGAGATGGTGTTTGAGGCGGCCATGTTGTGGTTGAATAAATGTCCCTCTCGCAAACAGAGCTTTGAAAAGGTCAGATTTACTTGAGTTGACACAAACTCAGGTACTTCTTTTTTTGTAGCCCGTACACAGTCCGTCATTGTGCTGGTGTAATAGGAGTGAACGTTTTGAGGTTGACAGTGCAGTGTAAAAGATCCCTCAACTCAGCAGCTGTTAGTCTTTAAAACAGCCATAAATCAAGGATTACATGTCACCACTGTCAGACACTACTACTGATGAATCACAGGACAGCAGGGCTCCCATGTAAAAGGACCCTTTTCTTACTTCTCAGAACCTCTCCACCCCACTGCTGCACTGCTTGTTCTCATATCCTTTTCTTTTTGTGTGATACACTGCAGACCATTCTCTTTTTGGGTTAGATTATTTTCATCTGCTTACTGTTAAAACGATTCACTGTGTTTGTGCAAAGTATTAGGAGACAAATTATAAAATATTCTAAAAATAAATATCGGATCAGATCCAGTATCAGCAGATACTCTATTAAAGGAATAGCTTGACATTTTGGGAAATACACAGCCAGCAGCTGGTGAGCTTAACACAAAGACTGGAGTAGCTATGCTGGCTCTGTCCAAAGGTGAATTACCTACCAGCAATTATAAACTCATTCATTACATCTTAATCCATCTGTGGACATGACTGGAACAGGTCTCAAATTCTCCTGTTGGATTTTACATGAGTGGCAGTTCATCAGATCTCCCTCTGTTTGTTCCTCAAAGGTCCTTGAGCATATCCGGCTGCCTCTCATCAGCCCTTACTACCTCCATGATGTGATTGAGTCTCTGGATGTCGTGAAGGAGAACCAGGGCTGCCAGAAGCTCATCTCTGAGGCCAAGGACTACCTGCTGCTAAAGGACCGTCGTGGAGAGCTGTACTGCCCCCGAGCGAGGCCACGCAGATCCACAGGTGAACATGCTCTCACCTGCACATTCATATCAACTGAGAGCCAATCAGGTGTATTTTCAGTATGGGTAGAGACTATATTTTGCTATATATTTCAATTGAAATAGGACTGACAATTGGACTGAAAATTAATTCTACAACTATTTTGATAATTGATTAATTGTTCAAATACCTTTTGAGCAAGAATATAATGAGATAAGGAAAATAAGCATTAGATGCTGCCCTACTCTACAGTATGTTTATCTATCAAAAGACCCGCATGCCTCGGCTCACTCCTCCTTTGGTCCTCTCCTCCTGCTGCTTTACAACAGGGACGGCTGAAGTGATCGTGACAGTTGGCGGGGAGGATGACAAGGTGGTGCTGCGGAGTGTCGAGAGCTTTGATCCTGTGACCAATCAGTGGAAGAATCTGGCCTGCCTGCCCTTTGCTGTGAGCAAACACGGGCTGGTTGTGTCGGGTGAGATTCTCATTAAAACTGACTGGATAATGTTGTTTCCATATTGTGTCCTTCTTAATTGAACAACAGCTAAGCTTAGGTGTGTTGCACATCACAAGTGACATTGTTTTTGTTCTTCCATCCTCCTCCTCCTCTCTGTCTGTATAGACTCCACTCTGTATTTGGCAGGAGGAGAGTTTCCTGATGGCTCGGCCAGCAGAGAGATGTGGCGCTATGACCCCTGCTTCGACTCCTGGATCGAGATGGCTCCCATGAATGTAGCTCGCTCTGAATTAGGTGAGGCAGTGTCAGTACAACAGCCTCTTAATGCACCACAAAACACTTCATATGACCTTTCAATGATTTCAGTGTCTGCTGCTGGTGGAAAAAAACTGAAATTAAAGTGACAGTGGCTACACATCATGTTTTGTTAAGTTTTCGCAGTTTAAGTAAAAAGTTGTCTTCACTTCTGTCCTCAGGCCTGGTGATGCTGGATGGCTTCGTGTATGCAGTAGGAGGTTGGGAGGGACGCTCTCGTCTGGACTCAGTGGAATGCTACAACCCTCACACTAACTCCTGGCAGTTCACCGAGTCTGTCAAGATGGCGGTCACTAGTCCTGCTGTGGTGGCCCTGGATGGACTGCTCTATGTTACTGGTAGGAAAGACAGACTGCACACATGTAGGCTTTTCTTCATGTTGTGCTTTTTATTGAAATTTTATTTATTTATATTTACAGTTTTTTGTTTCTTTGTTTTTTGTGTTTGTAGGTGGTGCAGTTCTGGAGGATGGTGATGGCACAGACCTCGCTCAAGTGTACAACCCGAAAACCTCAGTATGGACCGAGGTTGCCCCCATGCAGATCGCCCGCTCTGGTTCAGCTGCTTGTACACTCAAAGGAAAGCTCTATGTTATTGGTATGTAGTTTATGCTTAATGCGACTCAGGCCATGACACACAACAGCAATCTCTCAAGCAAGATAATTTACACAGACTGTTGAATTACATGTTGTTCTCGTAGGTGGATGGCATGCCTCCACAGAAAACACAGACAAGGTGGAGTGTTACAATCCTAAGACCAATCAGTGGACCATGTGCGCCCCCATGAAAGAACGACGCTACCGTCCCGGTGCTGCCGTGGTGGATGGAAAGATCTATGTCCTGGGAGGAGAAGAGGGCTGGGATAGGTGAGAGGATTTTTAAGGAACTCACTAAAAGCAGGAAGCAGGGTCTAAATTCTCTTACTTCCTTTGCCAAAGATCCTGATGTGCCAATGTCCCTGGAACCATTGGGACACTACTGAGTTTGCAGACATTGCCTAAACAATATTTAAACACAAATCTTTATTCACACATTAAGCCACACGTATCATTGTCGAGATGAGAGACAAGCAGTTTATGCAAAACTCACTGACTTTAAAAGCAAAGTTATAGCTAGTTGGTTTACTGCATAGAGCAAAATAAGGAGTGTGTAAATTGGATGATGCAAACAAATGAATGAGACAAAGGGAGGGTGGCGATTTAGAGAGCAAGTGAGTAAAGAAGAGAAACCTTTATTTGCTATATGATTCAGTGAAGTTATGTAACCTAGTGAAGCAAAAATAAATAACATGACACAAATGGCAGAGTTTTCCCTTTTTAGTCCCTCTCCACCTCTGCATATCCACTTTCGAATACATTCAAACATCGGCGTCATGCAAAGAATAAGAAGAAAAAGAAGAAGAATCATTTGTGAAATCAGACTACATCACATAATCTTCATGGAAGTGGAAGTGTGCAAAAGATGCTTTTGGTTCTTAATGTCGTAGGATTAAAAACAGGAGGACAGACATTTTTACAGCCTTTCTTCTTGACACAATTCTTAAATTTCCAAGTGTTTAATGCTGATTATCCTTTACATGCAGATATCACGACACTATTGAGAGGTACTGTGACGAGACTGACACATGGGAGATTGTCGGAGAGATGCCCACCAGTCGCAGCTGGCTCAGCTGTGTCTCTCTTCAGCTGAGGAAGGACATCCATATGAGCAGCTGTCCCGGGACGCCAAATGACAACTGAGCAAGGCTGTCAGGGGAGGAAAGTGTGGTTATTATTTTGCACCCTCAATGGGAGACCGTGCACTTCAAAAGCTCAGAGCTGTGGAGAACGGCTAACTGAGACGAGATGCACAGTGCTGTTTGAGCTGTTACTGACGGCAAAGAGTAGTCGATTTTTGAATTGGGGACTGCTTGTGGGCTGAGTTTCACTCACATGAGTCCTTCCTTTTCGAGTGGTAACAAAGGAAACATCGCACATGAATCTCAAGTGATCGACTGACTGACCGATAACTCATCCAGCAGGCTAAACTCACTCTCTGTATGATGTGAACATGTTTCGGTGTCTGAGCACCTCAGATCTGTGAAGATTATCCCAGCCAACATAGTGTATTTTTGTATTATTATTATGTGACGTATTTATTGGGTAGCTGTGGGAAAGATCTTAGTAAAAAAAAAAAAAAAGTAAACATTTTGCTCTCTCAAAAGATGCTCTATGGGCCAAAGAATAGCATTGTGAATATTTTTGAAGGGTTACCTGTGAAAACAGTGTCTTTACGTGAGCAGTGTTTTTGTATTTAAACTTTGTAAGTTCTGAATGACTGTCTTTACTACCTGTAATATGTTGAGTATATTTTTGTAATGTAGTGTGCGTCATGCATTTTAGTGAATTTTAAATGGAGTCGGGTTCTAATAAAGATGTTTAATTCTTTAATGTGAATGCTGGTGATTATTTTTTTTACCTAAACAAATATACATGGGTGAACAGGAAAATCCAAACACGATTATTCCGATGTAATGAACAGTAATACAAGAGCCCTGTAGTATATTCATGTTTGAGTTTAATTTCCATCTCCCAAAAATGTTTTTTTGTTTTCTTTTGTGTTTTTGTATTCATTAGTTTTATTTGTTTAAGCCTAGTCTTACAACATGTGTATTTAAACAGAGCCAGTGGTAAATTAGAGGCTTATTTATGCCAGGAAAAGTTGGAGAAAATTTTCAAAAAAAAATTGTAGTGGCTACTCTTATTATCTCATAGTTTTATTTTAAAGGTTCCCTGTAGAGTTTCTGACCTTTACTCAGGTTATGGAGCTGTATGGATTTGAATTATATAGGCTACTGTTGAATACATGGGTGGGCCTGGTGATGGTTTCACACAGTAACACTGATCTACAGATGACTGTAATAATAAAAGATTAATATGCCAGCAAATGCGCAGAAAAATAGTGTTGGTAAGCAAACATGGGTACAAACAATACAGTTTTAAAAACACTGACAAAAATCATCTTTGCAAATGTTTTATGAGGAAGGAAATCTGTTCAGCACTTTTGTTAGAGCACAAGGATACATGCAAACATACCCCTTTTTTTGCAAAATAAAAATCCACATTTTATCTCAATAAGTGAAATGCTTGATATTTTGAGCATCTCTGTATTTATTTAGTAAAAATAATTTTTAAAATTTAATTTCAGTAAGTCAAAATTTTGACAAGGCTCAGCATTTCGTAGTTGCATTTGGTAATCCTCATACAAAAAGAAAAAAGCAGTGAGTTTCCCTAATAAACAGGACTAAACTATCTTTAGTTTGCTCTCAAATTGTTTTTCAACCTTAAACTAGACTTCGTGCTTGTTTACTTTGCTTTGAACCGACTACAAAAGTGTATCTTGACATGCTAAATCATCTTTGACTAGGCTTCACGGTGCAGGGGATTGTGGGTAAGACGTCACCCCGCCGCCATATCTCTCTGTACCTGTACCGGCTGAAGGAGAGAGCCTGGAGTCATGAGAGGAATCCGGTCTCTGAACAATCTCCCCGTGAGTCCTGCAGTTTTCTCAGTTTGACCTGAGCTGTGTAACCGACAGGACCTCAACTTTCCTCTCTCTGGTCCTCGAGCTGCTTCAAAAGTGAAACTGCTTTTAGCTGCAGTTAGCCTGCTGGCTAGTTAGCTTGCTAGGTAGCTAGCTAACGCAGGTTTGTCTAACGTAAGGCTGCTTGCATGGTTTTACAGCAGAGTTCAGTAACACCTGTTCCCTGAATCATTCACATGTACTGAATGATAAAATCATGGACTAATGCATTAAAATAATCAATTTATTCGGCTTAACCTTGTTGTAGCTTCTTGCAGTTCTTTGTTCAGCTGGATGCAACTTGAAGGTCAAACCAAAACTCCTTTATCTCAGTTTTTTTGGCTTGAGGTGTCTTGAAACGAACAGCAGCCTTATATTGATCATGATTAAGTGATATTCATATATTTTGCTTATATACTAGTTTAATAACTGTGGACTTTCTTGACAGGACACATGTGGACGTATGTTAGCTTCAATACACTAAATTTACTCAGGTCACTTCAGGACGCTTTTCCTTGACCCACCCCACTACACTTTACGATCAGCTGTTTGACAGGTCGTAAGAGGAAATGCTCATAATGTGCATTCACATTGTTCTGTGTAAGTTCTTATTCGTTTAATCGATTAACAAAAGAGTCAACTGAAACTTAATTTGACTTATTTACAAGTAAAACTTTCAAACATAATCGACTTAAGTGACTTTTTTGTGTGATAAGTTGAGTAGCTTGGGTTTGTTGAGTCATCAGTTTTGACATGCGCCATTGTGTTTGACATTTTACTGACAAAATAATTCTTATCCAGTACTGCAAACATAGTCTTTAAAGTAATTGATAATCCTGATAATTTCAGCATAAGCTCATAGGCCTTTGGGTTTTGACACAAGATCCCCCAAAACGACAGAAATCACTACCTGAGACCCACTGTTAGCACTTACATCTTGTCTATAAGTTGTGGCCAGGTTTAATCGGAAGGTGATTTCTTTGTTTCTCCTTGTTTTGTGAATTGCCTTTAGAGAAGAGAACAGGGCTGTCCAGTAATTTGTAAGTAAAAAGTAAGATAAAATGAATGTGATTTAAATAAGCCAGATTTTTTGGTAGAAAAACCAATATACCCCATTGCTTATTGGGGGGGCCTCTCAGATTTGTCTTGGGACCCCTTTGGATGATGGGCTATGAACCACTGGTCTAGGTGGCTTTCAAGCACTCACTGACTAATAGCAGAGTTTGGTAGATGACAACAGGTGTCATGAAACATTAGAGGTCATGTTAATTTTCATGAAGTGAAGACCTGTCTAATCTAATGTCAGCCTCATTTGTAAAGCACTTGCACTTGAATCTGTATGCAGTATGTCCTTCTTCAACTGACTATTTAACTAAATCCTACTGTTTGCATTACTTGAAGCTGAACCACTTTCACACAGAAACACTGTCACTTTATGTCAAGAACTGTATAAGTATTTCAGCACTTGTCCTTGTTGCCCATTCCTGCCAAATTGGATGCCCTCACAGGGGAAGTTAAACAGCTGCTAAAAGAAGTCACTTGTCTTAAATTTGGTGTCATGACATCTCACAGAAACGCTGCTATGCTGCTGCCAGGAGGAGTGAAGCTCTGACTGAACCCCTCACAGGTCGCTCACCGTCCAAAGCTGCACCTCTCCCTCCCCAAAATGTGCAGGTAAGTGCTGCTCTCATCCACATCTACATGTTTAAAAATTGTGAAAAATGCCCATCGCAGTTTTCCAAAGCCCAAAGTGACCTTTTTAAATTGCTTTTTTTGTCAAGCCAACAATCCAAAACCTTGATTTACTGTTACGAATGACAAAGAAAAGCAGCAAAAAAAAAAACCCCAAGAAAAATGACTGAAACGATTAATCAATTATTAAAATAGTTGGTGATTCATTTTCTTTCAGTCGACTAATTGATTTGTGGGCTGATTATTAGTTTGATTGCAACAATTTTCTTTGCTGCTTCAGGTGTCCAAGCTTCCAAACGGTCTGGTGATAGCATCACTGGAGAACTACTCCCCCTTGTCGAGCATTGGTGTGTTTGTGAAAGCTGGGAGTCGCTATGAGACTGTGGAAAACCAGGGCGTCTCTCATGTGCTACGACTGGCAGCAAACCTGGTAATTTCTGAACGTGTCGTTGTGCCTTTAGGAAAATTGTAAAAAAAAATCTTTAATAGCTAAATTAATTATGCACACGTCTTCTCGTATTTGCTTACTGTGACATGATGTAAATGACCAAGTAGTGTTTATCTACTTTGGTTGCTTTTAACAAATTGAGGACAGTTGGCTCTCACTCTGCTTTTACAGTGTATTGCACTTCTTTTGTAAAGGAGTATCACAGCCCTCCTCTTGTTAGTTTCTTTTTCTTATATCACCAACATGCTAAATGATCATGTTGAAACACTTTTTGTTGTTTTGTAGACAACCAAGGGTGCGTCTGCCTTTAGGATCTGTCGCGGTGTGGAAGCTGTAGGGGGCAGTCTGAGGTCAGTTACTCTCTGTGCATGCACACAGTGACAGTCTTTTCCTGCTATAAATAAATAGCAGAATACCAGTGTAACCATAGCCCACCACACTGAACCAACTGTACTGTCATCTGTTTTACCTGCAGTGTAACATCATCAAGAGAGACCATGGTCTACACCGCAGACTGCTTGAGAGATCACCTGTAAGTGCTGCCATCTGTATGGCAAGACTGTGTTTCAGATGCATTTTACTTCAAATCAAGGTCACATTGATGCTTCAGTATGTGTTAACTTGTATCTTACATTTGGTGTCCAGAGATTCATTAGTGGAGTATTTGGTCAACGTGACAACAGCGCAGGAATTCCGGCCATGGGAGGTGGACGAACTGACGTCTAGGCTGAAGATTGACAAGGCCCTGGCTCAGCAGTGTCCTCAAATAGGTCAATATCAGAAATAACACTTGTGTTCTCAACTGCCTGAGTTTTCACTGTGGAAATTGAAGCTAAAGATGTTCTAACTGTGACTTTAATAGAGATTTAACAATGCCATTTTTGGAGCCTGCTTTCTGTAACTTGGGGTGTTTTCTATTTTCTGTTTTTGGCAGGTGTAATTGAGAAGTTGCATGAAGCAGCGTACAAAAATGCCCTGTCCAACTCTCTGTACTGCCCTGACTACATGGTCGGTCGCATCTCCTCTAAACAGGTACGGTTGTATGTTTAGTTTTATTTCTCCTCATTTGGTCATTCTTTGTGAGTTTGTGTGTTTACTTTGTTACACCCCTCTCCTCCTGCTTATCCTCCCCTTGTAGCTGCAGTCATTTGTTGAGGACAATTTCACCACTGGCAGAATGGCTCTTGTAGGACTAGGTGAGTGTTTAATAGCTCTGTCTAGCTTCTCCTCTTTCTTATAGGGCTTTGCTGATCAAGGCCTCATTTCACTTATGATTAGATGATTAGTTGGTACTCCAAAGACATGGCAAGTCTCAGTCTTGTGAATAAATTGTGTGTGTACTTACACTCCTCTAACATGTCATTTGGCTTCTTGGAAAAGACACAGAGGTATTAAGTCAGTACTGTTAAGAACACGCCTGCAGTGCACTAATGGTTTTGTTGTGTGGATTTTTTAGCATGTGATCACTCTGCAGGTGCCGACATGTCTGAATAAGGACAAATCACACTCTTGAGGAATTTTCTTTCCTGCGATTGTGTGGGATTTTTCAGTTCATGAAGGTGCTCTACTTAATGTTAATGTCAGTACTGTCTGATTTATGCATCCAGGTGTGAAGCACTCTGTCCTGAGGCAGGTAGGCGAGGGACTTCTCAGTGTTCGCAGTGGTGCTGGAGCACCTGTGGCTAAAGCTGTGTACCGTGGAGGTAAAAGTCATGTTTAATAGCAACATTACACCGTTTGAGTTTTATCACCGCATTATTGTCATAATGCTATTTTGTGTGTGTGTGTAGGTGAGCTACGAATGCAGAACAAAGACGACCTGGTCCATGCACTGATTGCCAGCGAGGGTGGTGTGGCAGGTAGTGCTGAGGCTAATGCCTTCAGCGTGCTGCAAAGGATTCTAGGAGCTGGGCCGCATGTAAAGAGGGGCTCCAACCTCACCAGCAAATTAAGCCAGGGTATTGCCAGAGCTACCACACAGCCCTTTGATGTAAGTTAAAAAAGAAAGAAAGGAAATAAAAACTGTTATTTGGCATTGTTTTTTATTGTAGGCTATTGTGTTGCATTGGTTATAAACACAGGAGTTTGTTTCCTAATGTCAGATGACCTTTGGCTGTCTTTCAGGCCACAGCCTTCAATGCCTCATACTCTGACTCCAGCCTTTTTGGCGTCTATACCATTGCACAAGCTGACTCTGCAGGAGAGGTGATTGCCAAATATACTTCTTCTAAGACAAATGTAACTGCAACTAAAATGTGCAAAGATGCCAGAATCTACATTTTACTGAACTGGTGCTTCTTTGTGTAGGTGATCAAAGCTGCCATTGCTCAAGTGAGAGGTGTGGCTGAGGGAAATGTGTCTGAGGCTGACGTCACCAGAGCAAAGTGAGTTCACTGTGTCACATTAGATGACACAGATGTTAGTGGTGCACTTCTACTTGAGCTGCTGTGCTGACAGACTATTTCTTATATGTCTTCTCTGCGCAGGAACCAGGTGAAAATAGAGTATCTGATGTCACTCGAGAGCTCTGAGAGCCTGTTGGAGGAGATTGGTGCTCAGGCTCTGACCACTGCAGCATACCAGCCCGCTGACGCTGTTGTCCAGGCTATAGATGCCATCACCCAGGATGACGTGGTCAAGGTGAGTGCCTTCACTGTAGAGCCAGTGATCATGAACGTCAGTCTTGAATCATCACAAGTTTAGTTTCTGTCACACCTTCACTTCAGTGGTGCTTTGCAATATAGTATCAGAAATATTTAAAGCACCACTAATCAGTATTTTCATCTTAACAATTTCCGGCCAATTCTGCAGTTCCCCTGCTCTACAGAGAATTTTCCCGTTTTTTAGCTTGATGGTTTTGTTGTACTGTTTTGACTCTCATGGCTTTCATCAGTCTTGCTTTCAGTGAAAAAGCTCTGATAAGCACACTTTAGTCTACCTGCCCAAGAAGCTGTGTAACATTTTGCTAAATGTAACTTAGTGTTACAGTGATGGACAAACGTCTGTAGTAAAAGTAGCAAAATACCACTGTGTTTTTGAAAAAATGGAGTGAGTCAGTTTGTGCAGAAACATATAATTACAGAAATGTTAAGTTTATTAGTCTTAGTATGTAGATTTATTTATCTATTTGTTTGTTGTAAATTTTACTGTAATAACAGTAAATGGAGTTGTGTACTGTTTGAGTAATAAGTAGAGAATGTAAAGGTTTTGATGGAATATTTGAATGAACAGTTGTTTTTCCTTTCTTCACAGGCTGCGAAAAAATTTGTGGATGGCAAGAAGACCATGGCAGCTAGTGGACACCTCAAGAATACACCATTTGTGGATGAAGTATGAAAATAAAGAATGTAAGAGCAGAGGATTTTAACATGGGCATGCTGTGACTGGCTGCTTAAAAAGGAAAGAAGACCTCAAAGCCACAGCCTCTTGCAATTCATTTGATGTTCTCAATCATTTGTAGTCTGTCCAGCAGTAAGTGTAAGCACCACAACAGGGAGCCAGAGAATCATAATGCATTTTTTCTTTGGGTGTTTCTGTCCATTTGACTGTATATCTATGTAAATTAAAGTAATGACAGTGATAACGTCTGGTTGTTGCTTGATTTTGCATCATGGAATGAATCCAGAGTTCTTGTAGCTTTTAGTGCTGTGTCAGGAGTCTAGTGGTTAAAAAGGCTGTTCAGGCAGCAGGTATTTTTAGCACTGAAAGATATTGTTCCCTCTACCAACCAATAGGGGGACCCAAAAGCACAAACATGATCTGTAATGTTGAACATCCTAAATTTAGACTCAAGCAACCTTGTTTTTGCTTGTGGGATAAGTATTTATTATTTACTTAAGTGAAAGTATCAATACCAGTAAAATGTAAATAAAGAATCAAAATAAATTTGATAATTTGAAGATTATTATAACTGACCTATAAAGCAGATGTGTTCATGTAATATATACATCTGCAGTGGTTTCTAACTATACCTGTCAGATAAATACAGAGGAGTAAAAAGTACAGTATTTCCATCTGAAATGCTTTTGTGTAGAAGTAAAAAATGGGAAAAAAGGGAAGTGCAAATACCTCATAATTGTACTTTCATGTAGTACTTGAGTAAGGATTACTTAAGACTTCTTTGAATTACCTCTGGACAAATACAGGTTTTTGAATTGAATTAAGTTGACACCCCCATAACCAACTACTGCCCTCTGTGCAATATGTACACAGATCAGTCCTGTGATAGAATAATACTGTGGTGTCTGTGTCAGTTAGTTTGTGGTGAATTCACATTATCTAATGATAAGATGATTCCATTATTGATTAAGTTGTTAACTATTTTTTTTAAAGTATTTGTTTAAAAAAAAAACAGGCCCAAAAAGTAGAGAATGTTTACATTTTAGAAGTTAGAAATGAATGTTTGAAATGATTGCGTGATAAATATAGTGCATATATAATAATGTTAGAATTCGTGTTAGTAATAGTGTATAATTCATCGGTTATCAAAATTGTTATCTTAATTGGTGAGTCTTTTCAGCTTTAGTTCAAATTAACTCACTTTTTTCAGGAATATATGCTTCATGTGAGCACTAATGTTGGAGAAGTGCACAAAAAACGGTCCTAGATAAGTTTATATTGTATTTAAATGTTTTTTTTATTCTCAAATGAGAAATTAATCACATCATCAAACAATTACATCATGTTATAACAATTGTACTGTCATCTTATGGTGGCAGTGTGTGGTTTCATTACACTGGTGAGGCTTTAAATCTGCCCCCTGATTCCGCCCCACAGCCACAAACATAGTGGGGGTAATGCGAACCCCCTTTTTGTGTAGTATCGCGAGAAGAGCGCGAACCCCCGGACGTGAAGACACTGAGCTCTGTGTGTATATGTGCGTGTGTGTATGTGGGGGTGTTCGCCTGATGTCATTTGGCAGAGAGGGAGGCAGAGCTAACGGTGGACACACGGCTGGAAAACACAACAATAACGTCCCCGTTTTACCGTCCAGTTTCGGACCTTTAACGTCTCCTTCGGATGTAAATACGCAGCGTTAACTAACCGAGTCCAGCCTCCTCATCGTGGTCAGAAGAAGAGGAGGAGGAGGAGTAGGTGAAGCTGGCTGGCTAACGGACTCAAAGTACCAGATGCTATTCCAGCGGAGACGAAGGAGAACGGGTTCGGAGAAGCAGGACATGGTGATGGGTTCTCGTTTCCCCGACGGTTAGAAACACGGACCCAGCGACGTGAAGGGCGGCTTTCTTTGCTCCTTCTCCATCTCCGTCTGTCTGACATTGTGTGTGAAATGCTAACGCAGCCGCGGTCTCGGCCGTCGAGCAGCCTCTGGGCCGCAGCTCGGCACACCGAGCCCGGCTCTGGGAACTAGCTAGCTAGCTCCCTGCTAGCCGCAGCTGTACCCGATGCTGCTGCTGCTGCTGCTACTGCTACGGATCCGAAAGACAACACAAGCTGTTCAGGGCCCCGGTGCTGAGTGAGATATTGTTTTACCTTCCTGGACTACAAGGGGCATTTGAGATGTGATGCTTTTGTGTGTCGTTTTTGAGCCTTTTGTAGCTGGAGGCTCTCGCTTGAGGAGCTAACGTTGCTGCAAAATGCACGGCGGAACCACAACAGCGGGCTCCTGCTGAAGGGGGCGAGGTTAGACTGATAACAGCCCACCCTGTGTCTCACCACTCGGGGGTCACATTTGGACAGCGATCACCACTTTTTCTCCTCGTCAATCACCTCTTCATCAGCTGGCGATATGGATAAACTAACCATCATTTCAGGGTGCCTGTTTCTGGCAGCTGATATCTTTGCAATAGCCAGCATTGCAAACCCAGACTGGATCAACACTGGTGAATCAGCAGGTAAATGAAGCAGGCCGTGCAAAACTACTATCATGTTTTTGTGTGATTTTACCAGTTTCTCTTGCAACAATTTCTCACCACATCACAGGAGCTTTTGCCATCAGATAATCTCCACAACAAAGATGTGCTCTATTGTGTGGAGGGTTTTATCTGCAGCGGCATCTTTTGTCCTCCACAGCTGTCTGATCTGTGCATATGTATGCTGCTTCTTATTGAGTCCCAGACCAAAACATCATCAATTATTACAATTGTATATCTCACTGATCAGCACAATATACCTCTGCTGCCTCTATGGCTGCTACTAATGATTATTATCACGACTTTTGATCAGTAGGTGAATAGTAAGATGCCATATTTCTTGGATTCTGAGCTGATTTTCTTCGTGTTTTGTTTGAACAACAGTAAGACTAACCTGATAATCAATTTGCAGTGGTATATAAAAGAGAAAAGTAGTAAATCCTCACACAGTGAAGCTGAAACCAGAGGAGGTTTGCCATTATTGCTTCGTAATTTTGTGGAAATGGTTAGCTGATTAATCAATTGCCAGGAAATTTATTTTCATGATAAGTTTATTTATTAAGCCAAACATGGAAAACTGGCTTGTACCAGCTGCTTTGATGTGAGGATTTGCTGCTTTTCTTTGTTTTGTGTCATTGTAAATGACTATGACAGTGAAAGGTTTTGGTTTTGAGCCACTGGTGAAACAAATCAAGCAAGTTGAGTATTTGGCAATGTGCCCTAGTGACATTTTCACTATTATCAAACATTTTGAAGACTGCAGTGTTGATTATTGGGGGACAAACGATCCACAGGTTAATCAATCATGAAAAGAATTGTTAGTTGCAGCCTTTTTTCTGTTAAACGATTAATTGATTAAGCGACTAAAGGTAATTGTGTTCCTGTATTTCTCTGGTGACTTGACATTTGAAGTGACCTCCATGTGATCAGTTTAATCAATAATTCCTCCAGGAACGAAAGCAGGTGCTTATTTGTGGCATCCCTCTTGATTTTGGACAGAAGCACGTGCTGTTAGTCCTCAGTTTTATTTGTGTCAGTCCAGAAAACACGTTCAGGCTATTGATAGACAGCTGCTCCTCTTTGTTCCCTCTGCAGGATGACAGCTTAGTAACTGGGTCAGGGAGGGTCCATCATCCGCCAATGCACATCCAGCCTGTATTAGCTCCACAGAATAAGCAATCTGCACAAAAGTAATAATAGGATTCAAATGAAATGAGGGCACCATTTACAGTGCAGTCCATTTGATTGTATCGCTGAGCAAATAATGCATATTTATCTGTGTGTGAGACCAGGTTCTGGACTTTTTTGGCTGAGCCCACATCTAAAGTTAAGTGTGCTACAGTCAAAAAGTGCACAGTAGCTTCCTGCTGAGATCCACAGTTCTGTACCTGCATGTACAGAAAGCATAAGCTTTGCTATAATGAAACTGCAGTGTTGTGGTGAGTGTGGGTGTTGTTATAGAGTGGGTGTCATACGGCGATCAACTTCCAACCTCACTGTCACTGTTCTCACTTCCCCTCACAGCTTCCACTATTCTCTTTGATGATTGTGATGTGACTTGTCTTGGAGGGTTTTATGAGACATGTAGGTGATAGACTTCTGACATCCATCTCCCTCACACCTTTGCCCCCCCCGCCCCCCCTTGACGTTTTTAGAATGTGCTAGCCACTGTTTTGGAATATATGATGCTACTAATGTAGACTTTTAATAGAGTCAATATTCTGTAGTATTTTTTGTCTACAAAATGCAGTTAGTTTGCTTGCAAAGCACATTTTTACCTTGGATAGGAGTTTCTCTCTCAGTTTCTGTCTATCTTGGTATGGCACTAGTGACATGGTAGTCTTATAACAGCCTCTTTAGATTATTTAGTCAAGGGGAAAATAAATAGAAACTCAGCATTGTGTGTTTCTTACACTGCTTACTCTGCTTTAATAAAAGATCCTTTATTTTTGTGGGTTTAGTGTGCTGTGTCTGCCACACATGCGTGGTTAGTTTTTGCGGCACCCACTTAGCATTTAATAAATTATTTACTACATGCTATAATGTAAATTTAAGCAGATATAAGTGTTTATTAATGTATTTGTCAACAACTACAGCTCCTTCTGTGGGCATCCATAAGTGGAGGCTGGTGTGACAGATAATAAATGAAAATGTAGTAAAACATAGTTCTAAAACATAGTCTTCATGGGACAAATTATAATTGTTGACAAATACTATACGTTAATAAACATTTAAACATGTCCTTATTGGTTTGCAACTACATTATGGTGTGTTAAATCATTTATTATATGTTTATATAGTGATGATAAATGTTAAAATGTAGGTTTAAAGGAAATTGTTGCCATTTTTTCTGATCACATGTTCATCTTGCAGTTTCAGAACCTTCAGCCCTCAAATACATGCTGTGCACAAACGCTTTCTCTTTTTCAGAGCTTTTATGTGTTATTGTACCATTTTGTATTTCCTATATACATTATTCTTGTGCGGTCAACAGTCACTCACTAACACAAAGTCTCTTATGCATGTCTGTAAGCAAAATAGCAAACACAGTTTCATAAAGGGCTTCAAATTTCAGTTACCAAATCATTATTGCTTACACTGCTTTAAAGTTGAGTGACATTTGCTTTTGTGCCAAACCGTTTGCCAGCCTGTCTAGGTCTTGCCTACTCACTTCACATTTCGTAGATACAATTTGTGACCTTGACTCCCTTTTGTCAAGGCAGCTTGTCTGTGTGTGGCCTGTTTTGTCTCTCTTTGGAGCTCAGTTATGCTGTCTGTTGTTTATTTGAACACTTGCAGCAAATCGCTGATTGTTAGACCTCTGTTACAACTGACATGCTGCTAAATGGGAATCATCACAATAAGAGCAACATTTATTGCAGAGTTGTGATTAAGTTTCAGATTGAAACTATTTATTATGTGCGTGTTTTGTCTAGCCCATTGAACAGACTAGTGTATTGTTTGTTTTATTGCAAAGTAAGAGCCCCTGACGACTGCTCACATTGTACTACCTTCAATCAGTAGACCTCTAGCTGTGCTGCTGTCTTATCAGAGGGGCCCAGTGCTCGACAATCTGCCCTTGTAAGACCTCAGTGTGTCGTCTTTGTACTCAGAGCGTGGAGAAACAGACATGTTCCCCTGGGCAGTTAGCATCTATAAAAGCTAACCTCCTGTTTTGGTCAAGTGATTTGATGAAAGCTTTTTTTGTGAACATATCAAGAAGAAATAAACAAACTGAGGCTTTTGAATAGCATCATTTAGAGCTGAGAATAGAAATCAACCTACGAGGAAGGAGAAGTAACACTAAAAGACTGAATGTATATTCATGACAGGAGTGAGATATCCCCAGGTAGTAACAGCTGTAGCTGATTTCCTGTGCCGAGCTTCAAGACAAAGCTATTGTCTCCGCAGTGTCAGACATAAACTGTGATTCTCGGCAGCTCTGCCACTGATCGCCCTCCTATAGATACTTGTCACCACAGTGGATGGCCTAAATTACCTCTGAAATACTCTGTATGCCCACACACAAACAAACACTTAAAAATGCTAAATCACATCCAGGCTGGCTTTTCATCACGCTGCTTTATCCAGGACCAGTGATGATTTTCACACATACAGTGCCATCTTTCCTTTCTAGACCTTCTATAGTCAAACTGTGATTCTAGGTGACTTTGGACGCCAGTATTTAACCTCCTGATCTTTACTGTTGTGCCAGTGTCACAGGTCATATAACAATTTTGATGTCAACAGTGTCAATTGGCTTTGATTCAAGTGCAGCTCATTCTCTGTTTAAGAATAAAGTGTTAACACCCCCAACACTTCCGTTCCAACTTAGCATTACCCTGCAGTTACTTCGCAAAGTGTTTTATTGTATGCAGTCACAAGGTTGTAATCGTGACAGTAAATGCCACACTAATTCTCTTTTCAAGCAAGTTGTTTTTAAGACTAAAGTAATTTTTGTCGTCATCATTGATTCTAAATGATCTCCACACCGCAGACATTTTCCTTTGCAGTAGAAGATAATTATTGCCCCAAAGTGCATGCTATCCAGTGTTGCTTGTCTAATAATAAACAGACACATTTATTTTCCAGAGCACTAAGGAATTGCATTAGCTCTAAAATGCTAGAGTTTTGATTGTGCCCCAAAAGTTCTGTAGTCCAAGACACAATTCAAGCTAGTTGTAATTGCTAGATTCTAACTTATTAAAAAGAAAATGTGTTACAGCCTATAGGAAACAAAATGCATGAAAAACTAGCATTTGTCAAAAGTGCAGTAAATAGTCAGTGGTGCTCAGGAAATGCTACAGTACTGTACTGTTATAGTGAGAGTATGACATGATCTGAAATAGATGAAATGGGAGAATATGAAATTGTTATTTTTGGTGTCCCTTTACAAAGCACAAGGACAGACAGTGTCATTGACAGAAAGCAACTGAAACAAGGCTCAGCCAATATCATTCATTTGCAGAGCTGCAGAGCCAGCAGTTTTTACCTGCAGTTCGGGTCCAAGTCTTGCCACCAAGAGGCAAGGACAAAAACGATGATGACAGTGTTTGAAAATTACGGGCAAGTGTAATTCTGACATGTTAAATTTAAAGCACGGCCTGTGAGCCTTTCTCCTACCAAGGGCCATTTCAATTTTTATGACATCCCTTGTGGCTCATACTAAATTATTGAGCACATATATCACACCAATCTCTGTTGTGATGACAAGAACTGCTTCTCTTTGACAACATGTCTGATATCAGATGGCAGTGATGATGATGCTACTCACAGCAGGTTTTCCAGCTTTAGGTCACTCAGTCTTGAGTGGAACAGAGTCAAGAGTCAGCTTTGAAATGATCTGCTCTCTGTATTAGGTCGTCCCGAACAGAGATGCTAACAGTGCATGTCTCCTCAGAGTGGAAACTCCTCAGGACGTGCATACAGTTGACAGAACCTGAGCAGAGGGATGTTGTTGTACCTCGCTTTGACCTCGTTGTTTCTTTGCAGCTCCATCCCCATGAATTCTTCAAGACAACCTGACACTTTGGAACAATTTTACTTTGTCTGGTGCTTGCAGCTCTGCAGAGGCAACAAGGCTCTCCTTCACAAAATCTCTTTCTGAATGAGGTTTTAGCTTCGTAGCTATTAGCAGCTGCCAGATTTTTAAAATTGCAGCACCTATTACTTTGATTGTCTGTTGGTGGAGGCATTTCAGCTCCTGCTTACTAACTTATTTTACTTTCCCAGAGGTGTTCGAAACTGAACAGCTCCCTCTTAAAACTTCAACCAGGCATAACATGCAGGCTACAGGCTGCGAACATGAAGTGCTAATTGAATATTTACGTGCCACTGTTTCTTGTGTGTTTTGAATGTCAATATAGTATTGATACATGTATCATTTGATGCTTAGGTTGAATGCAATATTGTCATTCTAGCCTGATATTCAATGACATTCATTCCGAACAAGCATGTGAGCATGTTGCTCTACTGTTACTCTTCTGCGTTTGGTAATTTTTGTTTGTCCACCAATAATGTATAAAATGAAATTCTTATGATTTCATGTTTGTTGATGACTGTGCAAATGTAAAAGGGGAGAATACTTTCTGGAACATAATTCATCAACATTTTATTCCCTATGAAATGGAAGGTGACTGTGGACACTGAGAGTAAACAAGATTACTTAATTTCTAGTAATATCAGCACTTCCTTTTCCTTTTATTTTCCAAAGTCATGCCCACCATGCTTTGTCAGGAGCTTACTGTTGTTTATCATTTGACAGTTTACCCTCTGTTTTAACCATGAGCCTTTGTCTAAGGTTTTGGAAGGAATGTTAGATTTGATTCAACAGATTTGCCATCAGATTGAAGAATAGACTAATGAGGTTATGATAGTAAGAAGTGATGATTTCCTCTTTAGGCTCCATCTTTTTGCCTCCCATGTTTTGGGCTGTACATGGCAGCTGTGCTCCAGTGTCCCCACAGTGTAAATGGATGCTGTTTAAGCCTCTAGCAGCAGCAGCGGTAGTAGAAGAAGCAGCTGTCGGTTGCTTTAGCTTGCCGCCCACCTCAGTTCAGAGGCCTGTTTGACTCATCCCTCCAGAGCTTTCAAACAGCAGTACCCCCTATACTCTACTAATGACAACATCATCATGCTGAAGATGAGCAGACATGGACCTCATTTCCTCTCATTTGGGCAGAGACGTGGTGAGAGGAGTATTTTGATCATCGTGAATACAGAGCTGACTGCAGGGTAACAGAGTAATATGGGGGCACGAAAGTGAGCAGGCCCTCAAAATGGAGAATTTGCCTATTTTTTTCTGCTGGCGAGAGACATAGGAACCATAAGAGATTTTAAACTAAAGATAATAATCCATTTTAGCTCAAGGTATGATGTAGATGACTTCATGCATTCTTGTAGGTCAGAGTTCACCTTTATTTAGCTTTGACCCTGTGGATGTGCACAGTCAGCCAATAGAAACACTGATGCGCCGTGTTTGGAAATGGACCAGTCATTATTCTAGTGATGTGCCACCAAGTACAATATCACTCTACCAGACTGATTCACTCTCTGGCAGTTTTACATGAGAAGATTGATTACAGTCTCATAATTGGCCATTAAATGTGAAGCTACAGCCACAGCTGATTACCTTAGCTGAGTAGTTCAGTAATTAACACCTAGTGTTTTGTTTGTTTAAGCCATACAAACCTAAGTGTAAGCATGAAAATGTGATGTTTTAGGTTGGTTTTATGTTGGAATATTTCTTGTCTGAGAGCTGTTTCCAGGCAACCAGCAGGGAGTGTTAATTAGTGAGCTGTAGAGGTGATGCTAGATGGATTTTGTTACCATTGGACAGATCCAGACTAGCTGTTTCCTTGTTTCCAACCTTTAAAATAAGCTAAGATAACCAGCTGCTGACTGCAGCCTCATATTAAATAGACAGATGTAAGAGTGGTATTGGATTTTTTCATCCAATCCTCCGCCAGAAAGCAAATAAATTTACTTCTCCAAATGTTGAATTATTCTTTTCATTTATCCTTGTGTATAATCTTGCACAGCCAGTCCAAGTTTGTGGAGTTGAAATGGAATCTGCCGCATTAGAATAAGAATATGCATCATGCTGTTTGACTATCAGACCAAGCTTTAACCAGAGCTGTTTTGTGTGTGCGCCTGCTTGTCGAGTTGTTTACCTGTAACCGTGTACCATAGCGTGCCTGCCTGCTGTAGGGCAGGAATTCCACACAGAGCTAGTGAAACAGCAGGAGGTCACAGGATCCAGGGGAAATGGTGATAAACCGCTGCCATTAACTGCAGCCTTCAAACTTTTGCCTCATGTTCTCCTGTTCCTGACTCCAGTCCCTGTTTTCGTTACCTCGCTCACCTCCTGTTCTTTAACTTGCTCAAGGTTACTCTATAATATCGGGCCCACTTCAGCAATAGGCTGTTGAGTAAGCCTGTGAGCCATTCAGGTGCCATTTTTGTCATGAGCCATGGCCTCAATTTTTTTTCTTCTCACTGTTATTGCATAAGTGTTCTGCACTGTGAGACTTGAATTGCCATAGCAATAAGGCAGACTATAAGTTAAAAGTGAAGGCGGAGAACATCCACTTTTCTTGTTCCTTGTCTGTAATAAAACATGTTCCCTAATGACAACATGACTGCATTAAATGGTAAATGTACTACACTTAAGGCTTTACTAGACTGCTGACGATTTAAAGCATTTTACAACACATATCAGCATTCGCACACATACTCATGCATTGATGACAGAGGCTGCCATTCAAGGTGCCAACCTGTTCATCAGGATCGCTTTCTATCCAAAGTGCCCGAAAATGATTCCATACTCTGGTGGTCTAAAAGGTCTTTATGCTTCTAAGAGTAAAAGTAAAGCCTTCACTTCTACAGTTCCATATATAGCTTACCTTAACATCTACAAACTCCCAAGGTGTTTCTTTTGAACTGCCACTGGCATTGTTTGTGTGGGTTTGGTACTGTAAAGGCTCTGCTTTCACTGAGTGTTATAAAGGGGACAGGATTTCCTCTGGACAGCCTGCAGAACCCACCACGCCCCCACAGCAACAAGAACACTTTTCACACACAGGCTTTGCTTTTCTGTTTGGATTTAAGCGTTTTAAGCACAATAACTTTGTTGGCAGCATCATATACATATACATATACATATTCATTGTGTGAATATACAGATGGGTTATGAAGTGTCTGGATTTGGGTGCCAGACAAAGCAAGTAAAACACTTGACCTTCTGAAATTCCAGCTCGCATACTTGTCTCACGCACACGTCCGCCCACCTGCTGAGCTACTGTTGAACTTTTATGATGTCGCCCACACAGACTTGCCTTTTCAGTGCCTTTTCACTGAATGGGTTATTTTGTGGTCAGCGGAATGACTGTTTACCACTCATTAATTTTTCTCTCTTCAGATTGTGCCTCAGACATGGACAGGATGTGATGTTGTATTATTCTGAGACAACATTGTGCCGTTCAAGATTTAGAATTAGCGTAGCTGCATACCTTATATTTTTAGCTGTTTTGCATAGCTGGGCAAAGTTTATTTAAAGGTTCTCTGTGGAGTATTCAGCCTCCAACTGTGCTGTTTTTTTATGTTTGGGTCCCCATTTTGTTCATCAGGAGAATGTTATACACAGTCCTGCTGATGGTTTCACACTATTCCACTGATCAACAGGTGGCAGTAATAAGCCAAGATATACTGTAGTGTTCCAGCAAAGGCAAGGAAGAAGAGGACTATTATTAAGTAAACATTGATGTAAACAATGAAGGATTTCAAATACTTAAATCAGCTTAGTAAATGTTTTACATTCAAATTGAAATGTGTACTAGACATTGAACTTTTGTTGGTTTACAAGAAAACTCCACATAGCCCCTTTAAGTAAAAGTTTGTTTTGCAAGTGTTGAATTGATTAGTTATGGCTATATGAGATTTATAGCTAGTGCCATTTCGGGACCTGTGGTAGGTTTTCTGCACTGACTTCTAAGTGAGCAATCAGACCAAAAACAGCACTGTGTTAAAGAAAGGCAAGACACTGTTCATGTGGAAGAGTTGCCTCAGGCACCTGTGTGGCAATGACATGTGATCGAGAGACTGGTTTGATTTTAAACATCAATAATTTTTAGATTTGTTCTTTCTTTCTTCAGAATTACCTCATTTGCGTAACAAAGTAATTTCCTGGGAATGTGTTGCTGTACATATTTGAATACCTATTGCAGTACTTTGCTGGATGACATTAAATCGTTTTGTGGCAAAAACTGACCCAGGTTAAACTTCTGTGAAGGGCAAACCTGGTTTCTTTGCTGAGGCCTTTTGTACCAGTTGAGTGGCCCCATTAAAATGAAGGAGCTGGCTGCGTTGTCTGTCCCGTTATTTGTCGGCATATGTAAAGTGTCAAAGCATGAGGTATATGGCAGCTCACCTCCCATCCAAAAAGACCATTATACATCATCCAAGCGTGCACGACTAAAACCCATCACGCTGATACCCCCTCTAATTTTTCAAACGAACGCCTCTCAACCCCAACAGCCCATCGCTTATAGTCCGCCTTTCTTTTGCCCGAGACCTGTGATCAGCAGAGGCCTGAGTGATGCGACGCTGTTCTGCTTACTCAGGTAGAAATTCCCCTTGAGGACGTGCTCTAATTGAATGGCGTCCCTCCAGAGTGGATGCGCCACTGGAGCATGTTCCTCCTCTGAGTACTGGCCTTCACACGGACTCAGAGTGAAGCATGGATCCATTTGTCTTCCTGTCTGATCAGTGATGGATAAGTACAGTAGAACATCAAGTCATGCCATGTTTTGTGATAGCAGACGTACATATTAAAGATTCAAAGGCTCTTCTAGCCAAGGACTAGTGATGGTGGTTATAGTCAAGTGTGGAAGGAAATACAATTGTCTGATATTATTGCAACTTCTTACTGTGTCTGTGTTTAGTGTCATACCTGCGTGGGATAGATTCACTAATTGGCAGGATTGATTTAGTCCTCACCCTCTCCGCTTGAGTGTGAAAGCGCAAGAAAAAATGTTGGCCACTCGCTGGCGTAATTGGGTCCCACCAGCTCCTCAGCTCCTCGCCAGCTCTGAATTGGTGACAAATTAAAGGAGCTTCTCTCTGTCTCATTTCATTCCTTTCTTCACCTGCTGCTCTTCACTAGCTGCAACAATGTGGCTGGTAGTGTTTTCACCTTCTGTGTGTGTGTGTGTTCAAGGGGCAATTATTTGGCAGTTTACCTTCTGCAAATAATGTACTGTTCTGAGCGTGCTGTGTGCATTTACCTAAGATGCTTAAGTGCTTTGTTTATGTGCTTTTTTTTGCTGTGTTGAATTAAATTCTTACAGATGATGATTATGGATAAAGCCCGACCCCTGTGCCAACTGCTACTGTGTTGTGAGGAATCATAATGACTCAGCAAAAAATCTGTATAATTACTTAACTTTGCAGAATATTTTAGCAGTAATTTACTTGAACTGACCTTGATCTGCTCCCTGCTTAGCTGCTCGCTCTGCTTGTGCTTTTATTCCATAACAGCTAATGTTAAAAAAAACATTTAAAGGGTCCAATATTGAATGTTTTTGCATGCTTGGTGAATGCTGAATTAAAACAGATCAATACATTTTTCAATTCACCCTCTCTTTGCAGGTGCCCTTACAGTCGGTCTGGTCCGGCAATGTCAGACCATCCATGGACGAGACCGGACCTGCATCCCACCGCGGCTGCCCCCAGAGTGGGTCACTACACTTTTCTTCATCATCATGGGCATCATCTCCCTCACAGTCACCTGTGGACTGCTGGTGGCATCACACTGGCGCAGAGAAGCCACCAAATATGCCCGCTGGATCGCCTTTACTGGCAGTAAGTGATCGAGAAAATGACTTTTAACACTGAATGAAATTATTTCTGCTTTACTAGACTTGCTGTCAGCACATTTCTCCTGGAGCCTTTTCACCTTCTTCTCTGTCTCACTACATCTGTCGTGACATAACCTTTAGAAAAATCACCTTTGCCGCAGTCATTTCATGAACACAGTCTCTTTAGGGCAGGAAATGATAAGAGGAGAAGAGATGAGGTTGAATGAGTGTGAAAAATTGGTTTTAGCCCAGTTATCCGCTGCTAATTTAGATGTGTAGATAAGTGTGACGTCAAACACATCCGAGGCTATATACAGGACCTTTGTGTGTTTGTGTTTCTGAGAGTGACATGAAAATGCGTGTGTGGGGGTGTGTGTGTATTTGGTTGCGTTTGCACATCTATGACTGTTGTTTTTGCATGCTTGACGACCACTCTTGCTCCCTGAAGCTGATTTATTGAGTAATGCAGCTCCTCTGGTACCCGAGTGGGTGGCTTATGTGCCTCGGCGTTTCTCTAGTGTTTTCTCTCTCTCTCTCTTTGCCTTGAACACAGCCGTGCTCTTTTTTTTTTTTCTCCCCCCAATACACGATTTCTGTATAGATGCACTTCCAGCACTCGATAATAACTCAGCATCCATCTCGTGCACTGTGACTGGGCTGGTTTCGTAAGGCTGTGTGGGAGGGCGGAGTTTGATTGGTCGGTTAGTTAAGGGAATAGACGGCCTCAAGCACACTTCTACAGATGGAGCAGCATGTGAAGCCACAACGCGCTGTATTATTGTTTGAAAGCTGGGTGCATTTTTCAGGACACTTTGCTTTTTTTCTGCAGATTTTTGAACAAACACCCAATGCTTTCCTCATGTTTTTTGCCTCCCAGGCCAAATGCAGATTCATGATTAGGTTTTGTAACTCTTCCTAATCACTTGCAAATACCCGATGAATCACCACTTTTTGCAGAACCCCGAAGGCCTCCGCAAACTGTCTGTGCAGTGAGCTCAAATCTGTGTCACAAGCTAAATTGGACGGCATTGAGTCATTGTTTAATGAGCACACGCATAGGAAAGCAAGGCGGTTTCCACGGCAACAGTGAACGTTTGTCACCCATGTCCCCTGTTCACCATTTCGGTCAAGAAGTATATTATTAGTGTGTATTTTTCTTTCTTTTAAGATGGCTTAGAGAGCGTGACGATGATTATCACTTGAAATGTGGAAAAAAAGCTAAAGGGGGGGTGGGGTTGGGGGGGACTAGAAATATATTATGATTTTTTTTTTTGTAATAGAAGAAAAAGAGATAGTAAATCATCACTTCAGTCTGTTTTAGGACCCCCATTAGCTGACACTTCAGCAGCTGAAGGTCTTCCTGAGTTCCTCTTGTATCTCAAGAGCCTGTTTGAAGTGTAGGACGAAAAGGCAGTGATGTTTTATTCCATCCGATGTTGCTGAACTTAAACTGTGATGGCGATCGCCTCTCTGCTGTCAGCCGAGCGGGGGAGAAGGTGAGAGGTTAAGTGAGGAAAACGGGTGGGGGCTGAAGTAGAGTTGAGTAAGCTGAGTGAATAATCATGTTTTTAGAGGTCAAGAGCTGAGAGTTTATGTAGGTGAGAGATGGGTGCCAACGTAAAGGCACAAATGGAAGGGGAGAATAAAGTGAAGTTGGTCGTAAGCAGACGGAGGTGGTTCATTCAGGGCAAACAGGTGATGAAGGTTAAGAGAAGGTGGGCAGTCTGTAGTGTAACTGGCTCCAGGCCACCAGAACCTGAATGGACAGCTTTGTATGACCGGCACAGACCCGCTTCTGTTTCCACACACACACACACACACACACACACACACACACACACACACACACACACACACACACCAGCAGTGTTTCTCCAAGGTGTGATGGTCATCTGTAAGTGGGAAGTGGGAGTGGAGTAAGAATAAATATCATTCGAACAATACACTAAAAAAAACATTGTTTTGATCTCATATGTGCACAATAACTAAGGTCCTCCTTGAACAGACCTTATTTTAAAGAGTAACTTGAAACTAAAGCCCCTTTATTAAGTTTAGTAAATTAGCTATACAGACATTTAATTACAATATCAATTGATACTGTTCACTACAACAGAAGTTATTTTCAGTTTTCCAGAGAAAATCCAGTAAATCAGCCAAATCTAGACCTCCTAAAACGAAGAGAAGAAAACAGAAGAACTGAAAAAAAAGTCAGAGGCTACAAGCAAAATGCACTGTTTCTCTAGTTGAAGCATATAAACTGATCATCAGATATCTGTGATAAACAAATATCTGTCATTTATCTCGAGCTACAGCTAATATGATGTGGAGGCTAATAAGCAGGTGTCGTCTATTAGAGCCACCTGTGTCATTTTGCCAGCGCGATGAGTGTTACTGAGGACCATCGCTCTCAGTGCTCTCGTTAATGGCGCTGGTCTAGATGGAACTTGTTTATTACACATTCTTGTCAGAAATTATGTAACACAACTTTGGTCACTTTGGTGGTCATACGCCAGTGAAATATGCTTGAAACCTAACTTGATTATCAGGATGAATTCTTCTTTATTACGATGACACAGTATTCAGAGGAAACACTGTCCAACTACATCTGCAGGCACATTACTTCAAAATAAGCACCATACATTTTCTCAAACATTGTTGATCAAAGATCATCATAATAATGTTTGCAAAGAAATGAGGTTGTTAGAGTAGCAGAGAGAAGAAACTTACACTTCCAACAATTTCAAAGTAGGCTGTAATGTTTCTGATGATGATTGATGTGTTTGATTGTTTGCTCTATGAAGTGCCAGAGAGTTGTGCATAAATCATAATTTTTTACAATCACACTTCTTGAAAGCCCAAAGTTACATCTTCAAATAGTTTCTTCTTTCCAACCAGCAGTCTAACATGCAAAAGTATCCTGTTTACAATCACACAAGAAAATCTTCACATCTGAGAACCAAGAATTTTAGGTCCTTCTCCTTGTGAAATCTTAAGCAATCAAATTGATGATGAAAATAGTTGCGAGGTGAATGCTTGGTGCCGTATGTCATCAGTTCAGGCACTTAAGAGAAGCAGTGAACCACGAGGTGCACTTCAATTAACTCGCTGTGAAGCCTGCAGGAATAATGCTGAGCCGTGCATTTCCTTCTCCACGCTGAGCTCACCTTTCAAAGCATCCTTTTGCAATCATACCCCTCTCATAGATAAACACACGGCCAGAGCAATGAGCAGGCAAAATTACAGACATAAATATTTGCTTGTGTGCGTCTGGTGATGCAGATTTACCAGACAACGTTCATTTATGCTCGCTGGCAGACTGGAGATGTCTGGCCTGTTCGAGTCAGCACGGCATGCGTCTGATTGGCTATTCAAGGGCTGTTTCTGGACGTACCGCCATTCTAATTTTGTACAGTGTTTGAAGACTTATGTGTCAGATAAGGCAGGGATTGGATAAGGATGGATTGGCACGATGAAACTGAGGATGGCTGCCTTTTTGTCTTGGTCTGCATTGTTTTGTTTGTACATTCTTTTTTTGCTGTCGTACCAGGGTCACTTTCACTAGAGAATGGGGAGAACAACTCAGCAGATTTATGCCACACTTTTCAGTGGAATTATTAGACATTTTGGTCAGAGGTACCCTCACCTTTATTCATGCAGCTGGAGAGGTTCAACCTGCCAAAGACAATCTTGGTGCTTTCTTCCTAAATCTCAGACAGATGCATGCTGTGTTTTGTCTAAAGCACAATGAGTGGGTTAGGGAAGAACTGTCGGTTTTGCCTCCATTAGGTGAAATCCTGTAGGCCATGACTCGGGACAATTTAAGTGGTGTAACTGGGAAACTAGTCATCATAGACACACACACGTCTGCTCGCCCACTGGAGCATCCTGCCTGAGAGTTCACTAAACTATCACTTGCCACGGCCTGTTGCTGGCAGGAGAGAGTGACGAGTCTGATGAGGTTTAAGTTGATTGAAATGATTAAGCATCAAATTAGTTTACAAAATCATCAAATGTGCTTTTATGTTTGATCTCTAATAGCAAATTCTTCAATAGAATTATTAAGATTTTTGCATTTGTATTCAGGCTTTGAAACATTGAAAGTAATTTTGCTTCAAATTTTCTTCTGGCCTTTTTTTTTTAAAGATTGCATTCAACAAAACACATTATTATTCCAATTAAAGCTACTGAAACGAATGTATATGAGACACAAAAAGTTCATTTATTATTTTGGCCGTTGAAAAATACACTTGGCTCAGTGTATTTTTTTCATCTACTAGTCCCCATGGCCGTTGAGTCAAAAAGTTAATTTCAGACATTAGACACTTATATGCCGCCATCATTGAGTCCATCCTCACCTCCTCCCATCGCCATCTGGTATGATGCTGCCACTGCCAAGGACAAGGGCAGACTGCAGCGTATCATTCGCTCCGCCGAGAAGGTGATCGGCTGCAATCTGCCATCTCTCCAGGACCTGTATGCCTCCAGGACCCTGAGGCGTTCAGGCCGATCCCTTCCACCCTGGACACAAACTTTTTGAGGACCCTCCCCTCTGGCAGGAGACCAAAACCTCACATCACAAGAGCAGTTTTTTCCCTGGCTGCAGCTGGTCTCATGAACAACACCAGAGGCCCTGACGTAAATATAAAGGGCTCATTCTATGCTAATGAAAACACAATGACTCTTATTTTTAGGTGATTTTACACTAGTGAAAACATCATTATTAATATTATATTCCATTTCCTCCAGCAGATCCTGCCCAAAATCCCACACCCCGACATTAAAGCCACAAAATGTCTTTGAATCTTTATATCCAGATCGCTGTACTACTACAGACTCCTGTGGCTGCTGTCTGGTTAACAAAACTGTTCGAGGCAGCATCAGTGGGATTTTTTTTTAGAGCAGAAGAAGTCATCCCTCAGGTACTGAACAGTGCTGCGAATTGGGAAGATATAGTGACAAAGTAGAGGCTAAAAATGGCTTCATGTGCTGTCACCAAATGGATTACACACTGTTGAGGGAACCAAAATAATTCAACACTGCCTCAGTTAACTTTAAAGAGCTGCCATGCCTTCTGCTGGAGAACTCATAATTTTGCTTGAAACTAATGTAATTTAAAGTTTATGTAGCACACAGTAGAAATATATAACCGGTCACATCTTCCCCACCCCTGCCATACTGCTGCAGGCAATCAGTTCAGGAAGAAAAATGCTGGTCGAAGTGATCTGACTGCACTCTTTGAATCCAACAACGAGAGTTATTTTTAAGTACATAAAGCTATTCCACAAATTCTGCACAGCCATTGATCTGTGATTCACAAAGTCACACAGTTTGCTTTGCCGGTCAACGTCACTGTGTGTTACATAACTGGAGCACATCCTCAAAAGAAACAGAAGAAAGGGGAGCCGTTCTCATTAGTGACAATTACTTATCCAATCACACACGCCCACTTCCTGGACAGTACGATAAGACTCGGTAATAACTTCACCACCAACCTCTGCTTTGCTGTCAGCTGATAACAAACCTGACAGATGCCGAGCAGATCATCACAGCATGCCTTCCCTCAGTTTTAGTTATGCACATGCTTACTTGTCAAAAGCAAATTACAAATGCGGTTTAAGAGGAACTCCTTAACTTGTGGTTGCAGAGGGAGCTGCGTGAAATCTGCTAAATTGCCTGAGTCAGCATCAATTGGACCTGAAGACTCCAAGTTGGAAAATTAATAAAATCTGGAGGTGTGGAGTTGGAAAGAAGTAAGGTTATCAGAGCTTTGTAGCTGCTGCTCATCTCTACTTGAGGCTAGCGTCTTGAGGCTGCATTAGGTCGCTACACATAACACACCTTAATCTCCAATCAAACTATCAAAAGTTGAGTTGCATTGTGGGTAATATGAAATGTATGGAGAAAAGATTCCTTTGACTCTGCTGCATCCTTTTAAATAATTTTTCTCAGACTTCCTATTGTGAATCCATCAGTGTTCTAGGAGTGCAATGCTAAATCGGTGGAGTACTCATTTAAATCGGTCTCTAATCCCATACACTGATTATGTAAACTGGGTCTCTTGTCTATATTTAATTTAAGAAATCAGGTGCAAAAAGCTTTCTGTAAACCTGGTTACTAATGTGCATGTAAACTTACTGTGTGAGCCAGTTAAGCTGCAGTTTGTGAACTGATTCCAGCAGTGTGGGTTGTTGTTCACACCAGCACAGAATTAAAGTCTCTGAAATTTATTTTAGAAGCTTCTCTCAGGAGAGATGTTTTGTGGATGAAAGTTAGCTGAAACACTATGGATGCATAATAGGTTTCTATTAATGCGCCACATAATGTGCAAGTTTTGTCAGTAAATATGTCTCTTATGTAACATCTAGTGGCAGCTGCAGGAAACTACAACAACATCAGCATACGTGTGGTTTCACAGTCCCCAGTGTTTGCCTTTTCATTTATGTACAAAATTCTGTTTCAGTATTTAACTTGATTTGAATTTAACCTGATGAACAGAGCTGGAGGTGGCTGTATTTTTTGAAGCTTGAAATCTGATTACTGATTTACACCTTTAAGCATGTAGAGAAATTTCAAACTGTGTTAATCAGCCTGAGGTACCATAAGGAGCTTATATATGGTACGTGGAGAAACATTTACTGAAACTAAGGCTGCATTCACAGAGCCTTCCATAAACAACGACTGCTGGCCAAACATCCATTTTACTTATTTAAGTCCAGCCAGCTATTTTGTTATATTAATTTTTGATTCTAATAAAATAGTATTGATTAACAAGTTGTGATTGGCGATGTGTCCGTTTTACAATCACTAGCCTCTGCTTCACATCATTGTCTGTCAAAATGTCTGTCTGTCTATATCTCTTCCACCCCCGCATGTTTTATATGACTGAGAGTGTCTGTTTTTTTGGATAGGTTTGTTTTATATGTAATTCAATTTAAAACCAATACATACACTAGACACATATACATATACTAGATAAGACACAGGATTAAAAACATGTCCTCCCTTAAAATGTATTTCATTGAATAATAGTGCTTTATGTTCCCAGTAAATGTGAAGGCTTCAATAAACAAATAATAATTGTAATGATTCTTAAATACAAAACTTCAGATCCATAAGGAACAGGCATGGATTTTAATATTAATGGCTACTTACACATTTGCTGTGTGGCCTAAAATTCACGAGAAGCCTAGTTCTCCTTTTCACTAATTCACTTCATTTTACAATCGGGAAGGCAAGCTAATTAAAATATGCAATAATTAAGCTCAGTGTATGTGATGGAATAGGGACATTATAACATGGCTGGCTGTCTACTCCTTATCCTTATGGGAAAGGCCTGTATTCAAGTAGTGTCAGTACCTCAGTACATGTGTGTTCTGCTCAAGGATAGCACTTGATAATGATACAGGTTTATCATCAAATAATTGTCTGACGCTGAACAAAAGCTTGACTTAACTCCCTTCAAAGCTGAAGTTAAAACAAATACCTGAGGGATGCTTTTAATGATTTACCAAAATATTTGAATATTTATTGTGTAGGAATGCTGCCTTCATGTACTCTTTTGAAGTATTATTTCTGGATAAAATGTATTTTTGAGTCTTCACTAGTGAACTGCAGACCTGTGCTCTGCAAACATGTCTGGCCTCGTCTTCGAGTTGTGTGTGTTTGTATTGTTGTGTGTACAGTAGATGATGGATTTACAGGTTCAAGGTGATTACTTGCTGTTTCAATAACTTCAGCCAACTCTTCTCCTTGTCTGTTTGTTTTTTAAGATTATTTCTCTCTAAGACATTGTTTGTTAGTTGACAGTACACATGGAAAGGACACATTTCATTTTTTTTTTAGTTTGAGCCTGAACAACATGGTGTTGTAATCTCTTTTGAAATACAGTGGGAAAGAGAATGAATAACCAAGAACTGTCCTCATTGTCACAAGTTCACGCGCAAGTTCCTTCATGTAGAGCTGCAATCGCCTTGTGGTAATATATGACAACACATGTTAGTTATTTCCTACAGAGGTGTCACGCGTGGGCCATCCTCCGTTCCTTCAGCTTCTATAACTCAATGCACCAGCTTTCTCCTTCATCTGTCTTTCTGAAAAATGAAGCTTGTTCTGATTAACAATCAACAAAATACAACATTTACTTTGAGAGAAAACACTACAGCTAACATAAAACAAGAGCATGACTTACGAATTGTAACTTGGTTTCTTGGTTTAACTTTGGTTTCTGCCATATCCATGAAGTTTTTACCAAAGCTCTCTACTAAAGTCAATTTTCAGATTTTTTTGTTGTAATCTCACATTCTTTGTCCTGCTGTTTTTACAGACACGTCTGAGCTGAACTCGGCCCCTTGATTCAACATTGGCTCATTAAAAGCAACTAATAAACAGAAATACGAAATAAATAATATTTTTTCAATAAACTACCGTCCTTACCAAAACATATGAAACAAGACTGTTCAGAAATGCTCTGTTCAAAGGCTGGTTTTTTAGTTATTAGTATTACAAATATGAATGGGATTTTGAGATTTTCTTACCCGAGATGTTCAGTTTTGCACTTCGGCTTTCTATCCGAGACAATTAGATCTGCCAGTGCTTGTAGAAAGTTTCAGCTAATCAAATGTTCCCCAATTTCTGCCTTCAGGTGCCATTGTGATAAGAAACTAGAGTGAAGTTTCACAAAATTAAAGTCCCCACATTGATTTGTGCAGCTGCTCTTTTTGTCTCCTCCTCTAATGAAGACGCTATTGTAAAATGAGCAATGAGTCTGTCATTCCACTCTTTTCACAGAAAAGAAATGATGTACTGCCAGATTTTGGTTTGGCTGAGCCATTCAGATTTTTTTTTTTGCTTGGCCTCCTGTTACTGTGCATTTGTCAGAATAATGTATAGTCTGTGACATTTAGCCTATTTTGAAATGAAATGTTGGAACATTAAAGTTACATAAATGCCTGAGAGGCGGTGTCATGCTGATCACGGTGCATACCATGAGTCTGCCATGTGAAATTGCTCCTCTGAAGCCATTTGAAAGGCACTATTGTACATTGCTAATGAACTTGCTAAAATTGAATTCAATCTGAGCAGTTGAATGACTTCATGCTTCATTTTCTGCGTCTTGTGTGGAGAACAGGACTAAAACGCAGGCTGAGGTCAGACTTCTTTTTGTGCTTATTTCTCATAAGAGTCTGGCCCTGAAATTTGTGAAGTTTACATGTAGGATTTAGATGCATCAAGAAAAAAAATTAGATTGTATAGACTGACAAGAATCATATTTGAGTGCACAGTAAACTAACATTTTCCGTCTCTACCTCCTTCCAGTGATCCTGTTCTGCATGGCGGCGCTCATCTTCCCCATAGGCTTCTATATCAACGAGGTGGGAGGCCAGCCGTACAAGCTGCCCAACAACACGGTGGTCGGCTCCTCGTACGTGCTCTTCGTCCTCTCCATCTTCTTCACCATAGTGGGACTTCTGTTTGCAGGCAAAGTTTGCCTCCCAGGCTGAGGACTCGACCGTGCCCGCCTCTGGACTGACACGAGGGGCTCTGAAAATTTTATGGGATTTACTAAAACACACAATGACTGAAAATCAAAAACAACAAACTCTGTCCAGAAGCCTGATACAGGGAAGTCTTTGATTATGTGTCGAGGGACCGCAGCACCGTGGAGTACCTAATGACTGAAAAAATGAAAACGAATGAATGGGAAAAAAAACACTAAAAGAAGGGGATGTGGGCACAAAGGGGTGGAGAAGTGCGAGAGAGGGCAGCCGAGGCTGTCGCAGCACCCTGCCACTATTGATTTCAAATATGGTCGCCTCTCTGTTGTCGTCTGTTGGGAAAAGGGTGCATAATGTGCCGCTGTCTTGGAAACTGCGGGCACAATGCTGGCACACATTTCTTGAGGACCACTACAGCCACTCCTCGACTTGACCCCCCCCTCCCACCCTCAGCACACATCTGCGCCGTCACGACCGCTCTTGTTGCTATTTTTGGCTTCTCTTAGCTATTTCAGTTGTGTGTTTTTCTGTTGTTGTACATTTTGTGTTCTTTTTTTTTCTTTTCATTTTTTTCTTCCCTCCCACCGCCTTTCCACTGAAGTAGCTTGAGTGTAGTTGAGGTTCATTGAACTGAATCCTTGAGGGGAACTGGAGGTTTTGTTTTGTGTGTGGGGGGGGTTTGCCAGCTTGGCTTTCGAGCAGGGTTTATTCTCACCTGTCACTTCACGAGGTCCCAGGTGTGTGGCTGGGGAGAGCAGCTGTGAGCCCAGCTGTCTGGGCCAGCTCACGGGCTGCCGTGGACCAGAGGAAAGTGCAGGTGTGCCACCTCTTTTTCTCACAACCAGATGCAGCTCAGGAGCAGGTAGCAACGAGGGGGGGACCTACCTGGGCAGCAGAACAGGAGGTCAAGTACCATAGAGGAGAATGCCACTCAATGTAAGACCATGCAGTATGTTATTTACATGGACAGCAACAGAGTATTAGTGAGTGTTTACAGCCATTTTGCTAAGCTAAAGCCATGACGCTGATACACATCATTTGCCAATAACTAGAAGACTGTGAATTTGAGCATAAACACACCTCTTGTATTTGTAGTAATATAATAAGTCTGTTAAGTACAGCCACAAGCACAGTGGCCTCTTCAAAGTATTTTTCAAATGTGTACATCACTGAGAGTTTGATCAACTCATATATCGCTATTATAGCAATTATAGCAGACAGTATTGACTCCTATAAATAAAAACTGATGTTACTAAAGGTGTGAAAATAACATATGTGAATGAAAATTGGTGGTATTCTCCTTTAATGTTGGACAGGAAAGAAGGGAGCCAAGAGTATTTTTTGTCTTGTTTTGTACAACAGTGAAGGCACTGGGACTGCAGGTCAGGTCCTTGCATGGGGCTGTGCCTCAGTGTGCTGCCCGTGAGGCCTGTGAATGTAAAACACACACACACACACACACACACACACACACACACTGCAGCAGTAAATCTGCAACTAATCAGTATTTTCACTGTCTATTATAGTCACTGTAATTAACCTCAAAAAGTAGTGAAAATTTGCCTATGACAAGTTCCTAGAGCTTGAAAGTGATTCTATATTCGGCTAGTTTTCAGTTTTCAGCTGTCTTGCTTCCATCAAGGTGGTGGGTTATTTTCTTGATTGGGGCTTAATCATCATTCATGTGCCCATAATCTGGGAGATGTAAACAGGAAATCTAATATTGCCATGGAGGCAGTCAGGTAGCTGTGAGCTCCAACTCTTTTAGCCTATATTTGTTGACATTTGGATAAACTGGCCCTGTTTGAAGTTGCCAAATTAGCTATTAGTAGCTCTTATTTGTATTGTACCCATGGATGTACAGACAGCTATCACTTGATTATATGATACTGAAGGAAATTTAAAAAGGTGATAATTCTCAGGTAGGTTCTGGAGTTGAAATAAATTGGTTTTTGTCCTGTTATTCTAAGCAGATTTATTGACGTTTATTTAGTGGACATTTGTGATAATTATTAAAAACCTCTGGTCTAAACAAACACAGCCATCCCTCAACTAAATTGCTCTTACTTCAGTATTACAATTTAGTATCACAATAGACAAAGCAAAACACTCTACTTTACATGTTTACACTCAACTTCAATTTGAGGATTATACAACCTACACTCAAATCTCTCCTGAAAAATGTGTGTGTGTGTGTGTGTGTGTGTGTGTGTTGAATCAGTCACGGCGCTCAGTCGCTAAGTCTTAGAGTTTTGTTTTTGTATTTCTGTTTCCTGCTCAGCTTTTCTTACTCTCGGTCTGATGATGTATACTGCTAACTCTACACTCTGCAGTGCCCTGTCTCGATTGGTTCAGTATTGTGCCATGACCTGTTTTTGTTTAATAATGTACAGACACAAAAGGCAGGATTTCTGTATTAGGAAGCACTGTGCATTCAACAGTATAGGTAACAGAAATAGAAGCACTACAAATGTATAAAAAAAGAGAACTTCTTACCTCATTGTTTTTGTTTCTGCTATTATTTTCTTATGGTGGCAATGTGTGCCCTCTAATTTGTCTCTTGCCTTGATCGGATGTCTTCACATAAAGCCTATGATCATAGGAAATTATTTATCACTGAATAAACTGAGAAAAAGTGGGTGTGTGTGACTCGGACACGGTCTGTATGATTTATTGTGCTTATTTAAGGGGATGTGAAGTATGAGCGTAATCAGTAGCTGAGTTGAGAGGCAAAGAGAAATAGAGCAGATAATTTAATCAGAGAAATCCTCCTTAACCTATTAATCTGAAAAGCAACACGCTGCTTCTGTTGCCCGAATGTCCTTCTGTTCCCACTTCATTAAATCTGAAAAAGCAGACAAACCAACCTTCCACAAAACTGTTCAAGGGCAGCCACCCAGGATGCATCAGTGGACGGACTATCTGTGTTCCTAGAGTACATCTGTTAAATGCTCGACAGCTCGTCGTCGGGAACAAACCCTCCTGTGCATCAGTATTGATAAGCCATTGAGACAGAGTTCCCCTTTCGACGTCAGTGACCTTCAGATCTGTTGTTAGAATAGTATCTGAGCTAAGTGGATTAATTTAATATGCACAGTAAACATTTTCCTTCACAATAACACCTTAAGCTTGGTTTCAAAGATGACTGATTACATGCATCAGCCCTGTAGTTTTGAGCTCATCAGACGTTTGACTCTCGCATCCCGGAAAAGAGAAGCGATATGATAAAAGCGTTTGTGACTTTGCTAGCTGAAAACATTTTCAGAGGACGTCCAGTAGTTGCATCCTTTATGTTAACCTTGCTAGATTGCCAACATGATTTGATTGTTGATTTGATTGTTGATGATGATGCTTCTGGCTTTTGATTGCAACGTAACATTCGAAAGGTCAGTTTTTCATTAGCTTTATACAAATGCAGAGAGTTAGATGAGTGGATCGATACCACTCTCATGTCTGAACGCTAAATATGCCATTATGAAAAAGGGTTGAAACAGCCTGGCTCTCTGAAGGTAACATAATCCACCAGTCAAGCTAAGCTAAGCTAAGCTAACTGACTGCTGGCTGTACCTTCATATGGCCTGGACAGACTTGATAGCGCTGTCAAGCCTTCTGCTTTTGAGTGCAGGAGTTGTTTTTTTTAAGCAGCATTAGCACTATTTGGGTTCTCTTCATTAACATTTACAGATGTGTTCATTCCTTCACAACAATGCACAGGTTCCAGCTCAGGATCCCTCACAAAAACCGATTCCTCACACTTCACACAAACAGGCCCAGACATCCGAGCGTTCAATTTCCAGCACAAGTCTACAATAAAGCGGTCTTTATATTCAGGTTTGTTGCGCACTCAGTTGGACGAGTCGGTTTCATTTATTTGTCATTCTCCGGCTGTCGGCGTGCAGCTGAAGATAAGACAGCGCTGCTCCTCTCAGGACTGCACCTCCATTAGCCTCTCAGTGACCTGCGGCGCGGAGCCGAGCGCGAGCTGTGTTTCCATTTCGGATTTCAGAAGGTCACAGTGTTTCAGCTCGGTCGGATCAGTCCGAGCGGCAGCGCTGTGCTCTCGAAAGACAGCTGCAGAACTACAGGAAAAAAACGCACTGATGAATATTTGATCTCGACTGTCACACCGAGGCTCTTTACATGTGACAGCCTTTGTAGTTTGACTTGTGTTATTATGTCACAATTGCTGTAATGCTGTAGCCCCTTTTCTGGTTGCTTTCATGGGTTTCTGGAAATGTTAAAGATATTTACCAACAGAATAAGTTATGATATTATGCTCCAACAACTGCTGCCTTTTATTACTGCAGTGGTTCCCAACCTGGAGGTCAGGGCCTCTACAAAGGGTCCTGAGATGAATCTAAAGTGTCGCTTAATGATGAAAATATTATGCTCTTTTAATCTCACCTTGCTTAAGTTTTATAATAGACAAAGCCTCTGAAAAGTTTTCCAATTCAGCATATTAATGATTAATGTCAAGCAGATGTGGCTTAAGGGGTACTGACGTATTTATGCATTAAGAGGTTATGAGGAAGAAAGGTTGGAAATCGCTGTGTTAACGTTTGACAAATGATAAAATGCCTCTCATCTCGACCCATTCATCAAACGAGAACACAAGGATAAGCAGAATAAATACATAAACAAATGTTCTCATGTGTTAGTCCTACTTGATGCTGTGTCGTCTTTTACCCGAACTTCCTGTGTGTGTGTGTGTGTGTGTGTGTGTGTGTGTGTGTGTATACCATCCTGCATATATACTGAAGTTACCATATAAAATTGGCCCGCAGGACTCCCAGATGAGACTGCTCGTCCTGATTTAGTCAGACCCTCCTGATCGGCTTCATAGTGAGTTATTGGAAGACAGATCAACACTGACAGATCCCAGAACAGCTCTCTCAGTCCAGATGGAGGTGAGACGTTTCTCTGGCCCAAAATGCTTGCTCATAACTAACCAATCAGGTTGCTAAAAAAAAAAAAAAAAAAGGAACGCATGCTCTGCTTTGCCTTTAAAAATGAAGTGGCTGGTGAGCTGCAGCCATTTACAGTATGTTGGGTGAAGAAGTGGTTCAGGATGGATTTCAAGGTTTAATTAAGAACGTTATCAGTTTCACAAGGATTGTCTTGCTACTCAGATGTAGCATTGCTGAGCACAGTGATGAACCGTGGCAATACGACGTCTATTAGCTGATTTTTCCTGTGAAAATGTTATACTTACTGCAGGGAGCTCAATATGTTAAATGGGACATCATCGAGCAATGATCCCTTTCTAATTTTGTGCAAATGTCTGTCGTTTAACAAGTCTGCCATCTGCTGAACTGTTAGCCCTGCTGGTGTTTCACAGCAGATTACAGCCATATCTGTTTCACATTTAATGTTGTGCTTTTATTGCACTGAGTCTTGTAGTGAGGGACTTCGCTGCTCTGGTTTGTATAATCTTGTTTTCGCAAAATTACAGAGACAATAAAAGCAGGAAAAAGCTGCTCAGTAGGACTGACTCGAGAGACAAATGCTGCTTTCGTGCATCATTTTGCATTTGGATCCCTTTTTATCAGCACCATTATATCAGATTTACCCAAATGCATTTTATAAAGGCTGTTTTATTGTCATTTGTTGTTTCACATCTCTGTCTGCCGAAACTTGAATTTGAGATATCTAATAATATCTTGAAATAAGTAGCTGATAGATATGGATCATTTAACATCTCTTCCTCTCTCTCTCTCTCTCCCTGACTTCACTCCTGCTCGCTGCTGCACACACTGATAGGTGCCCGAATGTGACATAAGTTGTGTGGGTGGAAGAAGCAGTGAGAAAAATCTCGGCGGATATGTTGCAGCAGCACTATATTCCTATAGTTTACAAGCCCCGTTTGCAAATGTGTGCACAGTGATTCCTCCGTGAATGTTTTGTTCTTGGGTTACAGTGTGGTGTCCTTCTGCTCACTAAGATAGATTATTGTGTCAGCATGTTGCTGCCAAACGCACTTAGAGGGAAATATGGCTGCCATCTGTTCACCAGAGGCTCTGTTCTCCACCTGAGAACATGATGATGAAATCTCTATCTATCTATCTATCTATCTATCTATCTATCTATCTTTTTATTACTAAAGATACAGACATGTCTTAAGACTGGTGGAATGTAATTAATAAGTACATTTACCCAAGTACTCAAGTACAAATTTAAGGTACTTAACTTTTGTACTTACCAACATTCATCTGGCAGCTTTAGCTTCTAGTTCCTTTACACATTAAGAATTTTGATACACAAAACATAAAAATGAACAAATACAGCTGATTAACTGATTGACAGAAAATTAATTGGCAACTATTTTCAGTCATTTTTCACTCAAAAACATTTCATGCTTCCAGCTTCACAAATGTGATGATTTGCTGCTTTTTGGTTAATTATTCATTTTTTATTCATTTTTCATGTTCTCGACAGTCCTTATAGACCCAAACATTGCTTCTATTTTAATGTTAGGAAACAGTCATTTTGTCCCAGTAGGGAAAGCGCAGCTGGAAACAATGCAATTAATAATGAGTGAATTCCAAAATTTCTGCTGAGATCAAGGTCTGTGTAAGCAGTGAAAATACAACATGCACACTGCGTTAAAAGTCAAGACACGCTGGTCTGAGGCCTCTGAGATGCTTTGTTGGTGCTAACTTTAGCTGTCTTCACTCAGTATTGAACAGTCAGTAGGTGGGAGATGGAGGCCCAGCGGAGGAGGCAGTGATGCTTCCTCCCAGATGGATGTCTGTCTGCCGCTCATCAGCATCCATCACACAGCAGACCTGCTGCTGAGACGAGAAAAAATGGAAACACAACAAGAAAGTGCTGTTTGTGGAGGGCAGGAGCTGCATCACCGAGACCGATCGCAGCATTACAACAGAAATAAATACAATCTGTTGGACTGCAATGTGAGCGGCGCCATCGGTGTCTGATCAGTCATCATCATGCGTCAGAGTTTCTTTAATTTTGATTTCAGTTTAGTGTGAGATAGTTTTCAGTGGAGCTGACTTCACCTTTGACATTTTAGTAATCATGCTGCTCCACTAAAGTTCTTATTTTAATATGTTTCATCAAGGTGGTGTTTTAAGGAATAACAACAGAAATGAGGTCTGTTTTCCAACAAAAAGACAAACCTATGGTTGCAATTGCATAAGCAGGAAAGAGGTAAGAGGTAGAATCCAAGTGCAGACAGAGCAGGGAGACAGGATCAGTTAGTGATTTTTTGTTAAACTAAACATAAACCACAAGACAGGTTATGTGATTAGCTACCTGATATTTAACATTTTTTTAAATTCATGTAAATATTTTCACATATTTTCAGGATGTAAGATGACATATGATAAGATATCAGACAATGTGTTTACAGCTTCTGCTGTATCAAAATGGTCAAAAAATGATAATAATAATAATGATCCACCACTGCTGCTTTAAATTCAGATTCCCAGTTTCACCCTGCAGCTCCAGTCTGGCTACGTCTCCATGTTGCTGTCATGTTGGGGACTGTTCTCAGGCAGACAGCTGGACTCTCTGCTCCATCACTGTGTACATCTGACAATAACAGAAGTCTGCACGAGTAAACACAAACACATGTTACCACCACGCCATCAACACTGGAATGCAAAGGACATCTGCTGTCACTTAGGTGTACTGAGTATAGGAACAGATGCTGCTGAATGCACACACACACGCACACACACGCAGCTCACACAGCTGCCTCAGTTGGTGCAGAGTCCACCTGTGACTGGTGTGTTCGCTATACTGTCGTGTTTTCAGACATCACATTCTGACTACTTATTATAATATTATAATATTATAATAGTGAAGGAAGTATTCAGGTCCTTTACTGAAGTAATATAATATTCCATGACAAGTAAAAGCCCTGCACTGAAAATAAAGGTATGTGAGTACAAGCATAATAAACACTTATTTTACTGTTATAAATATAACATTAAATTTTTATTACTCATGCATTAATGTAAAAGCAGGATTTTGCTAATGTGGAGTCTGTTTTGATCTTTTTTCTTTGGGATTACAACTAAGGATTATTTTCATTATGGATTAATCTGCTGATTATTTTCTCCATTAATAAACTGATTGAAAATAGTGAGAAAGGCTGTCACAATTACACAAAGGGACACCTTCAGCATGTTTGTTTTGTCCAACTAAATCCAAATTCTTAGAAAAATTCCCATGTAAATGTTTTTGCACTTGAACGCTTATCAACATAGTTGCAAGTTAGTTCAGTAAATGGATTAATTAACTAAAGCTGTACCAGTTCATTTTTGTAGATTTTGTGTGCAAAAGTCTTAATTTGTAAAGTAATAAGTAACTAAAGCTGGGAAATAAATGTAGTGAATTGAAAATTACAAGATTTCAGTATGAAATGTAATGAAGTAGAAAGTGGCATAAGAAGAAATACTTATGTCAAGTACATGTGCTTTGTTACATTCCACCACTTGATATCAGCATGTCAACCAGTCCACACACTTCAATAACTGTAAGCTGCAGGTCGATCGATGATTTTCAGCAGAACAAATTAGAAAATTAGTTTTTCCCTCTCCATGATTAACATCCTGAATCTGTTAAACTGTTATGTAGTTCTCTGGATTTGTGCCCGTGCCAGAAAAGCACACAGGGATGAATCACAAATTACAGCTCATGATGTTATATCATATTTTGAGTGATGGTAACTTCAACAGAGCCCGAAAAAAAAACCCAAACTACAATATGATACTGGACATGAGTCAGACATTCCAGTTCAATTTATTATCTTGATCATATCTTTTTTATTAAATTTGTGTGAGACTTATTGGAGATTAAGCTGGCCTGCGGTTTTTTTTTTTATTAATACACAGTAAGTATCAGTGGATACAGTACAATACACATGTTGGTGCAATGTGACTATTAAAATCAGTGCTGAAGCATTATTACTATATTTATACTATGTTGTATAAAAAAAAAATCTTCACTCAACGTCCACTTACTAGCTTTTTCTGCAGCTCACAGTCTTCCTCATTGAGTTTGTTCAATGACGAGAATCACTCATCTGCCTACAAAGCAAACTGTATCTGTTGAGAAATATCATGAGTAAAAATTGTTTCAATATAATGTCAGGAATAAACTTTCATGCTTAGTGTGATCTACATGTAGTGATCTAGATAAATAAAAAGGTTTAGATTACAGCTTCAATAATTGAGTTGGTTGATCAGCACCAATAGTTCAGATGATGATTTGTTCATTTGATTTTTAGATTTTCAACTCCACCTGGTTCAGCTTCAAAATGAAATAATACACAGCTGACTCATTGAGCAAAACATACACCTGTTTGTTAGGACTAGAATATGTTATCAGTCAGCGTGCTCCAGACATATCTAAAGATATCTCTTTCACAAATCCATCCTCCTTTTCATTCCCTATACAGCAGATGACCGTTTACCCCACACGAGTCCAATCACACAAATCTCCACTAGACCTCTGTTAGTCATCCTGCCCCGGATATTACTGCTGGCACTCATCCCTTCAAGTGTTCTGCCCCGGTAGAAAGAGCCCATTATTCATCAGGCAACCTTGTGGTATCCTGACGAGCCGCTCAGTCACTTCGTCCTGAGCTCCCCGTGGACGAGAACGTGTCTGGTATGTTGTTGTTCACAGTGGGAGCCAGAGGAGAGGCCGCAGGCGCTGCAGTCTCACGGCCCACAGTCCGAGCCCTCTGACCGGCGTTTATTTCTGCCGGGCCCCACCGTTTATTTTCACGAGGGTATTAATGTCTATTTTGATATGCCTCTTGTGTTATTTTAGATGAGTCATTGGGGAATGTGTGGGTACATGTGAGAACAGTCTGTGCCTTGTGCGAGGACGGCGAGACACATGCACGTCCGAGAGGATTGTATGTGTGTGTGTGTGTGTGTGTGTGTGTGTGTGTGTGTGTGTGCGTGCATTTGTTCGCCAGAAAACACAGACTCAAATGATAATATGGGCTTCTGTATCCTGGTGAGCAGATAGGCTTGTTTCTTTATCCGCCGTCAACAAAGCAGATGAGAATAGATTATGTGAAAAGGGAAAAGTCTCTTGTGTACTGCATTTCAAAAAAATTTTGAGCACTGTAAATGTTACATAATAGTTCAGCTCAAATAATAACAACAAAATAAGCCTCATGCTCGATGTTCATTATTGTTTGTGTTTGTCTAGTTAGAGAGAAGCAACAAAGACTGTAGATTTGTCTGTAGCCTCTGTTTGACTCCAACAGTGTCGGGGGGAGTGGGGGGGGCGAGGGGAAAGAACTGAAAGAACTGGAAATGGCCAGTGGTGGAAGACATACTCATACTCTACCACAGTCTAAAAATACTCATGAATTCAAAACCTTAATTGTGCGGAACTTTTTTTCCTCACCCCTCTGGCAGTGAGGGGAATTACACAAACACTGCTGACATGTTTACAAGGCCTCGGGCTCCACAACACCACCGATCCAGATGATTTCAAAGGCTTTATCTTGCAGTTGAATCAGCACCGTGCGCACTCATTTGGCAAAGACTTGAATGCAACATTGGTTCATTTTATATTTCAAATTCTCACACTGTCGCCTTTAAGTCAAGGCACAGAAGTATTAACAGCAAAATGGACTTGAAACATCAAAAGTGAAAGTACTCATTTTGGAGAATGGCTACTTTCATTCTGCTCTACTATCAGAGAATAAAGATGCATGTGTTAATTAGTGAGCTTCAGAAGTGTTATTTTGTACTTTTGAAGTCTTCATGCTGAGATGAGCTCATTCCTGTAGATCCATATTTAACACACGGACATAAGAGTGTCATCGATCTTCTCATGTTACTCTCTGTAAGTAAGTCAATAAGCAAAACACTGTGGAACATTTCCAAATGACAATCAATAGTCAAAAAAATATGAAATTACATTTTTATGTAGTAAAACATTAAAAATCTGCATCAACAAAAGAGTTAGAATTACAAATTAAATGCAAATAAAGTACAAATGATGACGCTAACTTCCATTAATTTGCTCATCTGTTCATAGTAGGAGGATAGAGTGGAGGTGGAGATCAGTTTACTTTCCATTTACAGAAAACAACTTGTCATGTCAAGAAAAATATGTTAAGTTAGATTTTGTTATGTTGTGTGTTGTCTTTTGATTTTCTGTCTTATTTTGAAAATCTAACTTTCCCTCTTGTTTCAGATTACTTGCCCTTCCTCAAGTGTTTCCCGCCAGTGTGATTGTCTGCCCCACCCTGATTGTTTCCACCTGTTCCCCCACTTCCTCGTGTATATATTGTCTGCGTCTTCCTTTGTCCTGTGCCAGTTTGTCTTGTCTTGTTCGAGCCGTCAACCACTCCGTCCATGTATCGCTTGCTTCCATGTCAGGTTATTGTTTCATTTGTTACTTTGTCTCGCCATTGTTTGCCAAGTATTTTTCCTCAAGTGAGTGATTTTTTTGTTTGTTCTTGTTTTTCTCTCGTTACTTGCTACCTCAAAAGAGTGAATTTTAGTTGCTACTTTTCTGCATTTCTTGTCACAGAGTTTTTCCTCCTTCAGAGTGATTTTCAGTTTGCAAATTTTCATTGAAGACTTTTATTTTAAACTTTTGGTCTTGGAGTCGTGCATTTGGGTTCAGTCCACAGACCGGTCTTGTCAGAACTCACTCATTTCATTTCATTTATTTATTTATAAGGACAACACACATTGATCAACATTTCTGTAATTTGCCAGTTTTAGCCGCCTGGCAAATTTTTAACTCACATCACGATGACAATGCTACCAAGCTGATATTTAGCAGGTATAATGTTAAAGTTATAAAGTTATTACAGCTCATCCTCAGGAGGACATGAGCGCCAGATTAGATCCATTCAATCCTTATCATTTCCCCAGAGCCACAAACATATATAAATAGAGTCATTCTCCCTCTGTCACCTTTTCTCTAATTATTCTCTCCTCTTTTACTCTCAGCAGCACTCACACACCCGATGCTCCCTGTGGACCGATGCATGCTGGGATATCATGAATAGACCTCTGTGTCACCAACAATAACCGCTGAATACACAAAGAAAATATTGGGGTTTTTTCTAACCAGTGGAAATGAATGATTAATGTGACCCTGGTTTGAATAGAGCCCAGTGAAAAGAAGTCTGTCAGCCTCGAAGCTTCAAACACACAAACACTTTGGGTGTGTTGTGTTTTGTTGTATGTATATGTATATATATATATATATATATATGTATGTATGTATATCTGTGTGTGTGTGTGTATGTGGTGGAGATGCCAGTGCTTTATGGAGGCAGACTAGAGCCGAGCCAGACTGACAGTCTCTGCCGGGGACAACTGGAGGACATTGCAGTCCTTGTGATAATAGAAGAGGTGACTGTAATGCTTTTTGTCCTTGTCTCTTTCTGCCAATTATAAAAACATGTGCTCGTGCAATTTCTTCTCCCTTTAAACATTCAGCATCTTGTTTTTCAGCTGCAGATAAAAGCAGAGTTAACGCTGGGAGCTGGTCACCTTCCATCCTCTCCCGGTCCTTTGCTCTGAGCCATCAGGTGCATCAGGACAGCTGCTCGGCTGATTGGGCTCCGGAGCGATGGATTGAGAGGTAACTGCCAAATATTGATTGCCTGCGAGCCCCTGACCTTAACGAGAGCAGGCCGAGAGTAAAAGCTGTTTGTCAAATTCTGCCACAATATCATCTGCGCTGCCGTTCAGCCGTCTGTTTGGTTCATATAAAATATTGACTCAGGGTGTTTAAGAGAGCAAAGTATCCCGGCTGAACATCGTGCTGAATGCCAGAAGGAAGCTGAAATAATAAACTGTGGGTAAAATGAGGAGATCCTTGTTGCTTTTGGAGAAAATGTTCACCTAATGAATGTCCTCTCTCACACAAAATGTCCATCACATCCTTTTGTTACTGAACTGTTTTTGTCCAGTCTGAACCTGTTCCTGACTAAACAGTTAGTCGATGGTGCACCGGCTGGAGCTTCCACCCCCGCCCTCCCTGTTTTTTATCTGTCCTTGAAGCAGCCGTGCCGCCGTCATCTTTGTCCCACGCTTCCAATTTCGTCCTCTAAGGAATTATGGGCTTGTCTGTCACTTTCTCTGTCTCTGTCTCCTTTATCTCTCTGGCCCGGGACAGGAGGCAAAATTCAGGAGGCTGAAATTCATCAGCCGTACTGACGTCATTTTGTCATGCGAAGAGCTAATTTTAGAACAGAAAAGTCAAGAGGATATTTAGTTGATTTGTCCATTCTGAACGACGGCCTTTTATTTGTATGTCATGTGCTATTGTGCATGAAGTTCGGTCTACTCTTAACAAACAGTGCTAACGGCTGTGGAAGCATTTGCTTAATGTCTTCTGTGGCTCTGGAGGGAGATTTGTGATGCTTGACAAAAATAACCCTGATGATGTCAAAGTGATGTCATCAAGGTTATGTCACCTTCATCCTGGGATTTTTAACATAAAATCTGTATTACAATGTGAAGGTGTGGGATTAGAAAGGTCTAATGAAAGACACTGTTGATTATTGACTATCACTACTTGTTGCATTATGGGAAATGTAGGATCCAGTATTTATGGGGCTTGTGGTGTACTAGAGAATAAAAGTCAGGATATCTCTCCCCTTTAACTTAAGGGCCACTTACTAAATATCCAGTATGCTTAACTGAATCTTGTCAACATCAGAAGACGGAGCTTCCTCAGTTGTTGTGACTTCAGTTGTCATCATGTGGTCGAAGTATGAAACTGAGCAAAGAATACTACTAGAAGAAAACTAAGTGGAGCTTGAGTAAAGTTTTTTTTTTCTTCATAAAATAGTATTTCAATGGTTGTGAATGAATTATGACTCATACACTTAAAGAGCATTTCTTTTGGTAGCCAAAACACCTGGAAACAGACTTTGAGGTGTGAAATTATTGCAGGCACCCTTTAAGTGCTTAACCTTTAAGTACTCAACCTTTAATCCAGTAGGTACAACTGAAGTGGTTTTAATTCAATACAGCTCTTGTGTGCTTTCTGAAAACACTGCACTGAATATGCTTCAGAGTATTTTTAAAAATGTATTACAACTTCTAGCCACTCACCCATGGTCAAGAGTTTGGCTGGTGGCTGATTGTAATTTCCTTCTTTGTGTTTAGGGCGGACTGAAGGTCACTGAGGAACACTTCCTCTTCCGTCTGTCCTCTCGCTTCTCCTGTCTCGTTTCTGCAGCCCTGGTGCTACACTTTATCTATTGAAGTTGTAGGTCAGGTAAGGGAGCAGAGCAGCAGAGTTGTTATTGGAGAGGGTTTAATTAGCTTCAACGAGTGAGTCAGTGCTCCTGTATCAATACGTCACCTCCCAGTATCTCTCTCTTTGGGGAAAATAATAGTCACTACTGACATTTCTATTTCCTGTAAGTCACAGGCCCTCATTTGTCTGCTTCAGATACCTTCTTTTTACACCTGTCTCTTGTGTCTCTTTAGCAGTATGTGTGTGTTTGTAGAGCAGCAGGGAGCCGCTCATGACCAGAGTAAATGTAGATAAAACTGACTCCCACAGTTTCTACCAAATCAGCCTCTATGCTGAATACTGATTATAACAGAGAAACCTTTTTGCTCTCTACAGCAGCATGTCTCTGCAGACGGCAGATGTCAGTCTGTCTGTCGGTCGGCCCAATGCTTTGATCCAGACCCAAGTATCTTAAAGAATATCGGGTGGATTGCTGAATTTTATGGAGCTAATTCTGTCTGAATCGTAATGATTTGATCCACCATGAAGTTCACATTTGTGGTTTTTTGATTGAAATATCTCTGCAACTATTGAATGGTTTAGCCATGAAATGTTGTCAACACACATTCATGTCTCCCTGAGGATGGATCCCCTTAATATAGTCAAAAAAAAATTTGGCCTGTACTTTGGTTTATCACCAAAACTAATGACATTCCCATCAGCCTCATCTGTACCTGGAGTCTAATCTCAGCTCAACCCTCATCTTATGTGTTGATATAAAATTCATCCTCCTCTCACTCCGCTTCCATACTCTTGGTGTCCCACTTTATCACACAAGTGATTTGGGGAGGTTATACATAAAGTCAGGCTAATTGATTTAGCTTCAAATCCTCTCGGTGCATTAGCTCGTCAAGCTGCTTTTTTTTTTTTTTTGTTCAGGAGTGTGACCTCAGAGCTCCCGCTTCCCAAAATGAGCATGAAATGAGATGACTAATCCACTTCAATTACTCATTTCATCAAAAAATATACCTGCCAACATACTTTCACTGAAGGGCATTAAAAGCAGGGATGTTGGATAATTGCTTTTTTTTTGGTAACTGGATGAGTTTAAACCCACTTAACAAGTATAATATTCTTTGATGACTTAATTACATGGCATGCATCATCGCCTGTGACAGCGTGACATTGGCTGTTAGACCATTTATTTGTAATGTTTAAAGGTAATTTGCCACATTTTTTTATTCATCATTTGTCTGTGTTTCCTCTCCTTTCCAGACTGCATTAGTTTATCTTTGGCAACTCTTTGGTATTTTAGTTGTCAGTCACAAGCTGCTGCAGTGAACATTATGGCGTACTCTTTTCTCTCTTTCTGACAGGTTGTTTGGTTTCAGCATGACACTGTGTGAAAAAAGGATGACTCTTTATACCTCAGAAAGCCTTCCACCCACCCTGGCCCTGTCACCCAGTGTGCATGTAGGTTTGCTGCATGCAAAGTGTTTTACTTTTTTTTTTTTCCTTTCTCTTTTTTTGGCTGCTTTTGACAGCTCTTCGTTGCAGTCTCTCCCTCACTAAATCTCTTCCAAAGCTCCCTCACCTGCTCTCAGCTTCCTGCTTCCTACTTCACACGCGTCCTCCGCTAAATTCATCAAACCAAGCATTTTCACTTCACCTGCCATGAATCCCCAATGAAAGTTTCACTGGAGTTTCAGTGTAATATCGTCTCTGTCTTATTTCTTTTCAGATCAGATTTATTGTCGTTGCACACAAGTACAGAGATAATGAAAACAATAAAAAAAAAAATATGAAAGTGGATTTTAGCAGTTCAGAGAGTTCAGTATGTCGTGATCAGTTGTTGCCTCTGCACCAGGAGCAACTGATCCAGCATCAGTTTTTCAGCTCATCATGTCAACTATCCTTGACTATCCTGACAGTCTGACCTGGAGTTGGAGAGAAAAAGAAGACCTCTTTGACCTTTCAGGTAATCTGCAGTTTTGAGGCTCATGGTGTATTCAAATGCTATTGTCTGGTGCCCCCTGCTGCCTGTTACTAATTTCTGTGGACTCCTTACTCGTGTTTCTTGGTCTGTCTTTTCTCAGAGGCTGTGACGGTAAATTCAATATATTCATAGACAAATCACATAAGTGCACTAGGTTCTTATCAGGACTGATGAGCAAGAATTTGTGCTTTTTGCTTTAGTAATATTTTTCTCTCAACAGGCAGATTTGCAGCATTAGATTTCTATTTTGCAGAATGTTGAAACACATCTGAGTCCTGAGAAACTGCCCTAACAGTTCTTACTGTATTGAATTGTATTGCTTCTATTTTTTCCCTTCTGTTATGATGTAATTATTTCTGATGATTCTGTATTACTCACAGAGCTGGCACAAGCTGGAAGATGCTTTCACTGGAGTACTGAGAAGTGGGAAATATCATTGATGCATATGTTTGCTGATTTTGCTGATTTAATGCTTTTACATGAGAGCTAATTCAGTGGATTGAATTGATTGATTATTTGCTCAATATTTTTTAAAGAAAAAACTCCCCCTTAGTTTGACAGAATATCTTTGGGTTTGGGGCTACTGATTAGACAAATGAGACATTTGAAGATTATAGGAACTTCTGATATTCTCTAGAACAGATGGTTAATTGGTTAATTGATACATCAAGAAACTAACCATCACATCAATTGTTAACCTGGCTTTACAGTGTGGTCCATTTCAGATGTCTCCTTGTGTCTTTGATCACTGCCGTGGCTCAGGTCGCCCTCCTCACTGCACTGGGACTTCAGGGATTCGCCGGCCAATCACAGTGAGCCCATCCTATTTCCAGTCTTCACAGTGACACACACCTCAGGGGAGAGCTTGGCGAGGTTGTAGACAAGAGAGGTCTGCATTTTGCATGGCGCATCCCTGCCCTCACCGGTGCAGCAGGTCAGACGAGGTGACGGCTCCCTGCTGACTGTGATTCATGGGTGTGCTAGACAGCATTTAATGAGAGAGTAACTCAAGCCTTTTAACACAAATGAGCAACAGAGGAAAGAAGGCAGTGGGTCCACACTGATCTGGTTCGCGTTTAATGGCTCACATTACAATGGTTGTTAAATGTGTTTTTCATTATTTGCTCTTTTAACACAGCATTATGTAAGTTGTTTGTGTAGAAACAGGTGGCATGCCACCTTGGAGATCAGTAAAAGCATCAAGGAGTCGGAACAAACACAACCTGCATTTTTGCACTGGACATCACAAGCACTGTGATTGTGTGTTCAGTGTGTGTGTGTATGTTTGTGTGTGTGTATCTTTATAATGCCAGTAATGTTATTAAAAATGACTAAATTTCAATCGAAAATCAGAGAATGAATTTTCTTAAGATTTCGGATTTTTGGACCAAACAAGCATGTGAATATGATCAACTCTTGATTATACTAACATCATTTTACTAAAGTAACGTTAGTACATTTGGAATTGTAACGAGGACCCGTCTTCTCCTCATTTCTCCACCTTTAAAGGGTGTTCGAGATGTCAAAATGTATTGCTAGAAGCCAAGACCCCTGTGAGCCATGATCATATGTCAAACTCTAAAATCGCTCTTTTATTGGCTCCTGCCAGCTGTGATTTCAGTGTCAGACCCCTGCAACCTCGTCCAGCCCCATTAACCTCCCTGTTTTCATCCCAAGCAGCACCCATGGGTCCTCCCACTCAGCTCATCAGAAGCCCTGGTCCACATCACATCCATCCAGATCTGCAGTGTCTAGACATCATGATGGCGTCTAATGACCAAGGACTCCTCTCATATTTCTTCAAATTTCCTTGTGTGCATTATGTCAAATTATCTTCGATAAGTCTTTCCTGATTCAAATAAATTTCAGAAATAGATTTTTTACTATTATCATGTTTTGACCAATTTTCTTAAGTGCTAGTAATAATTTGATTGGAGTGATGAGCTGGTTAGGAGAAGGTGAATGTTAAATGATTGTTACAAGTGAACTGCATGGGTGAAAAAACTTTAAAAATTAGCTGCATCACATTTCATAACTTTAATTTCTTCTCAAAGCACTGTGTAAACTCCCTTTGCAATAATGCCTTACTTACTAAATCTGATGCCTTCCCACTGCATGGGAGGATATATCTTTTCTGAAAATACAAGGCCTCTGCAAAACAATCTGTACTGCGGCACAGCAGCAGTGCCAGAGCTGCTGCTTAAACCCAATGAGGGTAAATGCAATCTGGGATCAAAATTAAATCAACATGTAATGTGCTTTCTGTTAAAAAAGGAAAGTAGATCAAAAAAGTGCACTAAATTCAGCTTCTTTTTTTTTTTGCAGTTTATCTCCAAATTGCTTCTATACTCAAGACCCCCCCCCCCCCCCCCTCCCTTTAATTACGTGCAGTGCATTTAACTGTCAGCTCCGGTTTGGCAGTCTGTCTGCTGTCTGCTTAATAAAACATGAAGCGTCTATTTCTGTCCTCTCCAAAAACACTGTGCTCAGGAAGTGACAGCTGTTTACCTGGCCTGCTGTTGTGTCAAAGGTACATCAGTTGTAGTCATGCCTGATCTTTGATTAATGATGTCTTCCACATTAAAGAGGTGAATGGCATTTCTATGTGCTGATATAGAAAATAAATTTGTCAAAAAGTATTGTGGTTAAATATCATGGCTGCAGGTTGTTGAGCCTGAGTTGTTCAATGACTGCATTCAGATATTACCACCAATGTGAAACAGAAGTTTAGTGGTCATCACCTTACAAAGGGTGGGACGAGAGGGGCAGGCAGGTTAACACTCCCCTGGATTGTGATTGGCCAGCCCAGGCCACCTCTACCTGAGTAAGAAGGTTATAGGAATGTATCTTGTTAATATCACAACTTCTTCATCTAGTGACTGTAACCATTAATTGATAGAAACCTAATCAATCACAGAGAGATATTAGAGACCAGATCTTTATTAATCTTACAAAAACTCTGTCTTGTCCACAGTAACCTTCCTCCCTTCCTTACAACAACAACAGGGACCCAAGTGTAGACACCAAGGGCAGAGCCAGTGCACGTCAGTAATTTATAATATAGAAAACAGTACAAAACTTTGAGCAGGCAAGAATCAAAAGTTCACTGACAGGCAAGGTCCAGGAAAATGAAGCACATTATTGCTTATTTATTTACTAATTTCACCTCTTTGAATGCATGCATGCTCATAATGGCTTAGTCTATAAATCATTATTAAATGATCTTGACCATGAATCACCATTAATAAAGTGTAATTACAACCAACAGAGCCTTCATAAAAGCTTAATGGTGAGTAATTATTCGAGTGATATTAAAGAGCGAAACCAACTTTATATTTAGAAAAAAGTTGCAATGCGATGTAAAATGTAAATAAAAGCAGAATGCAATGATTTACAACTCATTTTAGACCTATATTTCATTCAATACGGTACAAAGACAAGCTGCTGCTCAAGAGTGCGCACTGCATCCAGACATTACGGTAAAAGGCTCCTCAGGTAAAAGTGCAGGTGACTGACAGGTGAGGGAGGGATCATGAGAGCAAAGGGAGGTTATAGACCGGATTATTTCATGAGAGACGCCGGCACAGGTATGGATGTGAGAGGCCCAGAGGAATATTAAGGTAAGTTAATAAATATTTATATATATTTATATAAAGCTATAGGCTGGATATATTACTGACTCGTGACTGATGTTTGTTAAGCTGTGAAACGTTACTTGGAAAATTCAGTTCACATTTGACATTTAGTGACCTCACAGTGGAGAAATAAGTTTTTACCTTGCTGCCGAATTTGAAGAGTTGTGCAAAATTACAATTAGGTTGTAAGTTCATTCAACACATCAGAGCAAATATTGTTTATGGGTTTGCAGGACCACAAATCCCTTAAAATGAAAATACATTTTACAAATTACTGCTGTTTGATATACAGTATAATATACAGTACAATATACAGTAGTTTAATATACAAAATGAATTCTGGCACTCTGTCCATTTTAACATGTTCAACAATTTATTTTAACCCCTTCACCAGCAGTGGTCAGTCAATAAACTCATGTCATGCAGTCAAACATTATTAAAATCTGCAAAACTGTATTTTAAATTCTATTTGAGATCCCAAAGTTTTTTAAATGAAGCTAATGTGTCAAGTTTAATTTGGGGGAAATGTGTATAAAATGTTGTGAATGACATCTGATGGAGTTGCACAGCCATCAAAAGTCACCCTCAGTAAACTCATGATGATGAAGACAATGGATAACCAATATTTCCCTTCCTCTAACCCATCAGGATATCCATGGAGCTGTGTGGTCCCAACATGAGTGAGAGTGGAGGCTCTCTGTGCCAGGTGAAGCAGCTTCCCTGCCACAGTGCCCCCCTTTGCCGCCTGCAGGCTGGTGGACACCACATGCACAACCTCCCCCAGGTCACCCACCAGCCGTGGGTCAACCACCCGGCCCCGACTACCGCCTCCAGCCCAGCCGTGGCCGTCCGCCACAGGGTAAATGGAGCCATGATGGCCAGTGGCAGCCAGGAGAGTCTAGCCTCCAGACTGGGAGAGGAGGCGGCGCTGGCCCAGGGCGCCTCCACGGGGAAGGTGTTGGTGACAGGTGGAGGTGGATACTTTGGGTTCAGGCTGGGGAGAGAACTAGCCAGTGAGGGGATGTCGGTGATCCTACTGGACATAAACAAGCCTCCCTGTGGTGTCCCTGATGGAGCAGTCTTCTGTCAGGTACAGGACAGTGCAGACCGACCTGATTCTGTTTTGTGCTTCTGAGTTTACGCCATGAAGTCCTGCTATCATGCTATATTTCCAATCTCTCCTGCATTTTACCCAATAACTTTGCCTTAAATAAGACAATTTAGCTCTTGCCAATTCACTCACAGTTTAAATGATTATTCTGCCATACAGCTGTGCTACTATTTTTTCTGGCATTAAACCCAGTAACACTGTCCCTGTGCTACAACCTGTGCAAACTGCTTGAAGCTATATGTTTTACCTGTAGCTTTAGTTTGGGTTATAGATGACATGAAATACACACTATGTGTTTCGTCTACCTTACACCGCTCTGTGCAGACTTGAAAATCAATTCTAGTATTTCCTTGCTCCAGCCAGTGTCAGTGTGTGTCTCTGGTTAGTCTGCGTGCAGGCTGGAAACAGACACAGGTGAGTGATCCGCCTCAGAGTGCCAGCTGCTGACTGGGTCAGAGAGGGTGGAGACATGATTCAGGTTTCACCTGCAGACCGCATGGCACACTTACCTTAATTACCTCTGTTTGTCATGGGGGAGTTATTGACTCCCCACGTGTGCTCTGAAGCTGCACAAACTTGTACCGCTGTTGTGTTGTGGATACACAGTAAATGTGCAAAAGTGTTGAAAAGCAATAATCAGTGAAGGACTTTCTGTCTCTGATGGATAGAACTAATTAAGATAAGTGTCCTCTGAATTGACATTAATTAATTGGGGCTATGTTTCTTCCTTTTTTTCTTACAGATTGACATCCGAGACTATTCATCCCTCTATAGGGCGTGTGAAGGGGTGGACTGTATATTCCACACGGCGTCTTACGGCATGTCCGGACCAGAACAGGTGACTTCCCCTCTGGTCTTATTCAGTATCTGTTCATCATATAATCATTCAAAGAAAAGTCACAAAAAACAGAGACTGTATGTCGTGAGGATGTTTATAGAATCATGAAGAGATGCAACTTGTAGAAAGTGTACTTTATTCTCTTCAGTGGCAAAATGAAGACATTCAAATATTTAATTTTCATTTGTTCAACCTATACATTCACCCAGAAAGACATATTGAGGAGTGACCGTCAAACACATAACACAAAAAGAAACACCAAGCTCCGAGCCTTTGTAAATCATTTTTGTATCTTACATCAAACTGAAGTGTATTTGTCAGGAACTGTCATCTCACATGATGACAACACAATGCTGTTGAGCATTTCTGTTATCATCCACTAACCCAAAGAAGCACAGAGGAGGTGAAAAAGAGGTGTGTATCAGCCACAAGATAGAAAAGGTGTAGTGACATTTTTTTTTTAAATCTTTGTGTCTGCCAGCTGAGGAAAGAGCAGGTGGAGTCAGTCAACGTTGGAGGGACCAATAACGTCATAAATGGTAAGGATACGTGAAACAATATTCTTATTTATATAGATAACACCAAACATCCCACATACACTCTGATGAATAAATCTCATTCTTAACATCAATAGAAATCTGATAATACTTTGCAATAATGATGAAAGCACTTTCACATGTGAAATTGCACTGGCCTCTTGTGTGTTTTTAATTAACATTTTCATTTCTCTCTCATTTCTATTTCTCTCTCTTAGTGTGTAAGGAGAGGAACATCCCCAGACTGGTGTACACAAGTACCATCAATGTGGTGTTCACTGGGAAACCAATAGAGGACTGCGATGAGGCCTCAATGCCACATGTGCCTCCTGATGTAGTGAGTGAAAAAACATTAATATTCAAACCATATCAAATGAAATATTGCCTACAAATGTCACATCCACAAACCTATCCATGAAAGTTGGATGAAGACCTCAACAAAAGCCCAACATTTGTAATTATCCCATACATTTCTGAACAAAGACAAAGACATTTTTGTCGTTTAATGCAACCTCCTTTCTTTCTGTTCTAGCACATCGACCACTACTCCAGAACTAAAGCGATTGCAGAGCAGATGGTCCTCTCTGCCAACGGGTGCTCCCTGAAAGGTGTGACAGGATCAGTGTGTGTAATGAGCATAATCACAGGATTACATGAAGAAGGGGACACAGTCAGAGGAGATTGCAACCCACAGCTTTTGGTTTCTGTGTTATAAGGAGTTTCTTAAAAGAGAATTGTTGAAGCAGTTGTTTCGAAACTCCTGTATACAATCCAATACAACACCAGTGACACCAGTTTGAGTTAAGAGCCAGACAGAACGGTGCCAGTTTGTATTGCAGCAGCTGTCCACGTGACCATTTTACAGTTTTCTGATACATTATAATGGGTTTCAAGTTCCTCTACATCCTTTACATTAGCAGGTGTGATGCCTCCTTCTGTGTAACCTGACACCTGATCAGTGACCATCACCTTATACATTCAATTAAGCTTAGAGCTAAGAGCCGGCTCATTATATAGCACATGTTAAAGTTCATGTATCTGCCACAGGAGGGTGACTTTTTTTTGTTCCACTGCGTCGGGCTAAAAGGTCTGTTGACACCTCAGACAGTGGTGGAAAGTACATATTATACTTTTGCTCTTCTGCACCTCAGTGGGAAATATTGTACCCCCACAGACCGAGTTGACAAGTATGGTTGCTGGTTATTTTTCACAGTAAGATATCACATTAAAAACACATTATATATACATTTACATACATACATTGTTAAATAGAGTAAACAAATATTTCAAAAGAACAAAGATTACAAATACATTTAAAAAAGTTTTTTTTTTCTTTAAAAAGTCGATGGCCCAAAACCTGTATATATTGTTCAGCATTCATGGTGCCTTCCCAGATGTGTAGCTACTCATGACATGGGATCCCCATATAATCACAGATATTGGCTTTTGAACTGTGTGCTGATAACAAGCCAGGTGATCCTGCTCCTTTATAGATGTTCCACGATTTCCAAAAAAAGGATGTCAGATTCTGACCACAGGACAGTTTTCCACTTCGCCTCAGTCCATCTTAAATGGCCTTGGGCCCAGAGAAGCAGCCAACATTTCTGGATCATGATTATACAGTATATGTTTCCTCTTTGCATAGTACAGTTTTAACCTGCATTTGTGGATGCACCTATGAACTGTGTTCACAGAAAATGGTCTTTGGAAGTGATTTTGAGCCCATACAGTGATTTCCACAATGTCAAGTCTGTTTTTAATGCAGTAATTGGTTTCAACACTTGATATGTTGTCTTTGCACTATTTTCAATTAAATATAGGCTTGAAATGATTTGAAAACCATCAAAATCTGTTTTCATTAACATATTACACAGTGTCCCAACTTTTTGGGAATTAGGGTTGTAGGGTTGTGATTATGCTGATACTGACCACTGTCCTAATTTGGCTTTATCTGCTACGCACCAACATGTTTCAAAAAACATGTGAATGTATGTATTCAGTGAAGGTTTAAATGCTCTCTTGTGAAGGCGGAGGCCTGCTGCGGACCTGTGTCCTGCGGCCTTGTGGCATCTACGGACCAAATGAGAGGAGACACTTTGAGAGAGTGATGGTGAGAGACTGACACAAAAACAACACATATACTGTATATATATACTATATACTTTATATATACTCTATATATATTGTCTTTTGAGCGAGATAACTTCCTTTTGTGTGGGTGGACCTGGAAAAAACATACATCTTGGAGTGTCTGAAGCCTCCCTGGCAGAATGTGCTCCTGTCTGAAGAGTTTACATTATTGATGGAGCTCCCCAGGCATCCAGTTACAACTGCCTTTTCTTCCTGTCTGTCCTCTGCGAGGCAGCAGTGCTGAAGGCTGCATGTGGCTGGTTGTGTTCTGGGTTACTGTCGGCCAGGACGGTTGACTTTTTATTGGCTGATTGTAGATTTCCTTAAACCTCAGTGGAGTTGAGTGGCGATGATTTGTACAAAATACACAACAGTACAACTGATTATCTCTCCATCTCTCTCTCACTCAGGTGAATGTGGAGCGTCGCCTGTTTATTTTCAGGTTTGGTGACCCCCTGGCCAGGATGAACTGGGTGCACGTAGATAACTTGGTGCTGGCCCACACGTTGGCAGCCGAGGCACTCACGCAACAGAGGAGCTATGTCTCTGTGAGTCAGGTCAAACACTCAGAGATCCATATGATTAGACCACTTTCCACAATAAAACCACACAAAAGATACATTTTTAAACCTTACCTTTTAGTTTCAGTCAACAATTTATAACTTGAATATTGCTTTTATTTGGCTGAAGATGACAAATCCCTCTATATTATTATTATTATTATATATTAATATTTCTTAGCCAAACCAAAGATAGATTATTTTCTGTTCTTTTGCAGAGTGGACAGGTCTATTTCATTAATGATGGAGTCTCAGTCAATCTGTTTGAGTGGTTGACACCGTTGGTGAGTTAAACATAAGTTTTGTGTTGCTCTATATTTTTCTCATTGTCAACAATTGCCATGAAAACATATTAACATGTATTACCTGTTAGCCAGAGCCTGATATATCTTGTTCCTCTGTGGTCACATGTTCATTCATGATAATGAAGCACTATAGTTTATTTTGACTAAATCCCACACACACACACACACACGCTGTTGTAAATACTCACACACACCAAATGTGAATTAATCCTCAGCTGAAAATAGTCCCCAGTAAATGCACTATTTTCTTTACTTTTGCAAAAAGTTACAGCATCCAGCCATTTTAGTAAATGACTGGCCCTTTTATAAAAAAATAAAACTATATATTTGCAAGATGTTTTTAACAGTTTTCACCCACAGTAGAAACAAATGGGGGTTTTTTGGCTTGAAGGCTGCAGACATGGTAGGGAAATAAGAAAGTATTGAGAGATGGACCGACACATTGTTAATTTTGGCCTTCTCATTGGATTTGTTGACAACAAAACTCCTGACTTGTTCATTAAAATTTCAACTATATTTTTATGCTTTAATTGAAATGCAATTTGTCAGAACCTAAATGATATTTACTTTCCTCTGTTTGACTTTATCATTGCAGTTTGAAAACCTGGGCTACACCAGACCGTTGATAACCCTGCCTGTGTCAGTCGTCTGTTTAGCAGGTAGCTCATTTCTCTTTCTCTAAAATTTGTGCACCTTTAAGATAAACCTTAGATTCATGTTGATTTTTGAGTGTCAATTCGAGTTGTTACTGACATATGCATGTTTTTCTTCTGTTTTCAGCCAACCTGGTAGAATATTTACATGTAATTCTGAGACCTGTGATAGACGTGCCTCTCCTCTTCACCCAGAGTGAGGTAATCATGCTTCTTTCTCTTATTCTGACCTGAGTGAACTAAGCGTGAGATGCATTATGGATCATGTCTATAGTGTTGACAGTTGTGTGAACATAAACATTTATATGAACCTACCTATCTGAAAGTCTTACGTGTTGGAGATAGGTTACCTGCTCTCTGATGAGTAGATTCTTATTTAAGTCTCTCCCACAACCGTGAAGACGGACTTCATTAGGGCGGGTATTTTCCTATCAGCCCCCCCCCCCCCCCCGCTCTCCCCCTCCCTCGTCTGATGCTATCTCTTGTGCATGAATTATGGAAAGCAAAATTGAGCCTTTCATGATTTCAAAAACAGTGGCAAATACTGAAATCCTGAATTTCTCATGGTAGCTGGTGACCTTTTAATACTATCTGATAATCTGAGGCGCTATTAAAGAACACAAGAATTGCATCAGGATGAGGGCAGTTTGCAGCAATCCTGCCTGGGGAAGCCTTTACGATGCATCTCAAGGAGCCTCCGTTGTGGCCTGTAAGGTCCTCATGAATGTGTGATGAGGCAGAAACCAAAGCTGAGCCTGTGGGCCTGCACCTGGAGCTCATTCTGTCAGACAGCTGCTGGCCGGGGATCGATGATTGTCCTGTGAATAAAACATAAACTGCTGTGGGTCAGAACAGGAAGTTCAAGATGAGTTTTACAGGAAGTGACCTCAGTACAGTGGCTGTTGCTATGGTGAGCATAGTCGGGCAGCGTCTCGGGCCGGGCTCGGATGATCGGGCTGACTCTCAGGTTAAGCCATCGTGTGACGTACAGAGGAGTGTTTTTCCTCTCGTATATAAATTCCACGTCTGCAGACACATTGGAGGAAGATGCAGTTTCAAATGTCAAACCAACTGTAATTTAAACATTGCAGAGAGCTGCATCGAGGCTCAGTGCTCAACTGTCTTTTATCTTGTGTCCAATAAGCCAAAGTCTATAAAAGCTGATACATCATATTACTCTGTGCCATAGAGCTCCAAAACTATTATAACACCAATGAAGCTCATTGTTGGTGATATATTCATTCATGATGATTAACATGAGTACATACATCATCCTGCTGCAGTAGATACTTGCTAGACCAAATGTGTTTTAATCAGCAGCTAAAAATATTCCCATCTGAGTAATGTTTGCTAATAATAATAATATATTTGTGACCTGAAAGAATTGCATCTTCAGTTAGAATGAAATGGCTTGAATATGAGTGTCACAAGGGAGTCGAAAAGCACTAAGGCATTGTTGGCTTTGGTCTTTTCAAGGGATTTGTTTACACTGAGAAAAATATACATATAAATTAAATCAACATAAAACTGCAAGAAAGATACATCCAATTCATTATCCAGTGTTAGGCACAGATGAAAAAATGAGGCAACAAACATTTTCTTGCTCTCTTTAATTTTTCTCTCAGAAATAATTTTTTACTGAAGTTGTATTTTGAATGCAGCACTTTTACTTTTAATGCAGTATATTTACATTGATCTATTTGTACCTAAGGATCTAAATATTTCTTCCACCACTGCTAGAAGGCACATTTTCTGTCCTTGGCGAGATATTAAAAAGGAGCACTCCATCACTACCACATTAAAAGCTACATACTTTATTAAAATATCATCCTGTATGTCCTGAATTCAGTAAGGTAATGCCTGTGGCAGCGAATGACTTTTTAATGCAGATTCATCTCAAGCGATGGAAAATTGAAAGCAGGGAAAAGGCCACACAAGATAAGCAAGACTCAGTTTGTGGATTGTAGTGTGTCTAACAATGATATACAAGTAGATCAATAAACAACAACCTGGCGTGAGTCATACAGCCAAACTAATTTTTGTACAATATGTGAAGCACTTTTACATCTTGAGAGAAGAACTGACTCATGTGGGAGGATGAAAAGCTTTAAAGCTCTCTCTCTAAAGTGTCCTGCCAGTGTAAGCCTGAACTCTTCTGTCACTGTGTGTGCTTCACATGCCGACACCTTATCCCCGAGAGGTAAGAAGATGCAGTAAGAGGAGGCATCCATCAGTCACAGGCTATCAGAATGTAAAACCACGTTTGCCCAATTGAGGTTAATCTGAACCATTAGCTTCTCAGTGTGACCTTTAACTTGGACTCAGCTTGAGTAGCTTCTAGTACTGATTTTGTGCCTTGATGAAAAATGTTGTGAGCTACATTTGCTCTATCTTCCAATGCAGCTGAGGAGCATAGCTGTGAGCCACACCTTCAAGATTGACAAGGCCCGTCGAGAGCTGGGTTACTGTCCGAAGCCCTACAGCCTGGTGGACTGCGTGGAGCAAACCCTGAAGACCAGAAGGCCTCGCTCCAGCCGGCCTCCTCTCAACCTCCCCTGGACGTCCCAGCTGCCCCGACCTCTCGTCCTGCTGCTGCTGCTGCTGGGTCTCAGCCTGGTGCTACTGGTGCTATCCAGCATACTCTGCCAGAGCTAAGCAACGTTCACTGGAAAACACTGGATGGACAGCTGCACAATAATCTGTTTCTTCTCACAAAGTGATGGATTATTCTCTCCGCATGTGACTCATTCATGAAACTCACCAGATGCAATAAAACATGGCCTAAAAATAAGTTCCCAGAATGTCAGGTTATGTAAATCCTCTGCTTCATTTTTCAGAGACAGTCATTTCTTCCAATTTTTTAAGGTTGGTATATGTGTGTCTGATTGCAAAATGATGAAACTACCAGGCTGCTGAAATGTATTACTTGTGTGAATGTTGTGAAATTCTCTATAGTTTGAAATTTCCAAAAAGAAATATATGACAAATATTTAAATTTTGACTGACTGTATTTAAAGCTTGCTTCCAGCTTCTATGATAAAGATTTTGTTGTGATTTGCATAGAATTTAATTGGTATTTAATTAGTAATTTTATACACTTTTAGCAATAAAAGCATTAGCGAGAATGCCAATAACAATTTTATATCCACAATAATACATTTATTATTTCCATCTCTGATTTACTTTTGTGAGGAAAAAGCATTATTTTTAGTTGAAAATCCTGTTAAATAAATTATAAGTGTGTCATATTGGAAAATGAATCTTGTGTTTTTTGTGCACATGCAGGCTGCCACAAGAGGGCGCCCTTGCACTATCAAAGATTTTCCCATGTATGTATGTATTTCTGCAGTGATTAATATACAAGTATATATATAATATGTTTTCACGGTCGGCTGTAAAGGTGAGTATAAGGTTAGTGTGTGGATTTGTTCTTGGATCAGATGTATAAAATGAAAGATTGCTGGCAGCGGTGGGATTCGAACCCACGCCATCGAAATGACTGGAGCCTAAATCCAGCGCCTTAGACCACTCGGCCACGCTACCACGGTCCTCCTATGGAGCAGTCTATCTTTAAATCGATACCATTTTTATTTGATTTGAAGCCTTTTCTTGACTTTATTAATTGATGCCGATCTTGCTGCTTTGCAAACAAGACACACACAGGACGTGAGACGGCTAACGTTAGCATGAGATAACAGAGACGTGTTGAATTGTTACTGCATCATTGACTAAACGTTTTGTGCGTCATACGTCATACGTGCTCGTTTATAGCTGTCGTATCACATGACGCTATGTAGCCAATTATTGAAGTCATCCACCTTAGCTGAAGCATGGGTATTACACATTGCAAAAAATACTGAAGTATTATTAGCATGACAAATACCGATTTTACAGAGAGAAAGCAGCAGAATTACAGGATCACATTTTTATATAATGTTGGATTATTTATGGATGAACCTTTTAAAGTTGAAACTATTTTATGTGATGTCAGGTGGTTTAACCTATGGCAATGAAAATAGTTTAAACATATATTCGTTTTTATATTGATTTTATCTAATGCATTAATATTAATGCCTGACAGGTTGGTCCTCCAAGTCATGTGGAACTGTAATTTTAGTTTGCACCCTTGCGTTTATGTTAAATGTAACACTTTCCACTATAAGTAGATTTTTCGCGCCCTTGCTCTCCCCTTTTGTTTCTGATCTCCATGGGAGAGGTAAGCGCTTTAGCCTCTGCTAATAAGTTTGTTTAAGTTAGCTTGTTGTTAAGTGAAGTTACGCAAGCTTACGTTTGTGTCTTTTTATTTGTTTAGGGGCACGGCTATTGACTGGAGGAAGTTTCTTGTATTTACGCTATTTTGTCAGGAGCCGGGAAAATTAAACGGAGACCACCTCCAAAGACATACTGGTCTGAGTCTCTCATTCAACACAAGACACAACGCAGAGTCAGACCCGACCGGTCCCAGGTACATACAGTCATTGTTAGTTTGAACACGTGGCTGCAGAGATCCAGAACCAGTCAGAGAGATGAGTGCATGGAGGATTTAATCTTAATAAGTGAACACACTGTGTATTTACTGTCACCATCGCCTTTATTCTGCCACCAACAGGTGGTTTTGGTTGGATGTTATATTATCATTAAATACAGGCAGATATCTTGCGTATAACTATTAACTTCATTAATTCACTTCTTCTGCATTGATTTGGACTTCTGCAAAACAAGCAAGCCACTATACATGATGCATCGTTCTAAGTAACTATTTGCTAGCTTGCATTCATTTACTGTTTGGCTAACAGCTATATATTTGACTCTTACTTTTACTCTTTTGGACTGTATCTGTATGTTTGTTAAATCAAAGTTGATGTGTTATGGGACTTAATGTTTGGCTGCTGATGCCTTGTTTCCTCCTGCCATGAGGGTCAATATAAGAAATGCCACAGCTCATTTATAAGCTCCTTTTATGAATGCAGTTCTTGCTACTGTACTAATTCACAATATGTTTGGTCAAACTCTGCTGATTGCCTTGCTGCTGTGTGCATGCTTATAGTCTTGCCAAGACCTGTCCCCTTTACCCAAGCGGGGTATGCAATCCCCCTGTTTGGAGGTTTAATGGATTTGGGGCGAGTTGAATGCAGGGCAGGGAAATCTCCGTTATGTAAAACCTAATTATGAAAAGAGACAAAAGCTCCATTAATTTGCAGAGTACATTGGGGGACGGAGGTCTGGAGGACTGAGGAGGCCTCTGGATTCTGCAGGAGAAAAAGTGTGTATGATCTGTTTCTATAACAAACTGCAGGACAGGTTGAAACGTCCCTGCACGCACAATCCATGTTGTGATCTCTCTCGTTATCAGCTTCACATGCATGCACTCATGATGCCAGAGTTGATGTCTCAGACGTTAGGACACAGAATACTCAACAGGCTCCTGCATCAATGCTTTTACTAGTTAGTTACAAGAAAAACATGTTAGTCTTCATGGAGGACACCTATGATCATACAGCAATGCCTTATGCAGCAGTATAAGTTTCACAGCTTCAACAGCACATTGCTAAATGCCTCTAGTATACTGTATTTCAGTACATCAGAACTGTCCATTAAGCATCTTTTTTCACATAAACATCATATCACATGGAAAGCAAAAGTAAAATGACAACCTCATAATGCTATTTTGAACTTTGATTTCCAGGTTTGACAGGTTAGTGAACATTATTGATTTTTCCTGTATATGACTCAGAGTTCCCATAATATTTTTAAAGGGCTTCTATTGTTGATCAACACAACCAGTGTTTCATAATAAGAGCAGGAAATGTCCTAGTCAGAAGAAATATTCAGACAGTTTGGGGTCAAAGAAATTGTGTATAAATGAGGGAGCCTTTCTTTTGTGCTATCATTTTCCTCTGTATTTTTTCATCACCTGTGTCAGACAGAATATTCGCAACCACAAAATAAGCACCTCAGTGTACATTTAATTTAACTTCTCACCTGAACAATCTGCTCTGCATATTTAGCAACAAAGAAAATAAATATAATTTATTCTTCTGCAAACTTACAAAACAAACAAAAAAAAGAATAAATAAAACAGAAAAAGTGATTCAGTCATAAAAAGTGCAGAGTTGCTGTGTGTCCTACTGGCATAGAGACACTTGTCAGGAGTTGGACAGACACAAAAACAGAAAGTACAAACCATTAAGAATAGTTTTCCAGTGTCCAATATTTCTCTGGTGACATGCCAATGACCCTCAACTGGTGAGCCAACTATTGCCAACTTACAAAAACCAACTTACATTAGCCGTTAAGCTAATTATCATAAACTCCTTAGTCTTTAGTTATTCCTACAGTTTTTCATCCTCTTACAACATTCCAACATTTCTTTTTACATAAGTCATACATAACAGCTACATCTCCAACTTATAATAATGCACAAACAATATTCAATGTGTGCATTTCTCTCACATGCGCCAAATAACAATATAAACACTGAATATGTTGAGGTGGATATAATACTCTTTGATTTAGAGGCCAAGCTACACACTGAAATATGCTTTTTGCTAGTTGATAGTACATATTCATCGAACAATAAATATCTCCCCATACACTAATTCTTTACCATCATAAAGTAGTAAAGAGCACATTGTCCCCATAGCTTGCAGCATAGTTGTTGAACTTTGGAATGAATTGTTTGTCTTATATAACAACACTTAATTTTTGATAAGGACGGAATAAAAGGAACAGTGACTAACAAAAGCATAGGTGCGTCAAAATGACAGGAGATAAGAGGATTGCAGCGTATGTCCGACAAACAGGGACTGAGTGTGCTTCTTACATCTGCACCCTCTGGATATTTCTATAGCGAAGCAGCCTTGAGGATTCTCCTTTGTCAAACAAAGCAAATGTCCCAGGATGGTGAATTATGAGATCATTTGGCAGTGCCCTGGGGAACATTGTCATTGACTGGACGTCTGTTCTCGCTGAGGTCCTCTTTGGTCTTTTGGATGCAGGTGAAGATCTCGTTGAAGAGAGCCTTGTACTCCGGCTGCTGGCCGTCCTCCAGAACCACTGTCAGATCAGACGGAGCAGCTGAGCTGGACAGCCGGCGGCGGGTCCGGCCGCTCACAAAGGGGCTGTTGGACGTCTGGATGCCTTTATGACTGAGCTCGTCTGTTGCCTGCTGGCACCGCCGCAGCAGTTCGTCATATTTCACCTGGACAACACACACATATTTTAAGGAAGTGCTGTGTCCTTCTTAAGAGTCTACATTATCAGTCAAGCAAAGCATTCAGAGAAACTCTGAAGATTGATAACAGACTCTGCAACAAACCCTCTAGTTGACAAAGGACAAATACTTTCTGTTTCTCATTCATGTACTGTACCATATTGACATAAATACCTGCAGTGCGCTGTACTGTGCATCCACCTCATTGAGCAGAGAGATGCCCCTCTGTTTCACCGCCTCCGTTCGCCTTATACACAGCTGCTCATGAACACGGCGGATCTCATCAGGGTTCGTCGCTCTCAAAACACTGTCGCTGTTACACCTCTGCCGGCTGTATCTTCTCTGCTCCTCATCCTTCTCTACCTTCTCCATCTCCTCCTGGCCCGGGCTGGATCTTTCTTCTGAGGCAAAGAAAACTGTATCAGGCAACAGCAGCTGATCCAGTCTTCTGGCACTGGTGAGAGTGGAGGGGACAAGTATTTTGAGAAATGATGCCTGTTACAGATCCGTGCTGTATATCTCCAGGTGTCCATAAAAACAGAGCCAAAACAATTTGACAATTTGAATGTAGTCCAGGTCTACCTGTTGGCACGGTCAGCGCGCCACAGAAGCCGCAGCTGCTCCACTTCGGCCTCCAGCTCCTTCTGTCTGGCCCGGCAGCCTTCCAGCAGGGCCAGCCGCTGCTCCAGGCCTCTGTTCTCCCTGACTGTCACCTCACTCTCCTGCTCTGCAGCCTCCCTGCGGCTCCGTTCCGCAGCTATCTGGCTCTGAAGTGCCTGGACGGAGCGCTGGAGAGCTGCGTTCTCCTCCTCCGGGTCCTGTCGATTGTCTCGATCATAGAAAGACCTGTGCGGAGACCAGAGTCCGTCCATGTGCAGACTGTCGTGGGCTTGATGCCTGAGTCAGAACGAGGCAATTACAATGAATGTGTGAAATATCACTTTCGGGATAAATAAATGTGACACTGACAGAGGTGTACTTCCCTATCCCTAGTACTATCTACAGTTTCAGTTTGATTCACTCACCAAGAACTCTATTAATAGTGTCCACAAAATCCAGATTAGTGAAGCACTGAGTCACTTTCAATTATTACCATACATACAAAGCAGTGAAGCTTTTTGAGTTGTAGTGTAATTTGGGGACTTCCTTTGCCCTGGGTTTTACCTTTGAGGCTTTGTTATACTGAGAATTTAACATACTGTACTTTAATATGCTATATTTTTGTACCTCTGACTTCATTGTTTCCCCCGACTACTCAAACAAAACTACACTCTTTGGTGCTGCCATGAAAAATATTCTGCATATATAAAAAAGATCTGCATCATAATTAACACATTTTCTGCTAATGTTAAAAATGTAAATGTAGTCAGATTTTTTTGTAACACAAAATACACCTCTGTTCTCTCCAAAGCACACCAAACAGGTAGCATGACATGTAGCGAGCTGAAGGAGTGATATGTATTAGTCAGTTGCTGACAATGTGCAAGGATTAACTTCCACCTCCTTTGGATTATGTCTAAAGGAGGAGGTCTGGTTTGGCTCTGGGTGACCTGTAGGTGTCTAGTCAGTGTACAAGGAGCTGAGACAGCACTGCTCTGAGACTAAGAGAAGACCAGACAACAGACAGGAGCTCTTTACTATTCAGATGCTTTCAGCTACTCATCATTTCTTTTTTTCTCATGTAAAGGTGCAGGAAAGACACACCATTTAACCATGTCACCCTCGAACAGGCAGATGTACCTGTATATGTTTTCATTAATTCTTAAAATTCCCAAGATAACTCACTGTGGCCTTATCTCACAATACTGTCAAGATCTACAATGTAATTTCCCCAGTCACAGTGTGCAGTTCTGCTATTATCACTGTACAGCAGAACATGAGCAATGACACACACTCATGCAGTACCTGTCATGGTGCAAGTCATACAGCTCTTTGAGACATGACACACTCTGTGCTCCGAGGCTGCGTCGCTGCTCTGCCAGATCTCTCTTGTTTCGCTCTTCCTGGGCAGCCTTTAGATCCTCCACCTGAGTCTGCAGGTCCTCCATGTAGGTCTGAAGCCCTTCAATGGCCTCTGTTAGACTGAAGGGGAAAGAAGACAAAAACAAATGTGACACTGAACTTTTGCACTTAAGCAAATATGAAAAATACAATGCATAGACTATTATCTTGGGTGAATAATTATGTAAACTATGCATTAAAAAGCAAATACACAGAGAACTGGTAGACCAACCTATGGATCTTCTGCTGGGCCAGCCGGTTGTCCTGCACTAGTCTGTGGTTGCCTTGCTCCAGATCCCTGGCGGCCACATCTAGCTGCTCATACACTTTGGCATGCTGGTCGTTCATCTGACGCAGCAGGTCCACCTGTTTGGTCAGGTACTGGCGAGCAAGAGAGGGAAAAGACAAAGATTTAGCTTCATTTGTATTTCTGAGGTTAGTTAGATGACATCTTAAATGAATTCCATGTGTAGAAATGAAATAATCCATCAATTATTGGATTAGCCTGCAAAGGTCAGGTAAAATTATTGTATATTCTCCATTGTATTCAACGTGAGGCTGTTTTTTTCTGTTTAATATGATTGTAAATTAACTATTTTTGGGTTTGGAACTGTTGCAGACAAAATTAAACATCTGAGGATGTGTGTCTGACTTTTTTTTTTCATTTTATTCTAATTGATCGTGAAAGTGAAAACTTAACACCTTTGACTAACTTTGTTAAAAACTTGTACTAATACATTCTGAGTTCAACTAAATTACTTTGCCTAGTAGAAATCAATGCAACTATTTGTTGAGTGCAGCATTAGAGCCATGGATCACACATTAGTGCCAGAGCAGTGTCAGACACTGCATGAGGATGAGGGTCAGCAAGATGTATAGGGATTACCATATCAACCTTGATAAATCCTCAAGCCACCGGCCCTCTCAATGCTGTAAACAAATTAAGGCTCTTATCTTTGTTGACCTCCTGCGTGCCATGTCCTCGAACACAAATAGATTGGTACTGTCTGCGTATGCCAAAATTAAATGTCTGAGCACTGAAATATAAGGCCTATTTGTTTTTATTTATAAGCTTGACCTGAAAATCTAATAGTAAACCAAAATCTCTGCTCTGCTGTGTTGAGGTAGGCTGACAGCCAAAACAGTTCAGAGAGTTTGCTTATCTTGTATTGATTTAGGGAATATATGAATAACACATGAACATTTTGTAGATAAAGAGCAAAATCTTAATCAGAATCTTGGTTGCTTGATAAATGTCCAAGCGAAAGGTGGAAAGGTGGCAAATAAGCTGGTGAAAGTTTTCCTATAATTAGGTAGACGAACATCCTGCCAGGGACGCACTGTGCCAGGGCTCACTAGGTCAGACTGGTTGGGATTAGCTTTTACTCCATCCTGTTTAAAGCTGAAGCAAATTCGCTATGATGCTTCCCTTCCAATGAAAGAGCCTTTCAGATCCCACAACATGAACTTTTATCAATGAATCCCTCTGTGCTCTCATTCATATAAAACCTTGTATAAAAATATGTTTTGCATGATGAAATACATTTGCCTCACTCAGAGAGAACTGCTGGAGCCCCAAGAACTTGGATTAGTTCCTTCCTAACATTCATCACCTCTATCTCTTGCAGCTGTTCCTGGTTGGTGGAGTACATCTGCTGCATGGCCTGCTCCAGCTCATGGTTCCTGTCGAGGAGGGTTTTCCCCAGCGCCGCTGCCAAATGGAGATCTGTCAAAACACAGGAAAACATGTAAACACAAGATACGGGACACATTCAATGCCCAAACACAGACAACGGATAGAACTAGATGTGTGTAAAGAGTATAAACACACACACACACACAGACACTTCATTGTCTCATAGTATCTGGCACTAGTGAATGACCTCGGAATCTGAGGCATGCCTTGGAATCTCCTTGCGACCCTTTCTCCCACTAAATTCTCTCAATTTCTGGAACTTATCCAGCAACAGTGTTAACTGGTCCTTGGATGTGAAGTGAAGCATGTCTCATGTGGGAACTACTAGAATAACAATGCAATGAAATCACACAATAAGCAGAGTATGTGCTATGATTTTTCAAATGTGTCATTTAGCAGCCAAACAGCAACCTCAAGTCCAAAGTCCTTCGAGTTAGTCACAGAGAAGATGCTGCATAAATATTTATCCATCATGAAGAAGGCTACAAATCCCTTCCTAAATCTAGAAACAGCAGAGCATTTTCAGTTGTGTTCAGCTCTACTGTGGAATGTGGCAGGAAGTCTTTCCTGCCTGCTGCCATCACTGCTGCCTCTGTGCCGGGACTGTAGCACCAAAGATTGGTGCCAGGGCTTTTAATCAGAGTAGTAATTAACCAAATGAACAACTCTATTCATTATTTATTTCATCTCCTAATTACTTTCTTCATTGATTTATCACTTCCTAAAATATGTCAGACAATATTTTAAAAATGGCAAGCATAATTTGCCAGATCCTGAGGTGATGTATTCAAGTTGCTTATGTTATCTACTCCAAAGATATATGGCATTTCAGCTTGAAAAATTACTGAAACTGATCATCAAAGTAGCTGCTGATTTTTATTTATTTATTTATTTTTGTCAACTGAATCAACAAGTGTTTAAAGTTCAAGTTTAAAATTTCTATATGAATGCATATTACATTTAATAATCCTCCCATTTAATATACTGTATGCAAGCACAATCCATATCAGGGCATATCAGTATATGCAGTACTACTGGGAATCATAATTATGCACTATACATTCAATACAAATTAGAGTTAAGTTCTAGTTTTAGTTTCTGTCTGTTTTATATTTATCCAAGTTAATGCTTATCATTGCTATATTTATTTCTTACTTCAGTTTTCCTTGTGACTTGGAAGTTGTAATTTCAATTTGTCTTGGGAAATAATAAAGCACTCCATTTACAGATATGTCTATTTATCTCAAACCCACTTCAGTTCACTTTTGTTAAGTGCATGAGAAAACAATGAACACAGGAGCTGTGACAGCCTCAGGAACCCCAGGCACAGCTTTTACCTCATGACTACTGTGACTCACAAGACAACACACTTCAATCTCTTGTGTTCAGACTTGTGATTATTTAAACAAAACCTAGATGATCACCAACAATACTCTAATTTTTTTATTGATTAACAGCAGTGTGATAATAACTCACATTAATGTGCTGTCTGTATGACACTGTCTCCGGAGTAATAACACATCAGCCCACACAGACAGAGTTCAGCTGCTCTTACCTTGTTCCAGATCCTGCGGGTCAAACCAACGATCTTCATTCTTTTCAAATTCCTCCTCCAAAATTATGTCGGTCAACATTTTACACCTGACAGAAAGTTGACAAAAGTGGTGTGTGTTAGTTTGGCAGCTGTCCGACTTTCACCTCCGTGTGTGCAGAAATGAGAGCTACATCCTCCCGCTGCTGTTTAAGTCTGTTGTGTTCAGCAACGTGGCAAATCTCTAATACACACTAACATCCGGTAGGTGGCAGATATATCGGTAACTAATATAGAAGAGAATAATTTAACTTTATTTTAACTGAATATTCAACTTAAGTCTTAACTCTATTAACAGTCTACAGGAAAGACAAACAGTTATATATTTTTTAAAATGTTTTTCTTGTCGTAACTTCCTGCTTCCGTTGGCTGTCTTTTTTTGCCGGCGAATCACGAAGCAGCGAGTTGAACTAAAGAACTCTTTTGGCCAATCAGATGTTTGTTTGTTAAGTTCAAGCCCCGCCTCACTGACAGGCTCGGAAATCGAGTTTGACAAGATTTCAGGTTAGTTGGGGTGAAATTTTGTTAACATGACCAACCTTTCGCAAACACTCATTGAGTCTGTTTAAAGAGGAGTAACATCGTGACATGTTGGCATCATGAAAATGAGACAGGAAGGACAAGAAGCTCAGGACTGAACGTTTTTTGCTCTTAGATATTGATCAATTCCACTATTTTTGCTAGCAGCAGCAGCAGCATTTTTTAGCAATGCCAAACAACAACAGCGTAAAATAGCTATTGCAAGGGACGGCATTTCCTCGATCCAGCTAGTTAGATCGACAAGAAACTTGGTCGTTAAGTTACCTGAACTGTCATGGCCGAGAAACCTGTCTCAGGTGTGCGAACCGGAAGAATGAATGTAGGCCGACATTTGATCAACTTTGGGGTCAATCCTGCAGCTCTGGCTTATGCTATGACTACACTGGGATCTGCCATGATAAACAATATATTCAGCTTCTACTATGTTAAGCTTTTTGTCAATAAGTACAAGATATCAGAGGGAGCTTTCCACCAGTCACAGGTGAGTATATTATTGTTGTAATAATATTATATTATTACAACCAGCACTGCTCCCAATAGACTATACATTATGTCATTACATCTGTGTCAGTTCCATTCACTGTGCAATATTTTTCACTGTGCAATATTTCATTTCAATTTTAATATTTCATAGCATCATAATTCCAGCCCATAGTGTATATAGTAATTACATTTTTCTTTTAGCCTGTTTAAATTGTTCTTTCTTACTATTTAACTGCACTATCACCTTTGCTGCTGTGCAATGTGAATTTCGCTCTCTGTGGGAAGAATAAATGTTTCTCTTATAACTCCCCACAGGTGGTGTTCATGGTGTGGAATGCAGTCAATGACCCTCTCTTCGGCTACCTGCAAGACAATTCCAGGGTGCCCTGCTGCTCTCAGCGGCGTCTCTCCATCCTGTATGGTGCTCCCCTCTACACGCTGACTTTTCTTCTAGCCTGGTTCCCATGGCGGTCCTACAGTCCCGGTGACTGGCTGAGTGGCTTACACTTGATGGTGGCACTGTGTGCTTTTGATGCCTTGCTGACTTTTGTGCTGCTGGCACAATGCGCATTGTTTGCAGAGATTTCCAGCCAACATCAGAACCGACTAAGACTTGTGAAGTACAGTCAGGTAAGGACTTTGAATACTAAACACTGCCTCTGTCTTTCTTCTGCATGCCCCTGAGCCAGCAGGTTTATTCTCCATCCTTCTCATATCCTCTGCCTTTTATTTCCCAGGTGGCCTCTCTCATCGGCTCCTCCAGCGTCCTGTTCTGTGGTGTGCTGTCCAGAAACATGGAGGACTTTGCGGCCTTCCAAGCCTTCACAGTGTTGATCGCTATCCTGAGCTGTGGCTGCATGCTCTATACAGGCTTTCATAGTGAGAGCCGCTTTGACAACAAAGGATCAGAATCGGGTGCAGCGTCTCTTGACCAGACCTCCCATCAATCAGCAGTTACCTTCTCCAAGTTGAGAACTTTGACTTGGCAAATCCTGATCAACAGGGACTTTCAGCTTTTTGTGCTCATGAACTTCTTCCAGGTTTTCATGTTAGCTTACTTGAATAATTTTACCATGATATTTGCTGAGCACCTGATTCCTCCAGATGTGCTTCCATGGCTGGCCAAGAGCATCATGTACGGAGCGGGATTCATCTGTCCACAGGTACTGTCCCACAGTTTCTTTTACATACAACAAAGCTCATGAATACAGTAGAAACCCACTCTCCGACCCTCTCAAATTTCAGAGCTTTGTACAAGCATCTGAATACACCAACAAGGAAACACTTGATGTACCACTTTATCATATCCTACTTTGTATTTATGTATTCCTGACCTCTTGCCTCCATCCCAGCTGTTGGTATTAAGCTGTCAGGGTCTCCTGCATAGTCTTGGCTACTACAGGATCATTCTCTTCACCTTCTATATTGAGGCTGGAATGGCAGCTGTCATGCTAGCACTTGGTCCTCAGCACTACTATATCCTGGCATTTTTCCTCACCATCAACATGTAAGAGGCTAAACAACTTTTAACATTCTTACTAATGTGGCTATGCAATGACTCCACTTTGACTGAATTCTACCTACACTCTCTCCTTTGTCTTCTATGCAGGATCATAGTCCAAGCAGCCTTCAGTCTTTTTGGCTTGCCTTTGGCTGACATCATTGACACAGATCTGCAGAAGTACAAGCGCAGGTATGGAAAAAAAAGAAAAGAATGATTAGCAGCTCAGTCATCCCTCACACGTGTTTTTTTCCCATTTATAATTAAACAAATTTTTGTTGTGTGTGTGTTTTGTTTTTTTAAAGTTCCCCTCTCTCCTCCATGGTTTTTGGGACAAATGCTCTGTTCACTAAGCCAGCTCAATCTCTGGCCCCTATGATAGTGCTTAATATCCTCAACCAATATGGATATGAACAGCTGAAGGACGCAGCAAGGGATTCAAATCCAAGGTACACAGATTTCCTTGCTTCTTGACTCAAAATTTGAGCCAAACCTAATAAATATGATACTATTCACTATAAAAAAATGTTTTAAATGAAAGTGTGACACTCACTTTTCTTAAAGACATTTAGGATCATGTTATCACTCTTCTTCATTTCAAGCAATCTGCCTCACTTGCTCAGTTTTAGACTTCCACTGTTTTCTTTTCAAACATACGCACTCGCACACATGCAGGCACACAGGTTGCTATTTTTACAGTTTCAAATAATAGTGATAACAGTGTCATAACAAAATTCCCCCTTGTTTCCAGCGCCCTGGAGAACCTCCACAGCGTCATGTTCTACTTGGTGTGTCTGGTGCCATTGTGTGTTGCTGCTGTGCAAGCCCTGGCTTGGAGACCATTTTCCATACGCAATAGTCACACTGTGGACTCAAAGTACATTGACAACTAACAACTTGAATTTTTGCAGCATTCACATGAAGCTGCTTTGTATTTCTTCAACTGGAAAATTCTTTATTGCGTGTCTGAAAGCCTGGTGATTCCATAACTAGCCCTTTACTAACTCTACCTGTCTTTGCAGAATAACTTGACAGCTGGACCAAACATAGCAGGGACCATGGTTGTTAATGTTAGACACTTTGTCCCGGCGCTCACCTTAGCAGCTAATCAGAAGGCATGAGAAAAATACAGCCTATTCTTAATATAGGAACTGTACTTGAAACTGAATGTAAATTAGAAAGTAGCTACAGAAAGTTTCAGAAATTGTCAAGCAACATCATAAAACAGTCAGCTCAAGAAGAAGTGATACATACCCGTACAAAGTGTAAATAATATTACTTTGTATATATACTTTGTAATTTTTTGGTTATATCGTTAAGGGCTTTGATTGTAATACACACAAAAAAGACATTACAGTTGAGATCTGTAATTTTCTTTCTGTAGTGTCTATAGTGGAGAAAAACTAAAAGCACTCCATTTACACTGGTTACACTCCATAGTTTCATCATTTAAGCAAATAATAGAATATGAAAGAAAATGTCAGAAACAATTGATTGGATTTTACTTTATTATCAGAATGTTTTTTCTGAAATTTGTCATACAAAAGAAATACAGTGTTTCATATACACAGCGTTTAACCAAACAAAACAAATACTACAAACATATTACATCTGACATTATGAATAAGTGGCTGCAGTGCAGTAAATTTTGTCATATTTTGCCGTCAAACACAGGCAAAATAACAAATTGCAGTGCAGTAATTCAACTTGATGATCTGATGAGTATTTACACCTGTGGGGCCTTATACAGACTTGTGTACTTAATTCATATCACAGCTTCTAATGTGTAAAAAAAAGTCCACACAGACATGTAACAATTCTTTTATTTTATAGGTAATACAGTCAGGTATAGGCAAGTCAATACTAATAGTAACTAGCTGGATTCTCTCTGTGGTAAATTAAAGTGAACAGTGGAAATATAAAAGTCTTTGAACAGAGTATGACTCAGCAATATGCCTCAAACACATACCAGCCGGTTAAATGTTGCCTTACTGTACATTCATTGAGAGTTGATGATCACTGCAACAACAACAATTCCACCTTTACTTTCTTAGTTTAACCTTGTCTACTGTGAGCTGTACTGTATTATATGTAAGGTCATTTGTCATGTGCCTTTTTGTCGTTACATTTTTTATAATAATCATCTTCCAATTACATCTGACTGTGAACTTCTCATTTTGGTTTCCAAAGTTTCTGATTAAAAGTGTGTGTGTACACACTACAGCTATGGCCAGAAAGAAATGTAATGATATATGTTTACGAGTTTGTGATTTCTTAATGTGTTGAGAAAGTGTTGGTCAGTAAAAATAATCATGTATAAACTTACTGTATTTGCAATCTTGCACACTTGCTCTTCTGATTTCCACTTTCATTAGTGAACAACGGGATCTGTGCATCCTGAAAATGTAAATTATAAGTGCTATTTTCTCTGTATTCCTGAAAGTACAGTTTACTTTTTTCTATGAGATGCCTTATTTTCCTGAAAATGTGGAGACATGAAATTGATTAATTAAAATCATGTGACTACATCTCTGAATTGAATTGGATTTTTCCCCCCTCAGTTTATTTGTTAGGCGCTCCAATTCCAATCAACAGTATGTAGATAAAACTACAAATACCATAAGAGAGGGCTATCACTGGTGAAACCCAAAAAAACTGGAGAGAGGAAAAGAGCAGTGACTCGGGACCTTTGTTGTGGTTATGTCTCAGTTCATGAGAAAAGGTGAGCAAGCATGCAACTCCCTTCCACTCTGTTGACTTGCTCATTTCCTCTGTCACATAGCTGCATCCTCCATCAGGAGTTTCATGACTTTGGAATTTCCTCTTAGTCAGGATGACAGCAGTCTAAATCTGTCAATTAGTATCACTGAATGACACTTAGACATTTTGATAGATGTCATCAGTTGAGCCGTTTAAGTCACTGTTTGCAGCCTGCAAAAAGATTAGATTTCCATTGTAGTTGGTAAAACAGCAAATTTTCATTTTAGACAGAAACTACACATGCTTATGCTGAAACGTTAGCTGTGAAATGTCATGCTTACTCAATCTGCTTGTGACTAAATGTAACATGCTGCAATCAGATTTACCTCAACTTGAGATTGGTTTCTGCTCTCAGTTTGATCGCTTCTCTCCACGTTGCCTCTTCTGTACATCTCTTGCAGAACGTCACGGAATTGTGTTTTTGTAGTTGAATTATTCTGTGGAAAGTTAAGAAATTTATCATGAAACAGATATTTGGATTCCTTTTCTTTATGTAGAAGAAATGCTGGCGCTTTGTCATTCATGGTGTTGTAAGAGCCTTTTCTGGCCAGGAGTTTTCAGAGGCATTGGTTCCTGTTCCTCTTTTCTCTTCTGTTGGTTTTTCCCCCATGTAGTAAACAGAAATTGAAATAGAAAATCAGAAACATATTTACAAACCCATTCAGTTGTGCGCATTCTTCTGCAGATGCTCATATTGCAGCCATACTGGAAAAGAGAGGGACAGGCAAATTTCACATCAGTCCATTTTCAGTCTTGTTTGCATGGACTCTGATAGATCTTAACATTTAAAATACACCTGTCTGCATTGTTTACCTTCTTTACAATAAATGTCACTATTGTCAGGCTGTAGATGGTCAAGAGGACAAATGACACCCACAGAAGAATGTTCCTCACCATTATTGTAACTTTTTCTGAAAACAGAAGAAAAGCTGTCTCAATTCATCTTAATCAACACATCCAAACATCTGTGCTTGACCTTTCAAAGCAGTGTTCTCTCTTACCTCTCACTACAAGAGTTGTACCCATCCCTACATGCTGAGCTCCGCGTGCCGGGTCTCCACGCGATGTTGCAGCACAGTGGTAGATCCCACTGTCATTAGCATGAAGTGACTTGATGTGTAAAGATCCACCATCCAGCATGTATTTGAGAGGATTTCTGAGAGACTTCAGACGAAGATGGGACTTTTCTTTGAAAGAAAACCACTCATACTGCAAATCTTTGGCCGAACAGTGTGAACTGACGGTACATTGGAGAACAACACTTTGTCCTGTTTTCCGCCAGATCACCCTGCTAGGTTGTGATAAGCAGCTCTTGTTTTCTTTCATGCTCTCTGGAATGATAGAATTGAACAGATTTAGTATCTTCCAGCCCAAAACGTTTCAAAGAAGTTACTGAGCTTTTGTTGAGCAAACGCTGTGATGCCTAATGTGGAACAGTTATTTCCCTGAAAGTATTATTCCCTAAAGGAGCGATGTCCATAATGCTTGGAAATATGTGACAAAGACATCTTACCTGTTACTGGCAGGTAGGTGAGCAGAAGAGAAAACCAAAACAACCACTCCATGTCCGTCGCTTGACAGCTTGTGAATGATCTCACTCTTCCTTCCATGAGGCTAAATGGCTGACAACATGGGAAGTGGCTTTATTGCACTTCCTCAACACTTAGTTCCTGCTTATTTTTCTGGCCTTTGTAGCTTAATAGTAGAAATATGGGTTTTGCATGAACATGAGGCATTTCAGTGTGTTACAATATCATATGTCATAATATCAAGTGCATGCAGATTTAATGCTTCAGATTTAACTATTACACATAATCGCGTGGTCACAGCAAAATTTGTGTCACTGCAAAAAGGAAACCACAAACAGCCCCATCACCCTGTTATTGCCTAATGTGAACTGCATTTCTGAAAATGTAGGAACAATTATAGCATCAACTCAAGGTGATGGAGCAGTTTAAGAAAGTGTAGGAAAGTTTCTGATGTGTGGTTAGAAATGCTTAGACAGCAATGTGCAATCTAGGGAAATGGTGACAAGGTTGAAACTGTTCACTAAAAGGGAAATAGGCAATAATGGAGCATGACTGTGAGCAAACCTATTTAAAGGCGGGGGGGGGGGGGGGCTAAGTATCTAGTTTTGGTTTGATTAAAGAATGCATACACAGAGAAATCACATAGAAAAAACAAAATATTAAGAAATGTTATATTAGTATGTTTAGTTAGTTTGTCATGGCCACATTAACCTACAAGGGGGTCAAAAATGAGCTGCCAGGCCTCTTTACCCCCATCACACCCTTTTCTGGTACTGAGTCATAATTTGATTTATGGTATGATTTTTGATTTATATTGTTTGATTGATGTAGATTTTGACACAAAGGTAATCCTTAAGACAGAGCTTAAAATTGGGTATTGACATCTCTCTGACCCCTTCATTTGTTTTGTTGCTCCTGTTGAAGTGGGAGAAGTTACACTTTCATCATTCTTATTGGTTTGTGTAGTTTGGTAACCTCACATAATTCATCATTATGAGACACTTGTAATCCCCAATGTTACTTTATGCTTTATTTATATTTATTATACTTTATTATTGTGCACCATCACTTTTATTGTGTTTGCCATTCCTAATTATTTTACACTTGCTTAATTAGAAATTTGAGGTACTTGTACTTTAGAGTATTTTCTTCTTTTTTTTTCCCAACTGCATTTCAGAGGGAAATACTTTAGTTTCAGCACATTTATCTGACAGCTTTACAAACTATGAATTTTTACACAAAATATATGAAAATGAGCAAACAAAACTGGAATTATTAGTCATCTAATCAATTGACAGAAAATACAATATTATATAAATTCAAATATTGCTTATTTTATATTATTTATATTTATACAAATCTGTTGAACATTTAGATAATTGCCTAGTTAATGCTGGTATCAAGAATATAGTTCAATGCTGTTAAAGTCCTGGACCCACCCAGGCGCATGTTCCTTCTCTTTCTCACAGGGATCAGGTTTTGTGGGCGGATCTTCCCCTGCTGCCAATCAGATTCTGGCCCAATCAAAACCTCCCTGTGTGTTTTCTCCCGCCCCCTTCCACGTCGACCTGCACTCTCGCCATATTTTCAACCGTGTGAATCTCCGCATCCCGGTTTGCCACCAAGTTGAAGAGGAGAAGCGATCACACGAAACAGCATTAAGTGTGAGACGATCTGCTGTAAAGTAAAAAGGGACATTTGCGTTATCTGCGTCCGTTATTTCATCCTGCAACGATGAACATCTTCAGGCTGACAGGGGATCTCTCTCATCTGGCTGCTATCATCATCCTGCTGCTCAAAATATGGAAAAGCAGGTCATGTGCAGGTGAGCTCGAGCTGTAATCTTTATCGCACATGCTACAATGTGAGTTCCATAACGTTACTGATTAACTTTACTTCCCTTTAATCGCTTAAAATGTCGTTTTAGCTTTGCCTCTGCAAGCTCCAAGCTAAGTTAGCTAACGTTAGCTACATGCTAACGTTTCCCCACTCATTCATTTGAGTCAATGGGCTAACTGCTGATAACAGCTAGAAACTACTGCCTCCACCTAATATTGCTGTTATTACTGAAATATATATAGTTAAATATTTAAGTTATTGGCATTAATTTACAAAAATATCGTAGCATCATTAACTTTGAAGGCATTGCTAGTGTGAGTTAAGTATGTTAGCTAAACTCTGGGTTGAGGGAGTGTGTAGTCAGTGAGGTGCCTGCTGTTTTGTAGATGAATGAGCAAATTAATACAACAGTTATCATAAATTTTGAGGGGATTTCGTTTTGTAAAGTTTCACTGTCTTATTTTGGCCTCTCAACATATCATTCATCCATTCACTCGTCCTGCTCTGTTAATTTGGGGTTTGGTGCTCGATTTTTTGGTCTGGCTTCTGACGTGGCGTTCTAGAAGGCGCTACGGAAGTAGCTAACCTGCTAAACAGTATATTATATTATTATATTACTTTTTTGAAAACGATGCTGAACGTCTTTTAAACACGTATTACATCACCTTGAATCACACGGATTACAGTGATTTCTGCGGCCACAGTGCTGGATCTTACTTGGGTTAAGAGCTGTGATTGGCAAACAAAGGTGGAGGGTTGACTGTAGGTTCATAGTTAAAGGTTATGTTAGGTTAGAGCTCATGGTAATGGTATGTACATATATATGATGGTTAAAACTCATAGATTTACCTCACAGGACTTTACAATCACAAACAAGATGGATCCTCTATCCTTAGACCCTTGATTTGTATAAGAGAAAAAGATTAATGGCATAAAAAGAAAAAGCCTCGCAAACCCCAGATATTCAATACATGTTGTGTATTTGGAGCAGACAGAACAGTGGAGTTGCATTGTGGAGAAGCAGAACAACAATGGGAGGTAAATAAAATGCATACATGGAGAACAAGAATATGGATCAGAACATACATTGTGCAGTGAGTGCACTGCCGACCAAAACCACCTCCATGTCCTGAAGACCTGCAAAGAGGACTTACTATACACATACTGCAGAGCATATCGTTCGCACAGAGGAAAGGAGAACACCAAGAAATGCAGTGAGAGGGTGAGGCAGTTATTGCAGGCTACAGTGATGTGTGAACAGTTATAAGCAAAGATGGAGAAAACACTCGCTCAGTCTCTTGGGGGACTGGGACCCACTTATCCTTTGCAGGCTTGCGGATAGCATGGAGACTATCCGAGCACAAATTAGGTGAGAGCGAGGATTCACTTTGGACAGGTTACCACTGCACCACTCTGCCACCCTGTATCCATCTGTATGACTCTTTTAGCATGTTAAGCTTATTTTCAAGGGAAAAACAGAAATATTTATGGCATGGTTACAATTAGGTAAAGGTGTTGGAGGGATGTCCATCTCTGCCTGTTAGAGACTGTTGATTGGCTGTGATCAGAAATGCATACATGTCCAGAGAGAAACCTGTACGAGCTTTGTGTTGTCTTGTGATGCCCTATGATTTTTAATGTACTATATAAATGCAAGAGCACACATTCATGCACTTGAGATGTTTTTGTGCTTGCCAAACTAAGAGATCATCAGTTTGTATTGTAGCATTTGTTTAAAAAGTAAGATTGACTGTATAATTAGGGTCAATGTACATGTAATTTCAGTCCAAAGGGGAGAAAAATATTTTGTGATTGGCCTTTGAGATTGTTGATGTTCCAAGTAAATATTCATTAAGTTTCCAGTAGATGTCACTGTTCAATAAGGGAATGCATAATCATTGATGTTTCATATAGTCTACTTGTGAAGCTGTTCTTAAGCTGCTGATCACACACCTCAACCTAACTTTGCTTGATATTTTTCCTAAAGGTATCTCTGGAAAAAGCCAAATCCTGTTTGCCATAGTGTTCACCACACGCTACTTGGATCTGCTCTCCTCGTTCATCTCCCTCTATAACACATGCATGAAGGTAAGACACCAGTGAGGTCTCAGCTCTGAGCAGTAGCCTCTCACACAGGTCCCATAATTCTCCTCAGTATCTTCATTGACAGGCTATTCGGTGTCATTTACCCAGGTGATCTACATCGGTTGTGCATATGCCACAGTTTACTTGATCTACGTGAAGTTCAGGGCCACCTATGATGGCAACCACGACAGTTTCAGAGTGGAGTTCCTGGTTGTTCCCGTTGGGGGTCTTGCTGTTCTCATCAACCATGACTTCTCTTTCCTAGAGGTGGGTTCAACCTCTTGTATTGTTGACAAGTGTGACATAAGTCATTCATAATGAGCTGACCACTACGAGACCCTGCAGTCCTGTTTTGTGTTTTGTAAAAACGAATTGCATTCCTGCACATTTAAATATAAACGTCTTTGTCATCAGATCCTGTGGACGTTCTCCATCTACCTGGAGTCGGTGGCAATCCTGCCTCAGCTCTTCATGATCAGCAAGACTGGCGAGGCAGAGACGATCACCACCCACTACCTGTTCTGCCTGGGCCTGTACCGGGGCCTCTATCTCTTCAACTGGATCTGGCGCTTCTACTTTGAAGGTTTCTTCGACATGATCGCCATTGTGGCTGGTGTGGTCCAGACTGTCCTCTACTGTGACTTCTTCTACCTTTATGTCACCAAAGGTGGGTTTCCTACTGGCATCATTCATCATGGCATGCACCAAATTAGATATATAAAACTAAAGAAATAAGAGATTAATTGTCAGGTGATATATCCCCACTGAGGGATGAAATAAGGTTTATCTTAATGAAATGATTTATATGGTCTTTTTTTTTTTTACTGTATCAGGACACTCTTTATACACATGAAGTGGGATGTTAAAAGACCAATTATTTTGTTGTCTTATCTAGCTACAGTAATAAGATTAAAGGGCTCTTCAGATGATTTTTAGACCTTAATATAATACTCACATGTGAATGTGTTATGCGTTATTGGCAGATGTAATCATTCCTCGTGTCCACAGTGGCCCCATTACGTCTAAGAGATGGTGAACAAAACCCAGTTCTTGTTCCCAACAAAACCTCATTCTAAAGTTCAGCTGAAGCTAATATGAGGCTTCGGCGGAAAGAATTCCCTGGATCAAGTGGTTATTTTACAAAGTTACGGTCTTTTTAGTGCAAAACCCCCTCTTTGTATTACTGTCCTCTGCAGGAGTAGCAAGGAAACACTGTCCCAGGAAACACACAAAGAGAATTTTGTGCTCAAAAGACTATAAATGTGGACGTACGCACTTGATTTAAGCAGATGACCTAAGAGTCAATATTTCTCACAAAACCAGAACTGTGGATTTTGCCGTCTATTCCTTACAGTCGCATTAGAAAGAAACTACATGTGAGGAAAGTCAAGACAGTTCAAGATCTTTCTTTCACTCCTCACTCACATAACAGCGGCCAGTTATTTCGTTAGAGTAACTTCAATAAGTTTTCTTGAGGCCAACTTCTATCTTCTGAACTTCTTTGTTGATTTGGTGGTTGTTACATGTAGCTTATTTCCACCGCAGGATCCTTTGTAGGCATGCAGGAACCTCATTTGCATTTCTGCATTTCTCAGTGCTACTGAGAGAAAAACTAAACCTGACAAGTCTGTGTCAGTCTCCATTTTCACCTCAGCATCTTATTTGCATCCATTCAAACACAACAAAATCTAAAGAAAAGTGTGTTAAAGTGTTGGCGGTTCTTAGATGTGGTGGCAGTGCTAATTGGAGTGTTCATGAGTGACTTAGTCTCTAGTAGTATAATACCTGGGGCTCTATAAGGAAGAAAGAACTGGAAGTATTTTATTGAAAAGGGCTAGTGGTTTACAACCACTGTGGCTTACTTCTGATCAAAAGCTTCCTTTAAAAGCTCCTTGAAAATTGGAAACACTTCCGAACGATCAAAGCAAAGTGGTGTAAATCATCCACAGTAGCATGAACACACACTAGCCCAGTAGTGATTCTTACCTGTTGACTATCTCACTTTATCTCATCCCCTCAGTATTGAAAGGCAAGAAGCTGAGCCTGCCGGCGTAAAACGTAAAGGAGACGGCAACTCCCAGCAGACTCAGGGGGGCGAGGAGATGACATCATGGAATCTCGTGACCTACAGCAAAAGATGCCTGAGACAGAGAGCCAACTATCGGGGGGAAAAACACTAGTCTTCTTGATGATTGCTAATGGAACTGGTAAATGCCAACAAACACCAGAGCTGAACAAAGATCATCCCAGGTCTACCTTTGGATTTCTGTGTTCAGCATCTTGCCTTAAACTTCTTTTCATTGCTGTTCAAATAGGAGAAAAGGCTTTTTTTTTCTACATGCGAGGTGTAATACGCTTATTTTTTATTTTTTTATAATGTCACAAATAGGGTCGACTCTGAGATGTACCTTGTTTGGCTTGGTAATTAAATGCACAAATGTACAGTCTTATTAAAGAATGAGATAAAGAGTAATGTATCTGAGTGCCTGATGAGGATTATGTCCGGTTTCTCACAGTATTTTTTTTTTCTTTTTTTTTTACTTTTGGATTTTATTTTTTGTCTTTAATTGTCTGCATTTACTGTAATACATGTACTCTCTCTTGGAGATGTTTAAGTAGGCCAACAATAAGAGTTCGACACCAACACGCATCCATTTTGTAAAAACGTTGCTTTGTAAAATTGCTCTCACCAACATTTTAACAGGTTGCAACAGGTTGCTCTCATTTAGAAATCTGAATCTGAACTTTTTTGTAAACAGAACTCATAAGAGAATTTGTAGTTTCATCTTAGGTTGAAGATGTAACCCACAAAAAATTACTTTAATACCAGCAATCTTTTTTGTCCTAGATGTCAGTATTTTCAAATGGTGTCTATCTCATTTGGAATTAAAACTTTTCATGTGCTTATTGACTTTTTTTTTCCTCAGCTTGCTATATTGAAGAACCTAAAATGCATCAGTTGTTCTACAGCTTTAATATCAATTTCATACAATCTTTAAAAAAAAATAAATACTACGTCACATTTTGGATGTAACTAGAGCACAAAATCTGTTTTATGCTGTTACTACATCCCAGCAACAAACTCACTAACACCTTTCCAGCAGCAGTGACTTGTCAGTTATCTCACGGTTGAAATCCATAAAGTCATAGTAAAGCAATAATGAAAGACTGAATAATGATCACTCTTCTCATACTGGGACCAAGAAGTGTGCAGATATTTGGCAGGAGAATGCTCCAGCACTTTGACTGGGTGTGATATTTCAATTGTTGACTGTATGTCTGGAGTTTGAACAGATTTGAGTAAAGGTGGTCATGGTGTTCAATGAGTGCATTTCTATTAAATTTAAGCCCTATGGTTAATTTCAACTTTTTCAAATGAATAATTCCTAAAAGATTCTTTCAACTCTTTGTCATCTTTTTTTGCATGATATCACCTCCATTAAAGATTTTATGAGAATCACCTTCCAGTGTTGCTCTTTTCTTATTGAACTCATGCAAGCACAGATGAGAAGCACACATATTTTTTAAAGGTACCAAGCAGCACTATGGATCAGTGTTTTTACCTGTGTACACATCCAGAACAAAGATTTTATAATTCACTGATAGACAAGTGGTAATAATGTGCTAAGAAACGCAGTAACATAAACCAGCAAACAGGAGGAAAGACCAGCAAGTAGGCCCAAATGTAAACAATGCAGGGTTTAAAATACTTAAAAACTCAGCTTTGCAAATGTAATGAACTTTTTTGTTTTTGTTGCCAAGAAAACTTCAGGGCACCTTTCAGCCATGAATCACTTAAAGATGTTGATTGTCTTTTTTTCTGTTTCTTTCTGTCTCTGTGACGACAAAATGGAACTCATCAAGTAAGCAACTTTGTTTTGGGCATTTGGGCTCTACTATGACAGTGACAACTGAAAAAAGAAGACTCACTCTGCCAGGTGAGCTACCATGTAATATTTACATGTAATCAAATTAAGTGCACAAAGTCCTCAGCCTGTTGCATATACACATGTTCACAGAAAAAAAGCTTTTCATACTCCTCATCCCAATGACCTATTACAATGGAAATGAGCTCATAGAAACTGGCCAGTTAAAAAGGGAAAAATACCAACATATGACAAGTTACACAGAATATAATCTGCTTAGTAGCTCAAGTGAAATCATATCTGTATAGAAGAAAGACAGCACAAACATCAACTCTGATGAGCATTTATTCAAAGCTGCATTACAAATATGCATTGTGCTCTTTTAAGGTAACAATGAACAAACACTTCACAAGTGTTTTGCAGTGCACTTTTTTTGGCAAAAGAGGCATCAGATAGCTGCAGAAATACACAACACACACATGGGCTGTCAGACTGAAAACCATGATCCAGAATGAAATAGTGCATGGATTTTTTTTGGATTAAGTACACGAGTCAACATTTTCCTCTTCTACTCCACTTGAAATGAGCTGCCATTTCAAGATACATTTAAAATATGTGCAAATGAGACAAAAATAAACCTGCAGTATTTGACCAGAAAGGCAGTTATAACCAGCTTTGGCATTATATACCTATTTATATAAATATAAAGTAAGCATCAGGGGGTGTTTGTGCTTAAAAATCTGTTTCAGTGGTAGACTCAAAACACAATATGGTACCTTTACGTACAGTACATTCAAAGGTCCTCTTAATCCCATCCATCAAGCTTCTGTAGTGCTGATTTAAGGCCCATGTACACTCAGCGATTTCGAGCGAATTCTCACATCAAAGCTAGCGAACGAGAGAGAGGAATCGAGCTACTGCATTTCCTTTGAAGTTTCCCCCTCGTTCCTGTAGACTTTACCTTGCTAGAGAAGAGAAGAAAAGGAATAGAAAGAAAATGAATCAATGTCACAGTTTCTAATATGAATGTGTGCGTGATATAATATTTAAGAAGGGAGGATGGCCGTACAGTACTTCATTGATTTCGAACATGACCGACTTAAGAAAAATGTCAGCCCTAAATATAATATACTATTTAACTCTAATTGATAAGATCATATTATTGGTGGAGGTGGTGTATATATTTTTAAGGCTGCACCTGAAACTTGAACTTCCCTTGAAAAAGTGTGCTCAAACCTTTTGGTGACACAAAAAGATAACTCTTCTATAGTACATTACCTTGATCAGATGTGGGTAATAGACTTTGAGGAGATTGAAGATAGTGGTATAAAACACACTGAAGATCAACGAAACCACGACAGAGAAGAAGGCGATGCCGGTGAGCACACACAGCAGACCCAAGCCACCTATAAACAGCAGGAAACCTGACACACACACACAGAAATAACACGTTTGTGGCTGCACAAAGTCATATATGCCATCACAAAACATCATAATACATAGGCTGTGTTTAACATGATCACACCTACCCTCAAAGAAAAGGAAACCCAGTGCTGCCAATATAAAGGTCACAAGAGCAAAAGAGAGGAAAAGTCCAACAGGCAGCACGGCCATGACGCTGAACAGCATCACTGTCAGGGCTAAGACAGGGTGGCTGCCGAGGTACTGCCCGATTCTGGTGCTCATCAGCTGTGTCACCTGTGAAAGAGAGAAAGATGCAGCTGTTACTATCACTTCTCACGTCCTGATGGAAAAGCGTGCAAAATGAAAAATAAAGCTCAGGGCCTGTGACACATTACCTTGGGGTCATCGTACAGGCGGTTCACCAGGGTGTCCCAGCTTCCCCTCAGCTGCTGAAACTCAGCCACACCGCTGCTTTTGCTTTGCTGCATCTCCACATGTGACCAGACTGAGAAACACAAATAACAGGTTGAGGTTAATCCAACAACTTAGAGCTAGTTAATGAATATCCACAGATACAGGCTGGATTCAAGTGAGCTGCAAGAAGTGAAGCTTTAAGTTAACTGGCTGACAGCTGTACTGAAACCCAGCTGTTATGAACTGTACCAGAAATTACTTCAAAACATTACTGAGAAAAAGTTCAGTGGATAAGTACAAACCCAGCCAATGGAGTAATCCTGGTTTGATTCTCGGTCAACAGTCATATGAAACTGTGTCCTGTTCACGCCAACATTTACACCTCACACTTCAGAAAACACACCCTCTTCTTCTGTTTCTTCCTCCTCCTTCTTCCTCTTGTGGATTTTCCTGATCAGAGACTCGACAAGGCTTTTTGGTGATGTTGCTGCCATCTACTGTTCACCAAGTATGTTTCAGCACAACACTGTGAAGTTTGACTTTTCTAAAAACTGATATTTGTGGGATATCACACTCATGTAATATATTCTCTAAAATACATTATATTTATTTTGATTTATTATATATAATATTTCTACACATTATTTAAATAAAATGTCTGGTTTCACCTGAACAAAAATGAAATCGCCAAGATACATGTCCTCTGATTGAGCATATGAGTAACTGATTAATGAGAAAACAAATGTGAGCAACACATTCTGCCCAAAAAACTCTAAACGAAATAATAAATAAATAACCAGTGCACAGCTACACAGCTAAAAAAAAAACATGTGTTCATTTATTTATTTATGTTACCATTTTATTTATATTCAGATCTAATTCAGTGAAACTAACAGATATCCACGCTGATTCTTATTCTTGTTCTAGTGTTGATTTTTGATAAGTTGGGTTGGTTTCTATTTAGAATCGCGACTCCTCTAGTGGCCATAGTGAGGAACTGCAACACTCCATTAAATTAATGGCAAACTTGATAAAGAGCTTTTTTTTTTTCCTGTAACGGTGTCAAGGCAGACATGACAGCACAGCAGCATTAGTGATTACTTAAAAAAATAGAAAATATAAATTCTTCTTCTTCTTCTTCTTCTTCTTATTATTATTTGCAGCGATCTCCTTAATTCAATATTAGAAGGCCGTTGCAACCTTAATGGCTCTATATTTTAATTTCAAAGAAGCTTAAAGGCATTGTCAATCTACTGTACACTCCTCTAATTCTCAAGTGTCCTTTGGGGATAAATAAAGTTTTTTTGAATTGAATTTGAATTGAAGTGTAGGCCCGTTATCATCCATACACTTGCACATCATCTCCTGATTCTCAGGCATATTAGTCACTGTCATGAAAGACTAATTATGACAGATGCCATCTCCAGCCCTTTCTGTTTCTGCCTAATTGCGCCATAAACCACCAATTGTCTTTATTGGACAGGTGATGAATTATGAAATGATTTGTTTGTCAGGTAAAGGAAGCTCTGTCTAATTTTCATTCAAATTAAGCATCTGAGAACTTATTTGAACGTCTGTATTCAATAAGTTTATTCAAAATACAAATGTGCTGCAGTTTGTATGTAACTTTTCTTTAATTCACATTTGTTCAGGAACTCTGTTGTTGTGCAGTGTGGAGCCTCAGTAAAGAGTCCGAAACCTTTAAAGAATGCCCAGCTCAATATTGTGATTGATTGTTGAGCTGCCGCTGGAGCTGGTTTGTTATGAGGGAAATCACAAGAGAAGTTGTCCAGAGATCCAGGAGAAGGGGGGGGGGTTCCCAGTTTACTTCACAGCTGTCAGAGAGAAACGGCTCCTAAAAAAATAATGGCCGCGCTTTCTCCCCTTCTGCACTGTGCTGCTATTAGACGGCAACAGCCAGATTTCTCTGTGAAGACGGAGACTGATCAGAATATTAAATGACTGAACTTCACCACCACCACTGATTACTTCTTCAATCAAAGATAGGAATTGCTGGTCTCGCCACTGCCACCCACAAATTAAGTTTAGCCCCTTGAGTTTTGGATGGCATTAAATATATGCGGGCACATAACTGCGAGGACTTTCGTGTGGGGGAAATGGCAGTGTGATCTGTTTTGAACTACACCAAAGAGAGACACCCCCGGGACCAGTGATGACAACTTATTTGGACCGTTTATAGCTGCCGGCCATACTAATTAATCACACTGTGTTGTATTGAGTACAGGGGAATGATTTGGTGAGAGAGAGGAGAGAGACTGCATCCACATCTCCAGACTGCTAAACACAATGAACTCAGTGAACCGAGGCTTGAGGAATGAGCTGTGTGAGAGTGTGAGTGTGCAGTTTGTGCGAACACAACAAGGAATTCCCAATAATTATGCACAAATATTCTTTTTGCTGTCCTCTGCATGACTCTTCCACATCAGATTGTACAAGTCATAGTGGAAACCTTCACTTGTCTTTCCTCTGGAGTTCACCGCAGGCTGTTTGCTGCAGTGCTTAACCCCATCGTTTCTGACTGCTGACCCACTGCTGCACTTGATAACAAGGCCTGGTTGGATGTTCAATAGTCGATGTCAGGTTTTTCATCTTCTGTCACAGCTATAAAACATCTGGGAGAGCAAAGACTCCATGACCAGTCTGTGATTGTACAGTTCTGTTGTGTCTTAATTCCACAATCCTTATTAATTATGTACCATAAAAATGACCACACTGCTTTCGGAGTTATTGTACTAGTAGTGGTACAGCTTCTTCATTTTTGAGTCCTGAAGAATTGTGTTTATCTTAAATATGTTTTTGTACTTTCTTCTTCTGCTAATCATCTTGCATCCCCTTAAATTTATCTTGAGACTCTTTTTGAGGGTCTGAATCCAAAAGTAGATTATATAATATTATATAATACTAGTAATATTACTAATTCTGCATTGTCTTGTGGGACAGTAATGTACATCAATACCACACTTATAATCTGGTGTTTTTTAAAAGCCCTTTCAGGTGTGAATATGTGATCCTGTAAAAGAGAGTATGACTCTCAGTGAAACTCTCAGTGAAACTTTGTGCCATAAATGAAAGTTTTAAAAATTCGAGTGTACTTCATTTTGTCATTGTGCCTAGTCTTAGTATGCAGGGCACACCTTTAAAAATTAAAGACTAGCTGTTACAGTTTTTCCTGAGAGTGTGTTTTTACTGCTATCTCCTTCAAGCAGTGTCATTTTTTTCCACTCTCAGGAACAATGAAATTAGATGTTACTAGCTCTTCCACACCTTAAACCATTATGGATTTTATTTAAATGACAAACGGCATCAATAATTAATTAAGAAGGAAGTTCAAAACAATTTAGTGTAGCTGTTATAGAAGATGCTGCCACAGTGTGAACCAAGCTGCTCAGAGGACTCAATGTAATCAATCGCCTTCTGAAATAATCAATATCAAGCAAATCAAACAAGGTCATCATTAGGTTGCCAATGTTACTAACTAACTGGAGTAAATAGTGGTGCATCTGAAACATTTTATTTGAATGAGCATTTATATAATTGTTTTTACCATATAAATATATTAAATTTTAAACTGAAACCAGAAATTGTGAAAGGATACAACTTCATAAACCTCATATTAGAAATAAAATCTGGACCACATGAGTCATGGCGAATCCTAAAATATCCCCAAGACACATACGATAACATAATATTGTTTTCCTGTTGAACAAAATAAGACAGCTGAAAGTTGTGGCTCCTGAGACAAATGACTCTTGTGACAAGCAGCCCGCTCTCCCACTCGAGGGCAGATGAAAATTGAATGTTCCTAATGTGTCCCATATACCTTTGGTGGCGAGATGTATCTGAGCATCTGAGAGCAAATTGACTGTACGACATGTCTGCTGGCACGTGCCGAGCCGCTCAACATATTGCAGCCGGGATGTGATTGATGGGCTGTCGGCAAATTCCAATTTGCATGCACTGATTGTGAAAACTAATCATTGCGAGAGGAGGAGCATAAAATAGTGTGAAATCTCCCGTGGTTCCATGTTACCTGATGCATGTCCACCTCTTGTGTGGCTTCTAAAATTATATCATGGCTTACACTATTGACGTGTGTCCCTCACTGACGTGCTGCAGCTGAAGCCTGCTGTGTTTTATGAGCGAATAAGAGGGACCTGGTGCTTTTTTTCCCCTCTCCTTTTTCGCCTGTCACACTCGATACCCACATCTCTCCATCACGCCGTCCATCTCGAACCGCCTCCCCTCTCTTCCAGTCCAGACTTTGTTCACCTCGCTTTGAAGCTGCACAGGAGTGTTGGGCCAACAGCTGGCCACGGGAGAACAAAATGTCTTTGGAGTCTGCTCTGTGTCAAATGGGATAGTCGTCATTGTCAGTGGTTGTCATTTTGCCAGATGAAGGGGGTTGTTTTAGGTCCCTGTCCCTCTGACTGGGGAGGGCGAGAGGCTCAAAGGGAGCTCCCCGGAGGGTGGTAAAGGGTGTTGCAGAGGACGGAGTCAGAACCAATGGTAGCCTCTTAACACACACACACACCTCCAGAGCAAACACAGATGGATAAAGTCTACATTGTGAAAAATAAGAATACTGAGAAATTCTGTATATTTAAAGGGGAAAAAAAACACTTATTCTTTAATCCCAAATGTAAATATTTTTCCGATTCAATTTTCTCTTTATGCTTCTCGACTTCCTGTCGTTGCTCGTTATCTTTCTTTATACTCCTCACATGCGAAAACCTACTCTGCAATAAATCTATTCCGATTCAGATATTTAAGGATTCACATGTATGTACTAAAAAACGCTGATGTATAGTATGTCATTTTTTTAGGTGAATTTTTTGCATGTTACAAATTGACTTTTAAAACTACTCAGAACCAGTGAACGTTTCATTCTGAGCATGAAATTGTTGTTTTTGGGGGCGTTTTCACCGTTTTTTGGACAGTTAATGAGTCGCAGCAGGAAATGAAGGAAGAGGGAAAAAAAACGGCAGCTGGATTTTGAACTGAGGAACCTGAAGTTTTATGATACAAGAATTAATTAACCTTTTGTCTATATTCGCTGTGAGAAGATTTAGTCAACTTTGGAGAGCAAACTTTTAGACTCAAACATTAGCATGATGTTAGCGACATGCATTTCGACCACTAAAAAACGCTGATGTATACTATGTGATTTTTTTAGGTGAATTTTTTGCATGTTACAAATTGACTTTAAAACTACTCAGAACCAGTGAATGTTTAATTCTCAGCATGAAATTGTTGTTTTTTGGGGTATTTTCACCTTTTTTGGACAGATAATGAGTCACAACAGGAAATGAACGCTCCCAACTGACCAACTCAGATTTGCTTCATAATTAATAATTATGTTAATGTCCTGGCTACTAATAACTGCTGTGCAAAATTTCAGGCCAATATCTCCACTAGTTTCAGAGATATTAATCAACGCCTTTCCCCCACGTTCAATTCTAATGACCCTACGCGGCCGCTGCAGTCTATCAGAAAACAAACTTTTTCATCAATTAGATGCAAAATCTATGAGGCGCCGCTGAATGACAAAGTAGTGTGGAAATTCTCAAAAGTTGGGTTAGCGGGTTTATAGTTTGAAAAACGGCACCTCAGAGAAAAATGAACCTGATCAGCAAAATGTTGTTGCGTTGTGTTGTTTCTGCTCCTCATCAGATATGCAGTTCCCCTCTCAGCCCCAGTATTTTGATGGATGGCCGTTGCTGCCATTTGTTCTTGCATTTTGATACACTGCTTGAGTTATGATTAAAGAGGGAGACGGCTAAAAAGTGATGCAGGATTAATGACAGCTCTTGAGAAGGGATAGAGTAAAAAGGAGGAGGAGGTGTGCTTGGAGAGGTCGTCTTTAAAGAAAAGAGATGTTGGAGTAATACACCCTCATCCATTATTTGCTGCACCTTTGTGCGAGTCTGACCTGCAGGGGACCTTTGGACTGGAGGAAGGCGATGAGGGAGAGTAAAGGGAGAGGATGAATAGGGGTGGCAACATGAGGCTGCAAGAAGAGTTCCTCTTTCTCATTAAAGCCAAGGCCATCTTTTTTGTATTTTCCATCACTTCACAATGTGTCCCCCGAGGAAGGCAGAGGCACTTCTGTCCGTGTACCACAGCTTTAATGTCAGCCGCTGGACCTGCTCATTAAACCTTACTGGATTGTCTCGAACCAAGGAGTGCAGCATTCAGTAGTTTGTGCAGGAAAGAGAGCGTTGGATCTGTCATATTTCATGCGGTTGCAGGTGGTTGCTGCAGTTGCGCCGCAAGGGAGAATAACCTCTGATCAAACTGCAGCGTTCAGCTTTCACAAAACAAATCTTTTATGATGCAAACATTAACAAATTTGTCAGGTGCATGAGCATAATATGTCAGCCACACAATCGCACACATGTAACTCACGCCCATGCCTGGCGTCAACTTCACAGGTGACCTTTTGTGTCTGTGGTTGTTTGGACTTGCAGATTTTTTAAAATTTTTTTTTTGATAGTCTAACCACCCTGAATTAAGCGCTACTCCAACATCAAGGTGGCGTGGTTTAGCTAGATGAAAGCAGAAGGGGGTCGCACAGCGGGTAATACATTAAACAGGCAGGTATTCACAGCCACAGGCGAGGCAGCTGGGGAGGAGGACGGGGTGTGATGAAAGAGGGATTAGCATGGATTCATCATCTCTCTCTATCACAGGAAAGCCATGATTGCTACATGAGGCTGCTCCACGATTGTCAGGAGAGGAGCTCAGCGGGTCGTCTGGTTAAAGTAGCGCAGAGTGGCAACAGAGCATTAGTGCCTCGTCGTAGATGGCGGACATTTTTTACACCTTACAAAATCTTAAAATATCAGCAATTTACTGGTGTGTTTAAAATATCAGGGACAGACTGGGAATGCAAAATGGCCTTGGACTGGTGGTAGTGAGACATATCTCATATATACTTTATATTCTTTACACTATTACTCATAGGGTAAGAGGTTTTAAAGTACTTCAAATTGCACTTTATGTTGTTTTATGTCATGTTGTAACCATGTTATTTACTGCAATATGTTTTGTATTGTTTTCAACTGTAGCTGCTCCAACAACATTATTTCCCTTTTCTATCTATCTATCTATCTATCTATCTATCTATCTATCTATCTATCTATCTATCTATCTATCTATCTATCTATCTATCTACGTAGGATTTAAAGTATCCAAAAATTGACTTGGCAGGTGTTTTATGAGGAAGGAAATGTGTTCAACAGGTATGTTCAGGGATAAGGTTTGAAAACTCCACAATAGAACTTTAATTTTTTTTTTTATCATGTAGTGTAATTTTTAGGTCTCAAAAACTCATCTGCTTCACCTTGACCTCATACATGTGGTTTGACTGACTGGGAAGTGCGGCTGTCAGGAAACCACTCAACACATTCAAAGCTTTGAATTTGAGCCTGCGATGGTGAAGTCCACCATCGCAGGCTTGCAACTCTCTTGTATACTTACTGTATGAGTGAGCTGTGAAAATATAGAATCCATTCTCATTCAAAGGTCATCAAACACTGACGTTTTTGTTAAGGCCCTCAGCTTCTCATACATTATCCTTCAGCTTGTTCCGACTCTTTATCGAAACTGTATGATGTTTACATTGACTGAACTCTTCATTCAGAAATCAAACATTTACGGCTGCACTCAGTACCTTCAGAAACAATGAGATTCAAACTAGAAACTGAAATAAAGCTTGGACAATGTTGCCACCTGGAACAATACTGAGCGATGCTTTTGTGCCTGTGTCACTTTAACCCACAGTGTCCCTAAATACGAACCTTTAGTTAAAGAACCTGCTTTGAAGCGTCATCACCCCAGAGTGTAATTTAGTCACTTTGAAGGTATAATTTTCCACCAGCTGCAGTCACAGCCAGGAAGAGGCTCAGGTGTGAGACATGTGTGACTGTAATTTTGCAGATATGTGTCAGGAAATGATCTGTGCACGATCAGACTCGTTTGAAAAACAATTGTTGGTAATATTTCTGTGTTTTACTGTGTGAAGAACCTTTCATCATTGAGTCATCTCTCACTCCCTTTATCTCTTGTGATTTTTTTCCCCTAATCTCAAACACTTGATCTGATTACTCAAAAGATGATAATAGGTGTTGCTCAGCGAAGAAGATGAGTTGAGTATCTTAGAGAGAGAGCTTGGAGCGGCACAGACAGATACGTGGCGGACACAATAACCATACAATGCATTTCAAGAGGACAGCTCTGCACAATGACATCAATCTCTTGTGGAGAAAATAACAAGAACACCATTGTGCTGCAACACCTTTGTCTTAGGAAACACAATGCAGTACAATATGACAACACCTATTATATTGGATTGTTACTCTTGAATTAAGTCAAGTACACAGTTAACAATTCTGAATTTTGAAGAACTAGTTCTTGTTCGTTTGTTCTTCTTTTTCAAATGAGCTGCTCCTACTATGTCGTCTTATCATCATCCACTTGTAGATATTTCCCAAGACTGGTTGCACGTTTCAACTCGATGTGTCATTTCAAATTTGTATTTTTTCTGTTGGAATCTGTGCTGATTTTCAAAACCCCTTCAAATATTCTAATGAGGTTGCTTCAGTTCTGCTGAAGTGCCAATTGCCTCAGCCATTCCAGCATTAACAATAAATGCACCAACTTTTAAATATGCAGCGCCTCATTTTACATTAGCAGTTTGTGATTTAAACACTTAAAAAGCTTCTCATGATCCCTCCTCAAGGTTAAGTGGATGTACTCCCGCAATTAATAGGAAGTGCCAAACTCATGTGGAAAAGCACAAACCTAAAAGTGCTTCATCTCGAACTGAAGGATCTTGTGACACAGCACAATGTCGCAGCAAAGACAGAAAAAAAATGTTTCACCAAGCGTATAAATGATAATCATCATAATCTCGGAACTTTATTTGAATCCATAAATCGTCTCAGAAATCCTGCAGGTTTTTTCGTTAAAGCTCCATTAAGCCATAAATGTTATACTGTGGCATGAATTTAAATGGCTCGGGTAGCTTCTGCACTTCTTATCACACTAGGAATCAAGACCCAGCTTGAGATGTCTCTATGGGCCAGGTCTGCAAATTCATCAAACCTCAGGTGTATCAAACAGATGAGAGCTCTTTTTGAAGCACGAGACATCTTTTGCTGAAAGTCTGACATGAGCTCCAACCTGGTCCTCCTTGATCCCAGCGATGCTTGTGATACCATCGATCGCTCTGATCTCATTCAAAGTCTGAAGGATTTCTTTTGGGAAGGAATTAGAGGCCAAGCTCTGGCACGATTTTTGCCCCATCTTGCACACACAAAGAGTCTTCTATCAACACAGGATATGATGAAAACTAGAACCAGATCCTTTAATATTAGGTGAATTATTGTGATGTTAGGTCAAATATTACATATTCACTCCTCACAGAACCATTTGCTCACATAGTGGAAGAAAACTACAATGGCTTAGAGGTGGGCGGATCGATCCAAATATCGATAGTATCAATACCAAGTTGGTATCGCCATTGGATCGATACTAGCATGGTGAGATTGATACTTTAATGTCAGTTTCGCTCTTGTATGTGCTTGTGTGGTCTTGTCAAAGAGGCGACAGCAAGGTCGCTGGACTTGCCACTTTTTCTGTCTCACTCTCAGCGCGGAGCAGGCGCACTTTGCTCCTCCTCCCCTCTTGTGCTCTGATGTTGTACTGTCACGTAACTCAGCGGTGGCAGGCCACTCAGCTCTCTCTCTCTCTTTCTCTCTCTCTCTTTCTCTCTCTCTCTCTCTCTCTCTCTCACACACACACACACACTGAAGCAGAATTTTTTTTTATGACATTTATTGTGGTGTGATAATTTTATACATTATCAATTTTATTTTATATTTGTATTGTAGTTTCTCAACACACTACCTCTAAAGTGATTTTGTTTTAATTTGCTCTCATATAATAATTTTTTGTTTTTTTTAAGAAAAAAATGCACACAAAACAATGTTTGGGGGAATTTTTTTTACTTACTGCTCTATTGCTTCTGTTTTTGATAATATTTTGCAGTTGCCTTTAAACTTTGCCCAAATTCTGTCCTTGGTTTTAAATAAATAATCCCAAGGAAAAAAA
>JBBMOC010000083.1:0-17662 GCA_037975185.1 Centropyge bicolor
TATCTATCTCTCTCTCTCTCTCTATATATATATATATATATATATATATATATATATATATAATTATAACTGTTTAAATATGAACTCTATCACGTGTGTTGCAGTCCAGTGGTTTAGTCACTGAGGTTTCCTCCAGCAGGTAGCGATGTTTCCTCACTTCAGATTCTCTTGAGTTGTCATGGAAACATGATTCGAACACCAGTGAAATCAGTGTCTGTTTCCCTCCATCTCAGGGAGAAATACTGTATTTGATAGTTTTAGTTACCTTCCAGATTCAGATCAATGATACAAAATATAATTGACAAATATATTATTATATCAATAAGACTTTGATCCCTGAGCGGATTCAGACGCTGCCCAGCAGTATCTTCATGTAATGGAGATGACAGATATATGAGTTAAAACAAGCCTCATGTTTAACAGCTGAAAGATTCAAATGTTGAACACTTGAATGCATCGTGATTATAACCCACTGATATCATTTATATTGTTCCTTCTGACTGCCAGTAAACCTTGGAGTAAAAGATCGACGCACTTCTTCCACCAGTGCTTGATGCTCATTGTCTCACTTCAGCATGATAACGTTTATGAATTAGGATACAAACAAAGTCTAGCTGAGGCTGATGGGAGTGTGTGTAGTTCTGCAGTGACTCCATCCATCCAACACATGTGGAGAGCTTTCAGACTGAAGCAGGCTGACCCCACACAGGCAGCCAGGCCCAGGCCTGCACAACCATCCTTCATCTACCAGCTGCTGGGCCTCGCTGTTCGGAGGACCAACACTTCAGCTCCTGCTTCTAATAAAAACCTGCTGCTGATGTTTGAATGTGGGGGAAACAGACCAGCAGCTGCTGACTTCAGGTAAACAAGCCCCGACCTCAAGGGGACGACAGTGACTCATAGTTTCCATCAGCACACACACACACACACACACACACACACACACACACACACACACACACACACACACACAGAGGACACTTGTTTTGACAAGTCTCACCTGCATTTTACGATTATTTTCACTACTTCCACAATTAATTCAACATGTGACGGTTCAGTGTATAAAACATCTTGAGCAAACGTCGTCTGTGGTTCAGTTTCTGTTGTTCACTTGTCTGAAGGCCAGAGAGAAAAAAGACTCTGCCCACAAACACATGAAGTACAGACTCCTCAGAACGAAGCTAAAACCAGAAAGTGATCAGTGTTGAAAATGTCAATATTTTAATTTTTACTTGATTAACAACTGAACTTATTGTTAAAACTGTTAATTTACTCCCTGCTGAAATAATCTGATTTACTTTCATCAGAAGAAACCACACTGAGAGTCTGCAGCCGTGAGCTAAATGCTAACATGCTAATTGCTAACATACTCAGCAGTTCTGTTGTTCCAGTTTAAACTTGAGTAATATTTTCTAATTAGCACAAAACACAAAGTGCAGCTGAGCCTGATAAAAACAGGCTGAAAGATTTAAGTTTGGTTAACTTTGAGTTCAGATCCTGTTTTGACCCAGTTCACGTCTATGTTTTTAACAGACGCTGAAATGAAAATGACTCTTGGCTCCGTCAACACACTCAGTAAACATAGGAGGTTTCCTCAGCTGCTCGGCGTCCGGCCATGCTGCAGTGACGTCTTACATGTCCTCAGGACTGAGGCTGAGTCAGTCCATCTCAACAAGTCGAGTCCTGGATATTGAAAGCTGTTCTCTGTATCAGGTCTGCAGGGCTTCGTCTGGTTTCCTTCTGACTCAGGCAACACTCTGAACTGTCTCTGAACATGAATGAATGAATGAATCCTTCAAAGCAGCCTGAGTCAGAGTCATGGATCAGAAGGACCTCTGCGACCTTTGGGGACAATCATGGAAGTAAAGGACCCACAGACATCGGCCATCGAACCTAGATTGCCACATGATGTAAAACAGACATCATGTGGCATTTCAGCTTGTAAAAATGGTTCCAACATTTTCTGCCTTTTTTGTCCATTCCTAAATTAATTTCAGTTTTTGAAATTGTCAATTCAAGTTTGTCCATGAATGTTGATTCAGGACAGAACTGAACTGTATTCAGCAGGATGAACTTTAAATGAGCAGGAGACGAACAGAAATGGTGCAATGAGCCTTTAATTTACAACATGCAACAAATCACAACTTGTAGTTTAAACACACTTTTTTAAAAATGTAGAAAAACAACACAAGTCATGTGAGCTCTCTGTGACGTGACTTCTAACACTGTGGACATCTTTTCTCCAGAAACATAATAAAATCACCACTTCATTTTTTCACCTCATCACCGCAAACCTAAAGACACACCTGGACATTTTGATTGTGGTTCCATCTCCTTGGCTTTCTCTCCTCACTGAAACCAAAGTGGCCCATTAGCTGGCACACAGCGGGTTAATGGACCAAACTGTCCAACAACAGAACATTAAGGCACTTTGGAGAAAAACTGAAACAATCCAAACTGTCTGGGCTGAAACACGACACTGGTGTCTCCACATGTCTTAGCTTGTTAGTTTCTAGCGCTGATCCAGAACCTTGAAAGGACGTCGGTCGGTCAAGAGGTTCGTAAAATTGGTTAGGGGAAGAATGTTGAAAATACAAAATGACAGGAAGATAGAAGATCATCGGTCCAAAGATGTAAACCACATCGTTTACATTATCTTTAATGGAACATTCTCAGTCGGGACAAATCAGGTTTCATTTCATTCTTTGTTTTTACTGTTATCTATCCCTGAAAGTTAAGCTTCATTTATTCTTTGACCTCTGAAACAGTAACTGACAACACAATCTCAGGGCTCATTTAGTTCATTGTCGAGAATCCCATGAGTTCGTATTTCCAACTTTCTTCACGTAACAATTTTTTCCATGTTCCATGATGGATTCCAAATCCATCCTCATACACTGTCCAGTATCCAGGATCAGTGCTTACTAACCCTAACTCTAGCCCAGTGGACAAACAGCCTCACATCAGGTCACTTTGCATCATTAAGCATCAGAAAATACATAAGAGTTCATGCAGAAAAAAATAATGTAAACAGTCTGGTTTTGTCTGGTCTGGAGTCAGAATGAATCTCTGCTACGAGCAGTAGATGATGAGACTGAAGCAACGCTGACAGTTACAGCTCAGAGGTTCATTCATCAGCAGGGCTGAAAACTGAAAAGAGCCGACTGACAAACAGACTCATTCTGGTTCCACACAAAACTTCCAGGCAGCAGTATACAACCCAGCTTTAGGGTCCGAACGTAAATGATGCACCAATAAAAAAGATCCAAATTCGATACCAAAACTTGATACTGGGCAGGTAATGATGGAAAAACTCGGTATATCAAAAGTTCAACGATAGAAATACAAAATCTGAAAACAAAGCACACGGACTAAATCTGAAAGATCTCAGCTATTTTGTTCAGTGACACTAAGCTAGTGCTTGGCATTCATTTACATCAGATTGGATCATTGAACTGCTCAGTTAAAATGGCATCAGCAAGTACGAACTCTTATCTGTGCATCTATAATAGTAATAAAGCCTTTAAACTGCTCCAGAGCAAAATGAAAATACAAGAAGCAGCAAATACACAGCATTCAGTGTGTGAACGTGTTGGACCGTCACAGAAACCCAAAAACCTCTGACAGTGAAATGCAGCAACGTTTGATTTGTAGAAAAAAGCCTGTGAAGAGTTGTGACTACAACAGGTGAAAAAGACCCGACACACGGTGGGACTGATTCAAAACACTGCTCCGACATCACACTGAGACACGTCCAGCCACTGGAAGAGTCCACGAAGAGCTCTGGGAAATTTCACCGGTTTCAGATATTTGATATTAGATATTCAGTCTGAGCTCGTGGTTCGTGTTGTTGATCCTGATCTCACCTGTCAGACGCTGGTATCGCACAGTGTGTCGGGGCTTTGACGGATGCACCAGAAGGAAGACAGACATCTGTATTTCAGTCCATTAGAATTTGTCCAGAACTAAACGCCCACATGTTCATAGTCAAAGTGAAACATTCAATTTTAGTCAGATTAGACACGAATCCTTCATCCTGTACCCGCAGCTGCTTCAGAGGGAATGTAAGGACACATTCAGTGCAAAACCTGAAGCATCACACTAAGATTTTTGGCATCTGATCAACAGTAAGGCAGTAATCTGAGGAGCAGAGTTGAGTTTCATGGCAGGAAGGTTTCCCACTGAATCACAGACTACACCCTCTGTCTCTCAGCAGCCACACTCAAACAGCAAGTTCAGCTCTTAGTTCCACAAACATTTGTGAAGAAGCAGAGATCAGCTCAGTGGGTTCAGGACTTCCCACAGGGGAAGGAAGTGGAAAACATGGATGGAAGTCTGAAAGAACTCTGGGAAATCTTTAAATATCAATGGCACTGATTTGTGTCTGTTAAAAGGTGCATTAACATGTTGACTTCGACAATCGCATGGTCCAATGACTAAATGTTAGTTAGACGGTCTATGACAGTTAACGTCACTTTACTTTTACTGTAAACTAAAAGCAGAAACAAGTTAGCTGCTGTTGTAAAATAATGGTAATTCGAGTCAAAGGAAACAAGGTGAAAAAGGGGTTTTACCAACCAGTAAGAATTCTTCGATGTCTAGTCATCATTAGGCCAGAATTAGCTCGTTAGCTAATGATAGCACAGAACATTACCACGAACAAAAACCTTTTATCAAATAAGAAAAGTATTTTTCCTCAAAGAAACGCTTCAGCGATGTATCTGCACTGCGAGCGTTTCAAACCAGCAGCAGTCCTGGTTGTGAAGAACAGCGCTAACTGAACACGCTTCCTTTGTCCAGCAGTGAATTAGAACTGAGCGTGTTTGTAGAACTAAAAGCCAAAGTGTGTTTGAATGCGCTGCAGGTGCAGACGTCTGTTGTGATTGGTCGATGAACTATGGAGCCGGGGGCCTCGTAGAAACCTGAGCGCACGGGTTCACGAAGAGTTTGCAAAGACAAAATGGAAGCACAGAATAATAATCCAAGTCAGACGTGAGTGAAAGAAGCAGTAGTTCGAGGTACATGTACACTTTGTGCTTTCAGAGTCGGAGACGACGTGTTGTGACGTAGTTTTGTTTTTAAGAGCTGAATATTGGATATTTAACAGTTCTGAAACAATTTTTCTGACAGTTATTCGTCTGTGCTTTCATTTATTACACACTGCTTTATTATAGAGCTTTTTAACAATAAATCATAATTATGATCTGAATGCCAGCTGACGATTCCAGAAACCTGCTCCAGCTTACCAACGTGAGCTGAACATGTCACTCCTCCACATGGACACATGACTCTGTACATAGACCTCATGAATCCATGTGTATGTTTTCATTATCATTATCTATAGGTTTGACTCTTCACTTCTTTTAATGACAAGCTTTATCAATCTGTGCACAGAGTGGATCCCTCCACAGCAGTGACCCGTCTGCCGTGCGACCCCCGACAGGCTCCATAGAAACCAAATCACTTTGAGGTTTAATGTGGACACGTCTGTCTGTTTTGGCATCACTGAAGACTGATGTGCTTTCTGCCTGACTTCAGATCTGATTTCAATTTAGCGGTTAACAGTTTGTTGTTTGAAAGCACCAAGGACAGTCGGTCCTGCGTGTGACAGCAGATCGCAGAGAGACTTCACTCGATGACGCTGAGGTTCAGAGTGAACTGATTCCCACAGCAGACAGTATGGCTGTTCACTAAACTCTAACTGTGGGACGTTAATGCGATGCTTCATGGGAGTGACTGCGCCACCCAGACGGAGGAGGATTTATTTCACTTTAGTCCAAGTTAATGGTCGTATCTGAAATCAATGTCACACTATTCAACGCAGTAGTAAAGCTACTGTTTGAAGAAAATGTCTGGTGTTATTCTACATTTATCTTCTTGTCATCAAATCTCATGTTCAGAATTAAACCAAGATGTGTGTGTCCGTCTCTCAACACTGTGTGACTTCCTGTCTGTGGCTCATTGATCCTTCTGAAGAGAGAAAGCTTTCAGAACACTTCACATGTTCTGGTTTCATTTTTAATTCAGAAATGAGCTTCAGTCATTTCTTCAAACAGCTGCTCACTGGAGCTTCAATAGTTCATGTGTTGGGGACTACTTTCGGCGGCGGATGTGTTTGTGTATCAGTGCACTGGTGCTTCGGTTCTACACATGGGACCTGTTGACAGTAACAAAAACATAGATTAACACCAGACTTATTTTTTTAAAGACGGAGAGACGTAGCAGTTTTTCTTGTTTTTGTGTCTGTTTGCATTGTTAGCATGCTAATGTTTCCTGTTTCAATTCACATAAGTTTTAGCATGCTATTGTTTTTTAGCACACATAAGTATTAGCCCCTGAGTAAAGTCTTAGCATGCTAACAAGGTCATTAGCATGCAAGTTATTTTCTGTGAAATATTGGCTTGTTAATGTTTGTTAGCACACTAGAATGGGGAGAAAATCTGCGCACTAATATTTTAGTGTGCTAGCAAAAATTAGCATAGCAGGCTAAAAGGGCTATAGTGTGCATCATTTCATTGTTGGGCTTTAAGAAAGTGATTTTAAAAAGAGTTGAATACGTCCGTGGTCCAGACTGCTTTTACTGAGCTCGAGGAATTTTCAAAGCAGAGTAAAAAAAGGAGGTTGGAATGGAAGAGACGTTTGATAACGAAACGAGCAAAAGTACTGTAAACTACAGGTTTTCACGGGTCCAAACATTTGTGCTCGAACCCAGCAAGACCTGGAAACGCACCACCAATAGAGCCAAACTGGACCCGTCTACCATTTGAAAGATGGGGCCTGGACCCATGTAGAACCGAGAAAAGCTGGATCTGAACCCAGCCAGGAGACAGACTGGATCTCACATAATAACGATCACTTCGACCGTTTGACCTTTTCAACTATAGTAACGTTGCTGAATGTCAGCATTGCTAATTTGCTGTGCTCTCTGAGACGAGTCTGCACTTCCATCAGGATCAACGCCGCCTGATCCCGACCGGGTCTTCTCAGATTCCACTTTGGTGTAACACATAATGTTAAACAGACCCTGGACCCACGGTAACAGAACTGGACCTTGACCGGACCCTATGTCCCGGGTCGGGTCTCGGGTCCTTGGGTTTGGGCGGACCTGTGAAGACCTCGACTGTAAACCACCGAGAAGGTGCGACAGTGAGGCAACACAGAGACACGAGAGTGCGTCTGCACTCAGACCTGTGAGATATGAAGGGAAATCATCTGGATTGTTCTATGGCACACAACAGCATGAGGGCGCTGTTGTTTCAGAGCAAACACGTCCTTTTGGTGGAGGGAGCATCAGGGCAGGAAGCAGTAGGGATGATGGAAATGTGACAACAACACCATGTGACTGATTGTTTGCACCGCTGTATCGTTCACTGATACTGATTCTCCAAATGTGTTACGGATACGCTGATGTTTGACATGTGACACTGAGCACCTTTAACATGAAACTGTGACTGTAGAGGTTTGATAGGATTCGATGAGAAATAAAAAAAGGATTCTGGACATCTGAGTAATACTGTAACTACTGTCCTGTTACTGTGACGATCAGGGATATTTACGTATCTGACAACAACGGCTGGTCGTGGATCAGCTGTTACCTCTGCAGTGTGAGTTATAATCCAATCAGCTTAATTATCCAGGTGGTTGCTAGGCAGAATAGGACCAGAACCCTCAGACTGCCAACAGAGCCATCTGGTTCCTTCATGATGGATCCCTTATTACACTGCTGCACCTGGAGGGAGGGAAGGAAGGAAGGAAGGAGAGAGGGAGGGAGGGAGGAAGGAAGGAAGGAGGGAGGGTGCAGGAGATGAGGAGGAATGAATGGAGGAAAAATAGCACAGATAAACAGGAGGAATTGAAAAGAGGAGTGAAGAGAAAGAAAAGTTGGATACCAGTAAAAATAATCGCTCGTGTGAATCTGACTGACATGTCTGATTGTCACATGACCTTTCTGTCACGAAACACACAGTTACTTCAGTGTTAGAGGAAATGGTCATATTCTGCCTTTCAGTTCCCCTTTAATGGCAGATTAGCACCGTTAGCATTGATAGCATTCCTCACTCTGCCTGCATTTCTCAGCTGGTTCCCAGTAATCAGAATAGTAAGTAATTCAGCGCCTGTGCTCTGGATCCCATCTCCACCAAACTGTTCAAATGCGTCTTTCACTGCTTTATAAATGACAGAGGAAAAGTTATTAAGAGCTCCCTGCAGACGTTTCTCTCCCACGTGCCGTAATTTCACCTGCTGAAGGAAAATAACTGGAATTAATCACGACAGACCCATTTCCAAGCTTCCTTTTCTAAAATAAGATAAGATTTTTTTTTCACTTAAGTAAACTTAAACACATCAGCCCTGAACTTCAAAAGACAAATGCTGGAAGGCCTGAGCAGTGATGAGGTGTTCTGTGAACTGGAAACAGGTGATTTCAGGTTTTCACCTCCATTTTCTGTCTGAGTACAACAGGCTGATATTGGTGTAGTATAAACATCCTGCTCCGAGCTTTCAACAGAACTTGTTCTTCACTTCAATATATTAATTATATATATATAATATATTATTATATAATTATTCAGCCGACTGTCTGTCTCTCTCTCTCTGCCTGTCTGTCTGTCTGTCTCTCTCTGCCTGTCTGTCTCTCTGCCTGTCTCTCTCTCTCTGCCTGTCTGTCTGCCTGTCTGTCTGCCTGTCTCTCTCTGCCTGTCTCTCTCTCTCTGCCTGTCTCTCTGTCTCTCTCTCTCTGCCTGTCTGTCTGCCTGTCTGTCTCTCTCTGTCTCTCTCTCTCTGTCTGTCTGTCTCTCTCTCTGTCTGTCTCTCTCTCTCTGCCTGCCTGTCTGTCTGCCTGTCTGTCTGCCTGTCTGTCTGCCTGTGTCTCCCTCCTTGTTACCACAGTGGTGTTTTATCACTACTCTCAGTTTCCTGTAACTAGTTGAAAATATCTGCAGCATGTTGTGACCAAATCGTCTCCTGTTGAGTTGTGGTGTGTTCATGTGTCACAGAAACCTCGGTCATCAAAGACTTCATGTCGATGAGTGTGTTGCTGCTGCTGAGGAGCAGCTGCTGTCTGTCAGACGTACCGGTGGGATGAGAGCCGCAGGTCACACTGTAGGATGTCCACAAACTAACGGCCATCAGGAAGGTCGCTATGAACCCGAACACCTGCAGACAAACACACAGGTTACCATGAAAACACCTGTTGATCCAACACATCACAGTTTACAAAGACGGAAACCTTTCCAAAATCCCGCTCATGAAGGTTGATGGAGGCTGCAGCAGCTGCTTCAGTGGCATCGTTGAATGAAACGGTAAAACATGGATCAGATGTTGGGACTGTGGGGAAGCAGCAAATGGGAGGTTTGTAGACACCTCAGAGGAACAGTGTGATCAGTGGCTTCCTGTGCAGCTACACACACAGAAGCATGGGACTCATCAGAAACATCAAAGTCTCCTAATGGGATTTTAATGTTGTAATGGTTTGATAAGAGCGGGGAGGTCTCACTCTGCCTCTGCTTTCAGGAACCACAGACAACAACAGGATTTTTTCTGTGGCTGATAATAATCAATCAATCAACCTTCTCAGCTCTGGAGCATCATCCAAACTCCATCCACTTAATACTTGATAGTTATACTTCTACACCTTTACTTAAGTAAAGTATCTGAACGTACGTACCGATGCCACCACCAGCGCCGACACACCTCCGGCCTTCACGGCGGCGATGATGGAGGCGATGAAGATGAGGACGGTCCCGACGGAGTAATGAAAGAACTCCTGAAAGACAACAGAGTCGTCACGGTGACGGAGGAACAACTGACACAACACGAGGTCTGAGAAACATAAGATGAGGACGCACGTCTTTAAAGACCACAAAAGACACGAAGCTCACACCTACAACTTTACACATATTAAGTCTGGCTGAATGAAGTTGCTGTTACGTCACAGTGAGGTCACAGTCAGACTGTGGGTGACACACGCGCTCACCGTCAGCGGCCAGTTGATGCAGGGCATCTTCCCCTGCAGCCGGCACAGGTGCATGAGGAAGAAGATGAGGAGGGCGATGAGGAACCACAGCGCCACCACTTCAAAGTACTGGAAGGCCGCCCAGCTGGGCCAACCGCGAGCGCAGTGGACACACAGGAAGGCGACGAGCAGGGCGAGCTGCGAAACACAAAACACGGTCAACCCATGAACGGACTTCCTGTCTGCGGCGCCCAGCTCTGACCTCACTGGCACACAGTGGTCGTTAGCAGTCTGAACGTGAGATCGACCGGCTTCAGTCGTCACATGGCTCCACCACACGCTGACAGTTAGCACGTTAGCATTGTGCATTTCTCTCAACCTACAGCTCAGGCAGATGGAGTGTCAAGTTTAACCTGCTGGTGGCGCTAGAGGAAGACTCATAAAAGTCCTCAGGATTCATTGCTGTCAGCACCAGCTTTCATTAGTTTGGTCCGATCACTGAAATGGTCGACGAGACGACTATGAGATATTGATGCAGAAACTGTGTCATGATTCTGTCTGTGAAGAACTCCTGACACTCAGAACCAGTGAGCAGCTCGTCATGGCTCTGGGTCTGTGAGCCCTGGTGAAGTGGTGGAGCTCCTCAGGAACAGGCTCCTCACTGAGCATGACGTCAGCATTCAGCTGTTCACATGTTGCTGTGATCACAGGTCACAACTTTTAATGTAAATTTTATATTGATGATTCCTGACTTTGTTTCTCTTTAATAAATAAATAAACTGTTTATTGTCACTGACAAAAACACTAAAACTGTATGTGTGAACCTGCTGAACTGATTCAATAATGAAGTTTGACACCACGGAACACTTTCCTGATCTGGTTTGTTTTACAATGTTAGAAAATGGCTTTAAATATTTAACATGAAATCTTCAGATTCTGTGAATGTGTGGATGTAAAAACATTTCAATCCTGATAAAAAAAAAAAAAACACGGTGAAATTAACATTCAATGATTTTAATTTGGATTTTGGGTCAAATTTAAACTGGTTGAACTGCTTTCCTCCAGATGTGACCTGAAGCTGATCCGGATTCAAACCAACATCAGACTCGCTTCAGTTTTCTGTCTCAGCTCAACTTGTGTCCGTCTGTTAGCTCGGAGCTAGCTCCGTTAGCTTCCAGCTCCCGTCCCGGACCAGCTCGGTCCGCGACCAGCTCCGGGTCTCGGCCGTCGTTCACTCCGACTCACCATCTGCCCGCTCTTCAGCAGCCCGGGGATGGTCCGGGTGTAGCCCAGGTTCAGGCCTCCCTCCCCGGGCGACCTGCCGCCGGGGGTCGCGGTGCCGATGACAGTGTGCGACATGTTGACGGTGATGCTGAAACCGGACAAACAGCAGCAGAGTCCCGGTACCGAGTCTGGGCGGCGGACCCTCCCGCGTCAAGCCACCGGATATACACCCGCACTTCTGGACTGGCGTTTCACAATAAAAGCCAGGGCGCGGCTACGGAGGCCGGAGAGACTTTTATTTCTTACAATCAATTTACTGATAAGATAGTTTCTAAGTTTGTTAAGTTTTCTATTCAAACAGGTGAGATAGTTTTAATGTTTAAACATGCATCCAATCATGTATGTGATTATATAGAGTAATTAAGTAGTTTGTCACAGACAACAAACATTAACTGATCAGATTTAGATTTATAACCTTAGAGAAAATACATTTCATTCATTCACCTGGAACTTGATGTGAATTATTACCACTCACACCTTCAAAATAAAAACTGTCATGACAGATGAGACAAGTGAGTCCAAAGGACGAAGACAAGAAGCCGGTTGAATCCAGACTCCTTCCTGACCTTCTGACAGGCCGAGGCTGTGTCTGTCTCTGACTGGATAAAACCTGCAGGTGACATTATGACAAACATAATTCTATGTGTTTAAACAGTGTGAACAGAGCTTGTTCTGCACAAACCACCTGAGCTGCAGAACAGGTGAGAGCTCATCACCGAGCTGCACCTGCTCAGGTGGATGAACCAAACTGTTTGTCACATTATGCTGCTCACAGCATTAGATCAAATTGTTTGTGGGATGTGACTCACTCACTCACTCACACACACACACACACACACACACACACACACACACACACACTCAGATGTTCAGGTGGAGCCATGAAAGTTAGAAATAAACCTGAACCTGTCGGTTCACAAAGCAATGCAGGTCACTTTAAAGAGCCAGCTTCCATGCCTTTATTTTGAAGTAAACATCCTGTATCTGCTGGTGTCATCATGGTGGAGTGTGTGTGTTCTGACAGGTCTGTGTGTGTGTGTGTGTGTGTGTGCTGTCAGGAGGTGTGTGTGTGTGTGTGTGTGTGTGTGTGTGTGTGTGTGTGTGTGTGTGTGTGTGTGTGTGCTGTCAGGGTGTGTGTGTGTGTGTGTGTGTGTGTGTGCTGTCAGGAGGTGTGTGTGTGTGTGTGTGTGTGTGTGTGTGTGTGTGTGTGTGTGTGTGTGTGTGTGCTGTCAGGAGGTGTGGTCTCTGTCAGGAAACACTGCAGCACTGCTGCTGCTGCTGCTGCTGCTGCTCGGTGTGAAAAGCTTCCAGAGCTTCAGAGAATGGCCTCCACGTTCAGTCCAAACACTCGAATGTTCTCTGCTCAGTGATGAAACAGGAAGCTGCAGTCGGCACGTTTCTCTTCACGTCGACGCGCTGACCTCAGGACAGACTGTTCCAGCAGGCACAGGGGGGGCACACAGAGACGTTTCCAGCCTCGTCCTGTGGCCTTCATGGTGTTTGAATTGTTATCCCATATTAGACGAGCATCAGACTCTATAAGACCATCATGTGTTTGCAGCCTGACTGTTGATGAGCCTCCTGAATTTTTGACTAAAATGCTCTTAGCGCTCTCATCCATAATTTAAAGTGCAGCGTCAGTGAGACAGAAGCTGGAGGAGAAAAAGCCTGGGAAGACAAAGAAAGGGGCAAAGTGTCCGTCCACTGAAGGTCCCATGTTGAGACCTGGTGACTTTCATTAAAAGCCATTAACACAAGGCCTCATGGGAGCTGAGCATTCAGACTGAACATGGTGAGTTACTGAAAAGCTGTAGCCGCTGCAGAACCAGCACTGATGGTGAACTCTGATATTTTCGACCACAGCAGATATCTCTCTGGGTTTTACTTATCACCACGGAGACGTGACCACTTCCTGTGGTTAAACACATGGCAGCAGAAGCACACAAACACACGTTCGCACATTCAGCAGCAGGAAGTGAAGCTGAAACCTGCAGCAGCTTCTGGACGAAAACCCAAATGTGATCTGTCCTGAAGCCTGAAGCCGTCGGTCGAACTGAGTGACGGAGAGTTTAAAATCAACCCGACTGTTGGTCACCGTCAGGAGCGCCAGGCGAAGGTGATGGAGCCGCAGTAGAAGCCTCAGGTGCACCGCAGGCCGCCGCCACCAAACCACTGTGGCTTCCAGGTGACTGAACCTGGAGGCAGAACTTCTCTCTTCAGGCAGAATTAATCTGGTTGGCTCAGTTAGACTCAGCTGGTAAATGCTATTTATTTTAGCCCTGAGTGCAGCCTCTCAGGCAAACATTCAAACTCTTCCTCTTTGATTTGACCTTCATCTCTGACCTGAACCCAGAATTTGGAGAGAGATCACTTCCCAAATACTGTGTTCAATCCCCTAACGTCACTGCTGTCAGCGTAAATGACATGGCCAAAAGTATGTGGACAGCTGTACGCCCCCTCTGTGTGTGGCAGTGCACCGTGTGGTTCTGACCTCATGTGAATCAATCTGCCTCCAACCTCCTGTTTCCAACACTGATGCTGCTTCCTGTCGTCCAGCAGACGACTGTTTGAGAAATGCAGCTTTAACTCTGAGAAGAATCTTTCTGTCCTTTGAATGTTAAAACTAAGCTCCATCATCATCATCATTTTAAAAACATACTCGTAACTTACTTTGTGATGTCATGTTACCCAGTATGAATACTAAACATCCAGGGTTTCACTGATGAACGATTCAACAGGCTTCACTCCATCAGGCTCAGGACAGAACTCAGGAACAGAGACAAATGAAGTGACTTCCCTTGTTTTGACTGAGCACTTTGAAATGCTGATAATAGGCCCTGGCTCAGGGGCCCCTGACCCCTGAGCCCCCTGAGCCCTGGGGCCCCAGGCTCTGTGGCCAGTAGCCCTCTTCAGTCATTGTTGTATGTGGGATCATTAAAGTGAGCCTTCAGTGAAGCAGGAGGCCCAAACCAGGGACGGAAACCAGAGCCGTCCTCACACGCTTCCACACGTTTCAGTGGACAGACGCTCTGCTGCCACTGGAGTTTCAGTGAGCTCTGGCTCCCCCTGCTGGAGGGTGTAAGCACACGGAGCAGTTCAAATCCTGATCATAAGTGATGCACGACAGAACAACACACCAGGAACCCAAACTTTAAAACATGATAACAATATGATAGGAAAAAGACGTCACAGCCGACGGCACACAAACTACGACAAACACAGCAGAAAGCTTCCTGGCTCTGTTTAATCAATCGAACCAACCACAGAAGCATCAGGAGTGAAAACAGGAAGCAGAAGTCCCCACCAGCATTAACCAGAGCTCGACCCACCCGCTGGCTGTTGGTCCTGAAGCAGAGAGGACAGAGGACACACGGGCCTGAATCAGATGTTTCCTTCTCTGTTTCTTTATAATATCAGAAGATCATTGAGAACATAAAGAAAGAATAGGATGTTTTTCAAACCTGACTCTACTCGACGTTCACAGGAGAATAGACGACTCCTGGAAGACAAAGTTTCATCCTTTAAGATTTGTTTTCTACAGAATCTGAACCAGACAAAACTTGGAACAGTAAAGAAAAATAATGGACATGTAACCCTGACATATATGTTAATATGTTAATTAAATTCTAATGAAATTCATGAGGTGTGTTACAGTTTTAAAAAGATTTAAAAATATAAATAAGTTACATATGTAAATATGAGTTAAAATTATAGTTCATCTGTGTTTTAAAAATGTTTAAAATTAGTTAAAACAAGGGAAATATGAAATGCTTTTATTGTATTTTATTGTTGTTTTATTGTGAAGAGAGAGAGGAAGTACTGTGTTTGCATATAGCCGCTCCCAGTCATTTATTGTATTGGCTTAACGTGACTGATGACAGGAAGTTAGAGAAAGAGAGCTTGACGAAGAGACGGAGGAGATATAACACGTGCGCTGTGCCGCTGTTAAAACGATTGAATAGTAGGAGAGTTTATTTTACTCACTTACTCAGTGATTAATAAGGGACACTCTTGGCTGCTACTCGACATTTTTGATCGAAGTTGTCTTGCACAAAAGGTGTATTTTAAACTCTCAATTGGACTAGCACGCCGAGGCTAGCATCCGCTAGCTAAGTGGATGCTGCAGCTGCAGAGTAGCGAAGCTAACCCAGCTCGCTACAGGGATCGCTTTCATCGTCCGGCCAGGAGGTGAAGTTTGGGTCACTGGAGGAGTGCTGCTGGACTGCTGGTGGGTTTAATCTCGTCCTGGACATCGGTGACGGTGAGCCAAGGCCTGAACGACGGACTGGTGAGCTAGCGCACCGCCATCTTAACACGTGCTTCGACTCTCTTGAACGTGAACTGCATTTTGGTTGGCTAATTGAGTGAAGCGGCCATTTTGTTTTGGGCCTCGCCGCTCACAAGCACCGCTCAGGCCTGCAACGTTAAAGTCTCATAGTTCAATAAGCCGGCTGGTGTGAGTGCATGTGTGTGTGTGAATGGTGAGTGGGCCCCTCACATGGTTTACTATTTATTAATTACATTCTAACTGTGTATGTTGATTGAGCTATGTGTTAATTGATAAATTACAAGTTCAGTAAATTATTTTTTTGGAGTTAACCTACTGTTTTGGTCATTTTGTTTAGTGTGTGTGTGTGTGATTGTGCTATGGGTGCATTTAGAGTGGTTTGAATTTAAGTTACAGTAAGTAGAGTTAGGTGGTGGACTTTTAAAGAGTGAAACTATAGCTCTAAATGTGATTGTAGGAACCTAAGCACAGCAAATAAAGTAAATCTATCACAGATAATCTCAATAAATCCCAGCGGTGCCTCCAATTTATGTAGCCCACCTTTACCCACTATATTAGGTAAGGGCCTCCTAGGTTCTTGTGGTTTAAAAAGAGACTACTTAATGTTCACATTTTCGCACATACAACATGGCAAGCACACTCATTGACAAGCTGAAGAAGTGGTGTCATGGAGAAGCGCTTGAAGAGAGCGATGCCCTGCTGACAGTCGTCCCTGAAAACACAGAGATAGCAGTTATTGAAGAGACAATGCAAACCATTAAGTGTCTTGGTCGAACCCGAGTCAGAGGGCGGATGTTTAGTGACACTGACAATGAAGTGCTTGTGCTTTGTGAGTGCAGGGAGGCAGTCACTGCAGAGAATGTCCCACATGAAGTAATGGCACCAGAAGGCTTGGGAGCCTGGCCAATTATCACTGCATTTGATAAGCCCAATGCTCAGGATGACTTTACCATTAAACTGAATGCTCTCTTACACACAGAGGGGAAAACATTGAATGATGTACAGGCTCTATTCACTGAGTCACAGTATGCTCCTTCTCCTGAAGAGTCCCTGATTCGTGCTGTTACTGACCTAATAGACAAGACAAGCAAACCTGCTGCAGAGAGTGGAGGGTATCACCGCCTGCGCGTCTTTTCAGGTATTGTGCCTACTCCGGCTGGAGAGGAACAGTTTGACCATTGGCTAGAACAAGTTTACCTGATGGTTGAGGAAACTGATGGCTCTGACAAGGACAAAAGGAGGAGGAGGATAATGGAGAGTTTAAAGGGAAGCTCTGGAAGTGATCAAAGCAGTACACCTATCAGATCCTGATGTTACTCCAGTAATGTGCTTAGAAAGCCTCGAAAGTGCTTTTGGACTAGCTGAGTTCGGTGATGACCTATATTTCTCCTTCAGACTTTTACAGCAACAACCTGCTGAAAAGCTGTCAGACTTCCTGAGAAGGCTTGAGCGTGCACTGACCAAAGTTGTACAACGGGGTGGCCTGCCAGCCAGTAATATGGACAGAGCCAGAGTCAACCAGCTACTTAAAGGGGCAGTCAATGCCGACTTAATGTTGTTGCAACTCAGATTAAGAGAGAGACGAGCCAAACCCCCGACCTTCCTGGAGCTGTTAAAAGAAATTCGGACAGAAGAGGAGTACGAAGCTTCAAAAGTAAAGCTCAACCAGTCAGTACATACTGTCCATGCCAAAGTTCAAGTAGAGAACAAGCAGTCAGAAATACAACACCTGCGAGCAGAAATAATAAGTCAATGTTTGCAGCTCTCACCACTCAACCTCAACAGGAAGTGGAGGTTACTTTAAAGCATATAGCCAACACTGACACAGCATCAAACTTGGATCCTGAAGTAATAGCACTGAAAAAAACAAGTCAAGCACTTACAGCAAAAGCTGAACTCAAGGGCTCCAAGACGTCAAAACTCAGCTCCACACGTTGTAATGGCAGTAAGCACACCAGCTGCACACTCAACGGAGAGCGAAGAAAGATTTTGCTACAGATGTGGCGAAAATGGTCATATGGCAGGAAAATGTAACAGACCTGAAAACCAAAGCAAAGTTATTCAGAGACTACTCCACGCACTCAAGAAAGCCAAGGCCAATAGCCCACAGCCCAAAGCTGAAGCCACATCTTCTCCTG